>CP032575.1:10821414-11421414 GCA_008044935.1 Gossypium turneri
ATTGAAATTTATAATTGAAGTGTCAACAAAATTAAACTGACAATAATAGAAAATTGCCGGAGTGACTTGGGAAAAGAAGAGGTTTGAACATTTCTGGATCACATTGCATTTAAGAGGGTCCTTGGAGTTATATGATACTTTAACATAGACAGACTTTTCTATAATTAGTCATTGCGTTACTTTGGGTGAATTCTTCCAACTAGCATGATAGTTGATGTTACTCTCCAAGAATTATTGTAGCCTCCTCTTCCAACTAGCGTAGAGTTATCCTTATTCCTACCCCAGCGGCCAGCAAACCACTGATCAAATTAATTGGGAGATGTCACTTTTTGAATCCATGAGTTTTGTTTTCTTTTTTTGTAAAACAGATATCAAGATCAGATACCAAAAATTATTTTATTTTGAAATTTTAATTCACTCAAAAAGTAGTGTGTTATTTCAAGGATCACAATTAAACATTAGATTTCTCATTTTTATTTTTTTTTTATTTTTTAACACTACGTAATTAACATATTTATATTTTTTATATTTTTTATTTATGAGTACAATGTGTCTTACAATTACATCTGTAGTTTATATTTTTTATTTGAAAACATATATTATAATATATATATATATATAACCAGATTTTGTCACACCCTTCTTTTAAATTGAGTATAGGTTGGGTGGTAAAGTACTTATAGTTTAATACTAGTAAATACGTGTTCAATCATTAGATCTATAATTTATAATTCTTTTAATTAAGATGATATACAAGTATGAAAAGACAAAAGTGATATAGTAATAATATCAATTATCAATTTTATAATTTCATAATTGAGTTGATGAGTAGTTGAAGGTGGCACTAACTCTAAAACACTTAAATATAGTAATAGCTTAAAAATGAGGCGCTTTTGGTAAATACATTACTGAGTTGGTGACCTGATTGAGAGTAACACCAACTCAATACAACTTTTAAATATTGATTACAAATCCTATCACACACTTATGTGTATGAAACCACAAATTTAGAATACAAAGATGTGTTTAAAAATAACAGACAATAAAGAATGAAATTTATGGTTTGAAACTAATTAATAATAACACATAAAATATATACGATATCAAAATGAAAAAAAAAATGGATTAAATTGTTTATAAAACAAAATTTTATCATATTAAATCAATAAAGTTATATTTATTACCCTCGCCAATTGTTTGTCATTAAGAACATTAAAGTATCCTTGAATGATATAACTTATTCTAAATAGAGTTGATGTATGGTTGGCTTGGGATACCAACTCAGTTAGGGGCATAAGATTATTAAAATATTCTTATTTTAAAGGGAAATTAATATTATTATAAGTGTATTTTCACCCTTTTCATACTTTTATATAATCTTCAAGTAAAACGATGGAAAAATATTATTTGAGAATCAAACACAAGACTAAAAAATTCATATAGAAAACGCTTACCACTCCACTAATAATCATTTGTTGATGTATTTTTGGTAAAAAGACCTCTCCAAACCCTCTTAATTTCACAATTGCGCAAATTAGTCCCTCTCAAAAAAATTGGAGCAATTTAATCCCTATCAATTTTGAAAGTGAGTAACTAAGGACAATTAATTATGGTGTTAAATTCTTCCATCAATTGTACATAATTTTTATAGGTATAGTTATAAATTTAGCCTTCAATGTTTATATATTTTGTCATTTTGGCCTTAACTTTTTTAAAATTCAAGAAATTGAACCTCAACATTTACATATTTACACAAACGTTGTGGAAAATTTTTGTTAAATTAAGACAAAATTGCAAGTGTGTAAATTTTGAGGGCTAAATTTATTAATATACCAACCAAAATCATGTACATTTTATGGAAAATTAACGTCTTGATTTAGTTGCTCACTTTCAAATTAATAGGGACTCTTATTTTTTTAGGGTGACCAATTTCCTCAATTTGGAAATTGAGAGAGACTATATATTGAGATCTTTTACATATATATTTTTTATAAATATGTTGTTTAATATAAAATATATTTGTTCGCACACATCCTGAGTATGATAAAATATTCTTATTGTTGATTGAGTTGGTGTCAAAAATTAACTCGACACGAACTCAAGATAAAATGATAACAATATGATAAATAATTTATTTATTTAATATTATTAATTTAACATATTGATGTAAATTTTAAGATATGCTTGTCTTGAAGAATTGTGATTATACTTTTTGAGTATTGACTCAGTTTTCCACAATTGTGGGTCTCTATTTGAGCAAAACAATTTCAACATTTCTTCATCTCGTTTAATCCAAATGCATTTAGGATTTTCTTGATATCATTGTTTCAAAAACGATAAAAAAATCAACATTGAATTTGCTGTTTCACATTCAATTTTTGGAGAAGTAGAATCTTCTAACTTATTTTCCATCAACTTCATTTCAATTTTCAATCACAATCAATTGGATTCAAGAGCACCACATCTTTTTGGATGAAACAAAGCTCTCAATTTGAAGATAACGGGCCGGTCTTTAGGGTTATTAATTGAGGGCCTTTTCCACAATTCCGATCGTTGTTTGCTGATTGGGTTACAACAATGGCTTGGAGTGAAGATATTTCAAAAGAAGATGAACACTTGACTAATAAGTCATAATTTAAAATTTAGGTTATGTTCATTTCAACTAAGTTAAACGTTAAAAATGAGGTTCAACCTTTTAGAGATTACTCACATAAGAATTAAACTTTTATAATAGTTCTTAAATGAAGGCTAAACCTTTTAAAATAGACAAATAACTAACCTTTTAAAAGGTGTTCAAATAAGGGCTTCTCAAATGTTTTATATCAGGTTATGTATTTTACTCTAAACACATCGACATTTACCTAGTGTTTCTACAAATTGGGTTGAAGTGCGTGAAAAATCTTTATTTGAGCACTTTTGTAAAGGTTAAACTCTTATTTGACCATTTTGAAAAGTTTAATCCTTATGTGAGCAACTTCTAAAAGATTGAGCACTAATTTGACAAGTTGAGAAATACCTAAATCTGTTTTCATGAATCAAAAAATTAAAAAAAAAATGTTGAGAAATAGTTTAGAGATTCTTAGCTTTGACAAGTTCCATCCACCATCTCCCTGCCTCCAGTCCCACCTCTTCTCTTATGCTTCTTCCAGCTGGTTCTTGCTTTTTGTGTGTTGGAAATTTGAAGGAACAAAATATCAACCTACATCATAAGGCACGAAGGCCAGAACTTTAGTTTCTAGCCCGTCCGATCCAATGAATGAAGAACAAAGAGTCTTGAGATCTGACAACTTTATTTCATTTTCATTTTCTTTGTTATTTTCTATGTTTTTGTCAAATACAGTGAAAGAAGAACGTAGAAAAATGTTGCCTATTTATTTCCCAATCATCATGAAATTACTAGACATAGACTTAGAATTTTCTGACCAATTTTCAAGCAATCTGACATGAATTCTCAATCACAATTAATTGAATTCAAGATCTTTTTGGATGAAACAAACATTTCAATTTTAACACAAACCAATATTTAGGTTATACTTCAGTGCTTGACGAGCACTTTCACATTCGTGGGATAAGAACCCTAACATTTTAGGATCACATTTAATTCAGTTGCATTTAAGACCTCATGATTTTATTCTATAATTTCAGTCTTACCAACCTTTTCGGAAATAATAAAACATCGACATTAAACTTGTTGATGCATTCAATTTGGTTTTTTGAGGGGTCGTTGGAGTTATCTGTGACTTTAGCAGTGATTGAATTTTTTAGAATTAATATTTTATACCAATTTAATAACATCGACATGTTTTTGGGTTGGGTGGAGCAAAACCCAAATAAAACCGAGGATATTGGTTTAGTTGAGTCGGTCAAGTCCATTAGATGGATAAAATCGATTTTAAAATCAGTTAATATGGATTAAGGTAATTAATTATCGAGTAATGAAATACATAATCAAATCAATTGATTTTGTTAGAAACTAAAGGAAAATGGGATAAGCTGAAAACTGATTGCCTTTTATTAAAACTAAGGAATCCGCCTTTAGATAATATGAACATTCCAATATAATAAGAAAAATTACGTACGATTATTTATTATCATAAATCGTTAGTTTAAATTTAAAGTAATCTAATATGTTTATTGAACTTCAACTATTAAATAAAGTATAAGTTAAATATGTGTAAATATTCTAGAAATCATTTCTAATTGATGATAGGCTAATTCGGAATTAAGATTAATATATAAAAACTAGATAGTAGGGTTATAGTCCTCAAACTATACCTAATTTAATTTTTCCGACATTCTATTTTTGAAAAAACGAATCACCTTCTTTTAAAAAAATGTACTAATTTGAAAATTTAAAACTATCCATAAATTCAGATATATTAATAATAAGTACCAACTAAACAATACTTACATATAGATGTGTTTTATATAAAAAAAATTTATCAATTTAAAGAAGTTGCAACAAAAATTTAAAATTCATTTATCAAACGAATATTTGAAACTTATAATCTAAACTGTGACATAATAAAATACATGAGCATAACTTGGATTTACCAAAAATCTATGTACTTTTCTAAAACTTAAATTTTAGTCCCTATAATTTAATTTAGAGATATTGAGTCACTATACTTCTTTATTTAAAAATCATGGTCCCTTCATCAATTTTATCATTATAATTGTTGATTTAGTTGTTATAAAAAAAAGGTAGAATAACTTTTTAGCCTTAAACATTTATAGTTTTTGTTAATTTGGTCCTTGCTCTTTAAAATTACATAAAAATTGCAAAAAATATTTTAAAAATTAAAATTTTTTATATTTTTAAAAACATTTTTAGTTTTTTTTTTTGTGGTTTGGTAGCTTATCAACTCGACTTTTAATTGCAACCAACTTTTCTGACCTTTTTCGTACCCTTAACCTAAGTCCCATTACAACTTTCTAAAGACCTCTTGATTGGTGAATCATCTCGATTTGTTTTTATAGTGGTGGAAATTTGGTTTTCAAGCAAGCCTATGATACTCACATTTTTCGTTCAACTGTTGACCGCACAGTACTTGAACCATAAACACTTTGAGTGCTTTGAGTGAATCTTAGTGAGGGTATTGGTTATTGTTGAGTTTGAATTTCAAGTAATTATTGAGATAGAGGAGACGCCTATGTTTTTTGTGCTTTACAAATTTCTGCTTAGATTGCTTTTATTCCTTAGTGTCATGCTAGCTGCAATTTCCAGTGCATGATTATCTGTAGATTATTCCTAAAGAATTGTCAATAAAAAAAATAAATTGAGGGAGATTACCTTGAATACGAGTTGAGAATTTTTCTTAAGGACAAACAAATGCTTAAGTGTGGGGATATTTGATAAGTGTTAAAATTAATATGTTTTAACATCATTCTTAATGTGTTTTTGGTTGATTATTCGATGTTAATTATGAATTTTATGCTCCTAATCCTTTCAATTCATGTTTTTATGCTTAATAGAACATTTGGGAGGAAAATGAGCGAAACTGGGGGCAAACTATAGGACCCACACGGCCTGATCTATTCCACACAGGCTGTCAATTTCGTAGATTTTCACTCTGAACTACGAAAAATGCGAATTTTAGGTTTTTCGAGCATTTTAAGACATAAGAAGATAGGAGAGAACCTTACTAGAATATTTAAGAAAACAACTCCAAAGACGCCATTGAAGCTGACTCTGAAGCAGATTTTCATCAAGATTGAAGATTCCCAGTTGATTTCTTAGGAGATTATCATGAGTTTCTTCATTTCTTTCAGTTATACTGCCCTTTGGATGTTTTTATTTTTAAGCATGAACTAATTTTCTAAATACCTAAGAGAGATGAACCATATGATAGATTGTAGCACCCCAAACCCGATCGGGATAGATTGGCCAGAAATTCGAAGCATTACATTAGCCACCTAAGCGACTCTCTAGCTAACAACCACCTAAGACACACCCTGACCTTATAACACCTTAATCTTATTTAATTATTAGTTATTTATTAATGCAGAAGTAAATTATGAGCCAATTTTAAACTTTTCCTGGGTAATTTAACCTAAGGGAAATTTCATCATTTTACCACCTATTGTAAAACAAACCCGATTTTATTATGCAAGCCTAAAACTTTTAGCTTAATTTGAGTTCATTTACTATGTCTAATTCAAGTTTTATTATTAGGGACTAAACTGTAACTTAAACAAATTAGAATATCAATTTAAAGGGACAAAAATTCAAAACCCCAAAACCCACACATTCATGTGGGTAAGTGACACAGGCCTGTGAAGACTGGAGCTATCATACACGGGCGAGTGGGATTGAAAAATATGAAATAAATTAATCCACTTAATTTTCCAACAACCATGCTATACTACCAAACCAAATAATGCTTGAAGCTTTGAATAGGGGGAGAATCTAAAAAAAAAAAAATTAGAAGAATTAGAATTAAATTATAAAATTTTGACAAGTTAAAATATAATTTTATCCTATATTAATTTATTATTTTTAAAGGGTCTTAATAGAATTTTTTCCCATTTTGGTTGGGCCAATACCCCTGTCTGCATCTTTAAATTTGCTTCAACCCTAAACCCAATATTCGATTTGGATTAACAACAATATATAAGTTAGTATTTGTGGAAGTTTGACGAATAAAAATTTCTTTTTTAGTGGTTTAAATTATAAATTTTGAAAGTTTAAAATAAATTTGTATTTTTTTATTAACAAAATATAAAAGGAAAAAAAATGTTTAGACAAGCCAAGAAACCTTTGGGATCATACGGGTGATTTTAATGATGTTAATGGTTATTTTGGTGGAGAGGGTGAAAAAGAAACAAATGATTCATTATATATAATATAATTATGAAATTCAAGCCATATATTGTATGTTTCATACATAAAAGTTTCATGGGAGGTCCAAAAGTAATTAAATGACTCGTAGGCTTGCTGAATTTCTTTGAAAGGCCCAAAGGCAATTTAACATTCACAAAATAATCTCAAATCAAATCCAGAGCAGCATTAGAGTTGATTAAGCTAAGCATTGGCAAATGTTACTTTGATTTTGCATGCAATATTGGCAAAACCCCCTCTCACATTTGAAAAACAACATAATCCATGAAACATTGATAGCCCAATACAAATTTCATCGAGAAAAAAGTCTCTTTGTTTTGTAGAACATGATAGTAAAGATGTGGAGTTTCGTTCTTCTTATTGGCCTCCTTTATGTGGAGTTTCGTTCTTCTTATTGGCCTCCTTTAGTTTTCCTTGATCAACAACCACTAGCCAAAAACACAATTAGATTAGATTATGAATGATACTTTCAACTTTGACAATTAATATTAAATACAAAACACTTTAGAAGAAAATAAATGGAAAGCAACAAATTACCTAACGAGGCAACCTAGCTCAATTAAAACAATTGTGTTATACTTGTCCCAGAATTGAAAAATTTAGAAGAAAATAAAGAGAAAGAGTTAGAAAATACTTGAAAACCGATAAAAATTATATGTCGTTGATTGGATAAATTACAATCACCCATAATAGACCTTGTACTTGACTTTTTGTTTAGGGAGATCGACTCCTTTAGGAGAAGTCTTTTGAGTGTTGTTTGCTAGGCAATCGGTGCTGCCCTCAACAACTAATGGTAGTGTCCCCATGTCGGGATTTTATCCCTAGCCTCTGCGGAATAATCATTGAGGATATGTTCGTAGGGATTCAAACTACCAACCAATGCATGTGTAGCCTTTACCTTGCAACCATCTCCATGAACCCATAGGGCTCTTAGCGGAATCAAGAGACAAAACCGTAACATGAGAACAATACCATTTGTTGAGGGCTTTGTTAATAGGGTTGTACCTAGGGGAGTTGGCAGGGGTCCCGACCCCTCTTAAAATGGAATTTTTTTTATTTAGGCCCTTTAAAATTTTTAAAATTTTAAATTAATAAACATAAAATTGTACTTTGGCCTCCCAAAAATGATAAAACTTTGATTTAATCCTTTAAAAATTATAAAAATATAGGCTATTAATTTTGAAGAGAGCCTAGTACGTGAGAGCAAAAGAAAAAAATAGTTCATTAAAATTCCAGAATAGATTAAAAATGTTGAATTAAAGATAAAATTAAGTGTGAATTAATAACCACAAGTGTACTCATTACTCACCATCTCTGTTAAAAATGTTCGATGTTGTTTAGCAACCTTTGTTTGATTTTCTTCAGCTCAACCACAACATCTTTCATATCTTTTCTTTCATCTGGTAACTCAGCTAAACAATTCAAAGCCAACTCCATGACAGATGAAATACAATTTGCTTTAACAACAAAGTACTCATCCTCTCTTCTTAATAAATCAACATCTGCAATTTCGATCGGTCCTTTAGGCAATGAACTTTCCATCCAATGCCTTATAGTCTCTTCTTCAACAAAAACATTATCAGTTGGCTTTTTCTTTGTGAAAGTTTCTATAAGTACGATCCCATAACTATAGACGTCAGATTTTATAGAAACAATTCCTGCTGATCCAAATTCTGCATTTCAAGTATAATTAGAACATCAGTCATCCTCAATTATTTCTAAAATGCTTATTGAAATATATATCCACATACACATGAAACAAAAATATAAAATGCAAATTAGGAAAATAATCATACAAAAATAAAAAAGAATTCACCTGGTGCCATATACCCGATAGTTGCAAGAGTCATGGTTTGCTTCATTACTTCACCTTCTCCCAACAATTTGGCAAAGCCAAAATCTCCAACATGTGCAACCATGTCTTCATCTAGTAAAATATTGCTTGGTTTTATGTCACAATGAATTATAGGTGTTGGATGTCCATTGTGGAGGTATTCTATAGCTACCGCAACATCTATCATTATGTCGATCCTTTGTATGATATCAAGGAAACAATTTTCAGAATGTAACCATTTCTCAAGGTTTCCATTAGACATGTAATCAAGCACCAAGGCTTTGAAGTCAACACTTGAGCAGCATGTAATGACCTTCACAATGTTACGATGAACTATATTACGCATAGCATCACATTCAATGTCAAAACTGCTAAATTCTCCCTCTGTTTGCAAATTGAAAACTTTTATTGCAACTTCCATTCCATTTGAAAGCCTCCCCTTATATACATATCCAAAACTCCCTGAACCAAGCATATTGCTTTCCTCAAATCCATTAGTTGCTCGTGAAAGTTCAGCATGTGAAATTCTTCTTGGTGTTTTCAAAGACAACAAATCATCTTTAATTGGTAGAGTTGTACTCCTTCTTTGGCATCTTCTATACATAATAGTTAAGACTATTAGTACTACGACAATACCAATTGTTGGTAAACCATACCAAAAAGCATGCAATATAATCATTTGGGAGTTTTTGTGGATGTCGTTTTTGCAAGGTGGGACTAGCAATCTAGGTGGACCACAAAGTGCATAATTCTTCATGAATGATGTGCTAGAAAAGTTTGAAAAACATCCTTTGCTGGGAATTTCCCCTTCAAGTCTATTGAAAGACACATTAAAATACTTTAGATATAAAAGCTTTTCCAAAGATTTGGGAATGGCTCCAGAGAGATTGTTATTGCATAAATTCAAGAATTCCAAACTAATCAACCCATCAAATGATTCAGGGATATGACCATGTAGTATATTATTTGATAAATCTAATGAAACCAAAGATTGAAGACCCCCAAATGAGGATAAGATATCGCCCGTGAGAAGATTCCTTGATAAATTTAGTTTCAGTAGACTCCTCAAATTTCCAACATCAATAGCATGTGAATTGTGAAGATGGTTTGATGATAAATCTATTTCTAAGATAACTTTAAGATTCCACAAAGTTGAGGGTATTGCGGAACTCAATTTGTTGGAATCTAAGTGATATCCCAAAGAAGTAATATTACCTAAACAAGAGGGTATGGATCCATGCAGCTTATTCAACCCTAAATACATCTCGTATAGTCTCTCCAAACCACAGAGGCTTTCTGAGATAGGCCCTCCTAATTTATTAGAGGAAAGACGTAGACTTTGGAGATTTCTCATTCCTCCTATTGATGCTGGAATCAATCCACTTAATTTCTTATAGCCAAGGTGTAAAAGCAATAGGTTGGTTAAGTTACCTATTTCCATAGGAATATTGCCTTGAAGCTCACACTTTCTGACATGAAAGTATTGAAGGGATTTTGAAAGGTTCCCGATATAAGTAGGAAGAACGCCACTCAATTGATTTCCTGAAACATCTATTGTTCTCAAATTCCTACAATTCGTCATAGAAGAAAGAAAGCTCCACTCATGATCAGTAGCAGATCCTGTGATCAAATTATTGTCAAAGATTTTGAGCACTTCAAGGTGTTTTAAGCTGCCAAGGATTTTAGGGATTGGGCCAGAGAATAAGTTTTGTGACAATTCTAGTTGCTTAAGCATGGAAGCATTGGAGATAGAGTTGGGAATGTTTCCGCTAAGTTTATTTCCCCAAAATAAAAGAATCTCAAGCTTTGGAGCATTGGTGATGGGTGGTAAATTACCTGTAAAATAAAAACTGTAAAACTTTAAATCAATTAAGAATAAAATTTTGGCATGGAAAAATGTGATGAAATCAATTAGAAAGTTGAGACATAATAAGAAGTTTTGAGTAGTAATTAGTCCTTGTGATTTGTATAGAAAAAAAATTTAATACACTAATAATTTTTTAAAATATTGTAAAACTTGAAATAAAATAAAAATAAAAGTCTGGCATGAGAATGTGGCATCTAATCAATCTTAAAAATGATACTGACACTGAATAATAATTAGTTATGATTTGGGAAACAAAAATGTTAAAGCCATTGTTTTTAATGTAAACTGGTATGATTTTTATCTATTGGGTTAATTATTTATTTTTATTAAATTATATTTATATTTTTATTTTTTGTGATTTAGTCTTTCTACTCTTTGAATTGAAAATTTTAGGTTCATTTATTAACACTGTTAAAAAGTTTGTGTTAGTATGGCATTTTAAAAAATAAAATAAACTTGATATCTATGTTTTTAATTTTTTCCAAATATTTTTTTACTATTTCAAGATAAATTATTTGTGTATAGACCAATATCTTAAGAACTATTGTTGTATGTTTAATTATTCTAAAGAATTGTCAATTGAGTCTTAGCTTGATTGGCATGTGCATTGTTGCCAATGTAAGAGAATGTGAGTTCAAGTATGCTGAATTGCATTATTCTCCTATTTATGAATTGGGGAGTTGGTAAAGTACTAAATTTTGATATATTTTAAAATATTAGTGAATATATACTTTATTTCAAGTTACACAATTTTTACTAGTTTTTAGCTCTTTTTTTTTTTTAATTTTTATAGTCTTTTATAATTTCTAATAATTTTTTATAATTTTTTACAATATTTAAAAATTTCTAACAATTTTTAATAATTTTATTATTTATTACAAATTTAAAAATTAATAAATGTTTATTTTTATAACAATTATATATTTATAATGTCGTTATTTTTTTATAATTTTATTTGAAATTTTAAAGATTTTTTTTGGTTTTTTTCTAGTTGATGATGCCATCATGATGTCATCATATGCCACATGGCAATTTATGGTTAGTTGGATATCTCAATCTATTTTTTTAACGTCCAATGGACTAAACCAAGAACACCTGATAATGTCAGAGACTACACTAGGAATGTTTGATAATATCTTCTAAGTAAAGCACTTCAAGCTTGGGAAGATGTTGACACATATCATTAGGCAAACTACCTGATAGGCTATTGCTGGAGAGATCAATGGTCTTCAGAGAAGAAATGTTGAAGATCGAAGTTGGAATCTGACCTGTAAGGCATTTAATTGCTTTAATACTAAGCATTTCCAAACCAAGAAGATTACCGATTTCCTCAGGAATTTGACCTGCACACATAGTCGAAAAATCAAGGTGTCAAACTATCTATTTTGTTAGCATAAGTCAAAGAGGTTTTCTTTTCTGTTCTACAGTAATTTGGAGATGTTAAATTTTAATATATTTCAGCATATGTTTTTCATCAAATGAAATTAAAAGTTTTTCCTTTTGTTATCTATTACAAATCAAACTCTTTTATAAAAAAAAAACGTTAAATTCAAGAAATCAAGGAAATTGATTACCTTCTAGATTATTAAACCCCAAATATAATTGTTGGAGTCGTGTTAGATTTCCAATACTTCTTGGAATGATCCCCATAAATTGATTATAGGACAACGACAAAATTTTAAGGTTGTTGCATTTTCCCATGCCAAATGGAATGTTACCAGATAATTCATTCCAACTCAGGTGAAGCCCTTCAAGCTTGGGAAGATGTTGGCACATATCATTAGGCAAACTACCAGATAGGCTACTGCTGGAGAGATCAATAATCATCAGAGAAGAAATCTTGAAGATGGAAGATGGAACCTGACCAGATAATTGATTGAATCCCAAGTTCAAGTTCTCTAGATTAGACATGTTAACAAGTGTTTCAGGGATTGTGCTTGTAAAGTTATTATTTTTCATTTTCAGCCTTCGAACTCTCTGTAAGTTCCCAAGCCATGATGGAATTTCCCCATTAAGACGGTTGTAGCTCAATCGAAGGATCCTCAAACGATGCAATTGGCCCAATTCTTTAGGGAGATGGCCATAGAAATGGTTGCTACTCAAGTCGAGAGAGAGTAGAAATGAAAGATTTCCAAGGTGTGGAGGGATAGTACCCCTAAGATTCATGCTTGTAAGATTCAAAGCTATAACTCTTTTATGGAGGATGCCACAAGAAACACCAACCCAATTGCAAACAGAGGTTGAGGCCGTCCAATTGTTTGCCAAGACATTTTGAGGACCAGCAATGCGATCCTTAAACTCGAGAAGTGCAAACTGATCGGAGTTGAGATTCCTGACTGTCATAGCCAAGCAAAGTACAGAACATGGTATGAATAAAGCTAAAAGAAGATGAAAGCAAGTGTTGTAGTTCATGATTGCAAGACGGAATAAGCCAAGAAAATAAAAAAAGTAGGAAAAGGGAAGTTGAGTTGATAAAATAGTTTGGATGATGAAGAAAAGCCCAGAGAGCATGCTTTAATATGAAGAAAAGGCAAGTTCAATATGTTTAAACTTGATAAATTAAAAATTAAAAAGGAAAGAAAAGTTTTGAAGAAATTTCAAAATAAATGTCAAGTCTTCTTCTTTAAAAAATACGTACAAAGAAGCGAATTTTCAAAATTTCTCCTAAATTTTCTTCACATTACTCCACATAATCCATTAAAAAAACAAAAAAACAAAATTATTAATTACTATATATTCTTTTATTTTCAGAATAATAAATTGTTTAAAATATGCTATTAGTCCCTGTAATTTAAAAGTTAAAAAAAAATCCAATCCTCCTATTTTTCTAATTTAAAAATTCTAGTCCAAATTTTTTTAATTCTATTAAAAAATTTCAACAGGTTTTTTATTATCAATCATATGCAACATTATATGAATGCAATCTACTCAGCATATATCCAAGTTTACAGATTTGAATAGAAAATACTTACAATCCTAATGGTAGGACTAAGTTTTTTAAACTAGAAAAGTAAGAAGACTTAATTTTTAACTTTTTAAGTGCAAGGATTAAATTTTAAATGTTGTCAAAGTACAAGCACTAACAAAATATTTTGATCAAATAAATGTAAAAAACTTTTTAAACAAAATAAGGTTGAAATAATCTATTTATCCTTGTACTTTGATAAAATTTGAGATTTAGTCTCTATATTTAAAAGGTTAAAAATTAAGTCTTCTTGTTTTTATTTAAAAATCTTAGTCCTATCGTTAAATTTTTATAGGAATAAAGGGACTAACAACATATTTTAACCACAAAATAATATGAGTGATTAGAATGAATCTAAAAGAGACTAACAACATATTGATAACTTTGAAATCTCCTTCGATCATCCTTTTTCTACGTAGAAAAAGGAAATTAATTAGCATCTAAAGTGTCAAGTAATGAAACCTTCAAAAGAAAATGTGAAAGTGATTTATCAAACAATAATATTCTAACTTATAATATATTTAATTACATTTAGTCATTTATCAATCAAAACTTAATTAACATCCATCAATACTTCATACATAAAAAACCTATATTTCTCCTTTTATTATTAAATGTTTTATTTTAGTTACTCTAATTAAATATATCCAAATTGTAATAGAGTTAACATTTATTGTGTAAAATATATATATATATTTTTCAATTGTAGTTTAATTCTAGAAGAAATATTTCATTTATAAAACCATAAAACTTTAAAAATATTAACTCTGTTAAATAAAAAATTTGAGGAATGATTTAGCTAATCCTGTTGTTAATTTAGCCGAAATAAAGAAGATGAGGGTAGAGTACCCAGATACTATAAAGGCCTCAAGGAAGAAGGGGAATAAAAGGGATAATATAGGCGGATATAACAAGGGCCACTCAAAACCAATCACTGTGGGCAGGCCAAAGACGGAGACTACCAGCCATCGGAGCCCTTTAAAGCAAGAATCTGGAGTGAAACCAGGTACTGAGAAGCTCCAGTTCACACCAATTTCGACGTCATATAAGGACCTGTATCAAAGCTTGTTCGATGCGCATGTTGTTGCTCCTCGTTACTTAAAACCCATACAACCCCCGTATCCCAAATGGTATAACATGAACGCACAATGTGACTACCATGCGGGAATTACGGGGCATTCAATAGAGAATTGCATTGCCTTCAAGAAGCTAGTCGAAAAATTCATCAACATGGGTATTGTCAAGTTGGGTGATTCATCTAGTGCAAAAAGCCATCTACCCAATCATGTTGACAACGGAATGAATGAGATGTATGAAGCAATGTTGGCAAGTGTTCACACCAATGACATACATGAAGATACAAAGGAAAAGGGACCTTGTTAGATACCTGCCCTTATAAATCTAGAGTGTTTTAAGCAATTAGCTTGTGGAAGAAATCCTTGTAGTTATCAGGGCTTATTTAGAGTAATGTTCAGAACATTTTTGTTGTTATTAGCCTAAAGCGATAGAAATTCCTTTGTGAAATAGGCTAATGTCTGAACGTCATTATTCTAATAAAATACATCTTTGCATTCCTTTTTGAGCCAATATTCTTTCATTCTTTTTGAATAATTATTTCTGATTATTTCATTCTTTTAGATTTTCTTCCACATCATTCATTCATAATCACATTATATAAATAATTATTCATAAATTTATACTTTCTTTGGTACTTATTATGAGTCCCCAGATATCAATTACGTGAATGACTCTGCTACAGACCCAGATTTTCCTTTTGAGCGAGGCATGTGTTCAGAGGGATCTCAGGACTTTGAAAATGACAAAGATTGTAGTTTATCACCTGACTTGTTAAGGATGGTTGTACAAGAGGATAGACAGATCCTACCTCACAAGGAATCATCAGAAATTGTGAGCTTGGCGAAGATTAGAATTGACCTGACCACAAAAAAAATAAAGTGAGGCCTCATCAAGTTACCTCTAGAGTTCGAAGATATCTTTGTAGGACCATACCAGGATATGCCCGGGTTAAACGCTGATAATGAAATCTGCACAACAGCACGATGTCAGAAATTTGCAGTATGAACGATGTAATTCTTTACCGGGGCAATGCCTTTCTCGTGGAGTCAGCATAGCTTTGCCCATTTGAAGTCAAATTTCTATCTCTTTAAGTTGTTGTTGGGTCCATCCTGATTAAAGAGGAAGATCCAAAGTTTTTTGTCGAAGTTGCGCCCCAAAAGGCTCAGATCAAAAAGGGAAGAAAAAGAAAATCAAAATCAAAGTCAAAATGAAAATGAAAAAATAAAAAATAAAAACAAAAAGAAGAAAGAAGAAAAAAATCAAAATCAAGATCAAAATGAAAATGAGAAAAAGAAAGAAGAATGAAAAAAGAGAAATCTAGATGAAAAATCAGAATGAAAAAGAAAAGAAAAAGAAAAGAAGCGAAAGCCCGCAAAGGGCGTTTTGTGACCAAATGAGGTTTTGAGTTGAAAACCTGAAAAGGGCGACTCAAATTTTGAGCTCAATGGGGCATGGACATCACTATTATTGAAGACTTCTAATAGACATTGCTTCATTTCTTGAAAGGCTACTTCATGCGTCAATGTCATCACGTGCCGATTTCAGAGGAGATGGTATTGGAAAATGTATTGAACTTGAACAATAGCGCGATAGCTGAGGTTTGGAATCAATTCGGAAGTGGACACCAAGATTCGTCATCGAATTACCTAGAGATGAACATCAAGAAAATTAAAGAAAATAATTGAGACTTGCAAGGGCTGGCATGTGAAATTACCATCTATCTTCCTTATTTTTCGAGCGTCTATTGCAACTTTGACTGGGGCAACGCTGTTTTTCTCTAGTTCACAAGACAGAAGTAGTTCTACCTATTAAAGTAGAAATTCCTATTTTTTGGGTTTCAGTTGAGCAAAATGAATCCAACCTGATCAGAAAGAAAAGGCTAAAAGCTATTCAGTACAATCAGATGTACCAAAGGCAAATAATGTGAGCCTACAATCAAAAGGTTTGCCTCAGAGAATCCCATAAGGGGAACCTAATTTGGAGAAAGATTCTTCCTACACAAAAGGATTTTAGAGAAAAATGGATGCCAAAGGCCTTTTCTGGAGAAGCTTTGATCTTGAGTAGGATAGATGGTAAAACTCGTTAAATCCTGTAAACTCAGATCCAGTCAAGAAACACATCGTTTAAAGAAGAAGAAATGACCAAGGTGAAAACCCGCAAAGGGCACTTTGAGTCAAAAAAATGATGAAAATAAAAAATGAAAAAAGTAAAATGGAGAGGCTAAGGGGAAAACCCGCAAAGGGCATCTTAGGCCAAAGGGGATTTGAGTTGAAAACCCGAAAAGGGCGGCTCAAATGTTGATCAGAATGGGGCATGAGGTGATCAGAGCAATTCGAATTTTGATCATATTGGGGCATGTGGCGATCTTGCTATGCCTGAATCAACAGGAAAGGATAGGCGACATCTTGGGGCATCGACAGAGCACTGTAGATCTCCTAAACACATGTCCAACTCAAAATGGTCTTTAGAAAGTTTGTACAGAGAAGTTCAAGCTGCGATATCTGGGGCACCCAATTCTTATATTATTTGTTGTTCTTGGAATACTTTTTTCCTTTCCACGATATACATTCCCAATTAATTTATTTGTCATCCTTCTTTACTATTTTCGATAATTTGTTCTTTCGAGCTATGCTCAGAACCAACTTTATTCTTATCCATTGTTATGACCCTTTTTGCAAGCATGTTGCATTGGAATAATGATTAATGGACTAATAAAACTTTCACAAAGGAAGTTTTGCATATTACTCTGGAAAGTTTCTAAATAACATAGGAACCTAAAACAGGACGATTGTTTAGAACACACCAGGTAAAGGTTGGAAATTTGAGAATGAAGAGTCTAAATTGGGACTTTCTCTTTGGATTTCGCTGTCAAATGCATTGATTAAGCAAAATGATAAGATGACGGGTTAATGACAAAGCTTAAATAAACAAGCAAGTGATGATCATCAGGCAATAGGAGGAGGTTACCTCGGAGAAGAAAGCCTCTATTTGCGCATAAGTCTTTGGTTTGACACCCTGAGAACGGTGTAAGAAACTAGAACGATTTAGGTCATGTATCCTTGATTTGTGATAAGATAGGATTGAGGAAAAACCATATTTCTACCCTTGGATTACAGTGGGAGAATGATGGTACAAATTTTGTGCCCCAATAGATTAAACTTTGAGGTCTACAGTGGGGGCAACCTGGCTAAATGCTTCTTCAGAAAAGCCAGTCAAGCAAGAAGGCGTCGTAGCACGTTAGTCACAAAGCCTTAATAAACTTCGAGTAATGACAACCTAAGTGGGATCATTCTCGGAAAAATAAAATTTTGCATTCATGCAAACACCATTCACACATGTCCAGTTAGGAGCATTTGATTCATTTTTAATCATGCCATCCTAATCATTAGGCATAATTAGGTTCATTATACAGGTCATGTTCCCCAGAGAACAGATCAGTGAAGATCGAAGACACAAGCCTTACCTCCCTCGGTTGTAGTGGAGCTGGTTGAAGAATTTCAGATCTTATCTCCCTGAGATTACAGCGGAGCAGATCGAAGACACTATCCTATCTCCCTGAAGTTACAGTGGAGCAGATTAAAATAAAGGATCTCAGCTCTCTGAAGTTACAGTAGAGTAGATCACACCAGGTCTTATCTCCCTGAGGTTACAGTGGAGTAGACCGAAGAATTGCAAATCTTATCTCCCTGAGGTTATAGTGGAGCAGATTGAAGCCAGAGATCTTATCTCCCTGAGATTACAGCGGAGTAGATCGAAGACACTATCCTATCTCCCTGAAGTTACAGTGGAGCAGATTAAAATAAAAGATCTTATCTCTCTGAAGTTACAGTAGAGTAGATCGCATCAAGTCTTATCTCCCTGAGGTTACAGTGGAATAGACCAAAGAATTTCAGATCTTATCTCCCTGAGGTTACAGCGGAGCAGATCGAAGACATAATCTTATCTCCCCGAAGTTACAGTGGAGTGGATTAAAATAAAGGATCTCATCTCTCTGAAGTTACAGTAGAGTAGATCGCATCAGGTCTTATCTCCCTGAGGTTACAGTGGAGTAGACCGAAGAATTTCAGATCTTATCTCCCTGAGGTTACAGTGGAGTAGATTGAGGCTAGAGATCTTATCTCCCTGAGTTTACAACGGAGCAAATTGAAGTCCATAATCCTATCTCCCTGAAGTTACAGTGGAGCGGATTAAAATAAAGGATCTTATCTCTCTGAAGTTACAGCAGAGTAGATCGCATCAGATCCTATCTCCCTGAAGTTACAGTGGAAGGGATTAAAATAAAGGATCTCATCTCTCTGAAGTTACAGTAGAGCAGATCGCATACAGTCTTATCTCCCTGAGGTTACAGTGGAGTAGACCGAAGAATTTCAGGTCTTATCTCCCTGAGGTTACAGTGGAACAAATTGAAGCCAGAGATCTTATCTCCCTGAGATTACAGCGGAGCAGATCGAAGACACTATCCTATCTCCCCGAAGTTACAGTGGAGTGGATTAAAATAAAGGATCTTATCTCTCTGAAGTTACAGCAGAGTAGATCGCATCAGGTCTTATCTCTCTGAGGTTATAGTGGAGTAGACCGAAGAATTTCAGATCTTATCTCCCTGAGGTTACAGTGGAGCAGATTGAAGCCAGAGATCTTATCTCCCTGAGATTACAACGGAGCAGATCAAAGACACTATCCTATCTCCCTGAAGTTACAGTAGAGCGGATTAAAATAAAAGATCTTATCTCTCTGAAGTTACAGCAGAGTAGATCGCATCAGATCCTATCTCCCTGAAGTTACAGTGGAAGGGATTAAAATAAAGGATCTCATCTCTCTGAAGTTACAGTAGAGCAGATCGCATACAGTCTTATCTCCCTGAGGTTACAGTGGAGTAGACCCAAGAATTTCAGGTCTTATCTCCCTGAGGTTACAGTGGAGCAAATTGAAGCCAGAGATCTTATCTCCCTGAAATTACAGCGGAGCAGATCGAAGACACTATCCTATCTCCCTGAAGTTACAGTGGAACGGATTAAAATAAAGGATCTTATCTCTCTGAAGCTACAGTAGAGTAGATCGCATCAGGTCTTATCTCCCTAAGGTTACAGTGGAGTAGACCGAAGAATTTCAGATCTTATCTCCCTAAGCGGTAGTGGAGCAGACAGAAGAAATCAATCCTATCTCCCTGAAGTTGCAGTGGAGCGGATTAAAACCACAGATCTTATCTCTCTGAAGTTGCAGAAGAGCAGATCACATCAGACTTTATGCAGTAAAGCAAGTTGAAAATACTAATCCTATCTCCCTGAAGTTACAGTGGAGCGGATTAAAATGATGAATCCTATACCTCTGAAGTTACAGTAGGTCGGATTAAATCTACCACAATAAGTCTTATCTTCCTGATGTTATAGTGAAGTAGACTAAAATCACAAACATCGTCCCCCTAAAGTTGCTGCGAAGAAGATTGAAGCTACAAGTCAGATCTCCTTGAAGAGCAATGCAGTGGATCGAAACAACAAGACACAGTGGACTGGAGTGAAGCTACTTAAAGAAGAGAAGCACCAAAATAAGTCAAGACTCGGCGAGTCCGGGCAAAATTGGTCTTTCTTAATCTTTGCTCTGTTCCCGTTACACGACAACGAGCAAAGAGGGGCAGCTGTACAAGCCCAATTTCGCCCGGCCCATACCAAAAAAACAAAAATGGCCCATTTACAAAATTTCAAACCCAATACCCAAAATACCAACCCACCTAGACTTAACCCAGTAACCCTCAAACCTAACTAGCCTAACCCAAACCCGAGGCCCAAATTCGGAGCCCAATTCTCCAAAAGTCAGGCTAGGGTTTCAGAAAAGAAACCCTAGCGCCGCAGCCGTACACCCACCCCTCCGCGCCGCACGCCTTTTGCCCACCTGCTCCAGCGCTACCTGCAAAACGAAAAGAGCACGCAACAGACACAAATAGCAGAAATAAATAGTAGCAAAAACATGTACTTGGCTATAAAAGCAAAAGTTTAATGTAATCAATGGGGGTAGTTCTTATTTTTATCACTGTAAAAGGGGGTAGTTCCTATTTTTATCACTGTAAAAGGGGGTTCTATATCTTTTCTTTCATATAACACATTCACAGAAACAAAAGCAAAAAAATCAAAGGTGATTTCCAAGTTTTGTTTCTGATTTCAACCTTTCCTTTTTATTTTTATCACTGTTTTTACTTTTTATTTTTATTTAACGAAAATATATAAAAAAAGAGAAAACTCACCGTCACGGAGTTTCAAACGCCGATCCGGCGCTTCATCGGCCGTCGGAGGTGGTGGCGGTGCGGTGAGCGCAACGGCGGCGCTAAGAGAACCCAAGGGTCGGGTTTTTGAGAGAAAAAGAAAGGCTTTGGATTTTTTTTTTTTAAATCTGGTGGCTGAAATAGGGATTTTGGGAAAATTTGGGTTTAAATACCCTAAAGAAAACGACGCCGTTTTGCCCTTAGGGGTCAGGTGCCAAAACGACGCCGTTTTGGCCCTGACCCGCGCGTGGCCCGACCCATTACCAGGAGGATCCGCGTGTTTTGTGACTAGGGTATAATTACTATCCTAGTCCTTCCGCTTTGTTAATATTTTTTTAATCAAGTTTTACATTTTTAAATTTTACCCCATAATTTTCTGAGATTTCAGTTCGGTCCCCATTCGAACGACGTCGTTTTGGAGGAGAAGGGAAAATTTCCCTTTCGGTCCCTCCATGTTATTCGCACGTTCAGGGTAGTCCTTCCTTTTATTTTTTATTATTAATTCGCCCCGAAACTTCATCCTTAGGTTCAATTTAATCCTTTTTCTGTTTTTATTTCGAATTTGCCCGTTATTTTCGTTTTTATTTCGATTTAGTCCATGTTTTAGCAATTTTATTATTTAATTATTATTATTATTATTATTATTATTATTATTAGTAGTTTCATTTTCCTTTTATTTATTCGTTACTGTTGTGCTAATATATATATTAATTAGTTTTATATTATTTTAGCTTTATTTTTATTCTATATACATATATGCATATGCACGCACATTTTTTTAGCTTATTTTTATATACATACAAACGCATTCTTTTATATTTTATAATTTATATATTTATGTCTATATACATCTATATACCTTTTTATTATTTTCTTATATCATATACGTACATACATGTATCTTTTATATTTATAATTTCCAAAATATGTATATATACACATATTTTTTAAAATGCATACTTGCTCGTACATACAAACTTTTTATAATGTACCTACTTATATTATATATATATTTTTGTATTTTATAACCTATTTATATATATATATATATATGTATAAATACTTATATTTTTATATTTTATAATTCATATGTGTATATCTTTTATTTATTTTCTTCATTTATTTATTTATTTACATGTCCGTTATTATTATTTGTTATGCTTTATATGTGTTTATTATTGTACATATGTGATTGATTTTATTTATATATATGTGACTTCTTATTTACTTATATTTTGCTTTCCTCGTGATTATTTTGCTTACACCATCATCATTCCATTACGCCCATTTTTATTTAGATTTCAAAAAAAGAAATTTTTAAAAAATATAAGTAATAATTGATATTTGGGATCTTCGAAAGAATCGAGCCCTAACGTATTAGGTTCTGATTTGCTTTGTTGAATCCAAATAATCGAGATTACTCTTTCAAAAAAGCTCACCATCGGGAATTCGATACGTTGTGTCCTAACGCATTGGATATGACATGTCGTTTTCTCGAGATGAGGATTTTTCTAAAAAATAATAAGGCAATATCTAGCGTTTGGAAATTCGAGAAAACATGCCCTAAGGTGCTGGGTGTCGATTTTTCTCGTTCAACCAAATAGCTAAATATCCTTTCAAAAATTACGAAATAAGGCAATGTTTTGCGTTTGGAAATTCGAGGAACGTGCCCTAAGGTGCTGGGTGTCGATTTTTCTCGTTCAACCAAATAGCTAAATATCCTTTCAAAAATTACAAAATAAGGCAATGTTTTGCATTTAGAAATTCGAGGAACGTGCCCTAAGGTGCCGGGTTTCGATTTCTCGTTTAACCAAATTGCCAAATATCCTCTTGAATTCTAATCTATGCTATTCGAGTTTTTTTTAAGGATCGTACGTTAAATTTCTTTAAAGTTTTTAGTTTTTCGACACTAAGACATTAAATAATCCACTAGGTACCAATTTTGGGCGCATCGAGGGTGCTAATCCTTCCTCATGCGTAACCGACTCCCGAACCCGTTTTTCTGAATTTCGTGGACTAAACTTGTTGTTTTAATAAAATCAATTGTTTATTAAAAACAACCATTTTTTGAGGTGATCCGATCACACTCATCAAAAAGGATCGGTGGCGACTCCCGTTTACGTTTTTATTTTTCAAAACCCAAGTCGACCCCGTTTTTCATCCAAAAAATGGTGTCAACACCATACATCCTTTTTCTACATAGAAATTCAAAAGAAAATGTGAATTAATGTAGACGTGAGAAGACTTAGAGGTAAGTCACCCAATGAAAGTGACCTAAACCGACTTATGGAGAATTAAACAATAGTTTTGTATCTTATAATATAGTTAATTACATTTATTAGTTTAACTTTTATTTATAACTAACAACATATTTAAATTTTAAAGTATAAAGAATGAATTTATAACCAACAACATATTTTAACCACATAATAAAAGTAGTTATGGAGAGGATCACGTAAAATAATGACCTGATTAATTATAAACGTCTCATCATTGCAAAAATGAAATAATAGAAAAGAAATAAGTGTTAAGTGTAGTGACAAGGTACATTATACTTTCAAGGGGAGATCAAGGTTTTAGATAAGGGAAGAATTTTAAACCTATTTTTTTCTCTAGAACTCAATGCAAACCTCAAATTTATCTTTTTAAAAGAATTTTAAAACATCTATATAACAGGTAATATTTTTACCGATCACACTTAACAAAATTTAATTTTTTTTTTAAATTTAAAATGATCTAGAAACATATTTTTAAGTGCTTTAGACCATCCTCTGTTGATTTCTGTATTAATTTGATTTGTTCAATATATATTTTGGTGACTTAAAACAAAATTAATAAAAATATTTTTTCAGATATCTTTTTAATGTTTAATAATAAGTTAATTTATAGAATATATTTTCATTGGACACAAGCCTCCATGGCGGTGAACCACTGATCAAATTAATTTAGAGATACCTAAATTTGCTTTCATCAATTAAGAAATTAAAAAAAATTGTTGAGACCTCATGATTATCTTTTATAATTTCAGGCTTATCAACTATTTTGAAAACAACAAAACGTCTTACACGAAAAAGTAAAAAATAAAAACGTCGACATTAAATTTGTTGGTATGCAATCAATTTTAGCATTGACTTACTTTTCTACAGTTAGTCTTCTCCAACAAGTTAAATATTTCAATTTTAACAACATTGGCAGGTCTTTGGCGTAGAGTCGAGCAAAACTCAATAGAAACAGATGATATATGTAATGAGGCCCAATTGGCCCAATTGGCCTTTTGCAATGCGTTTCAGTTAAATCCTGTTTACCTATTTTAGAAATTTGGCCGCATATTTTATTTTTATTTCAATTTGGACCCTTGCTGCGCGGCGTTTTGGAAGGAGGGGATAATTTCTCCTTTGGTCCTCCATTATTTCCCGCGCATTCAAAGTGGTCTTTTTTTTTGTTTATTTCAATTTTGCCCTTTTTTAGTCTTCTGTTCAATTTAATCCTTTTTTATTTTACTATTTAATTATTTATTATTTATTTCTTATTATTTATTATTTATTATTATATTATGCTTGTTTATTGTTATTATATATTATTTTAATATTGCAATTATTATTTTCGTGTACATACAAACATTTTTATTTTTAATTTCAAAAACTTTTTTTTTACTTTTGTAAATATGTATATACTGTATATTTATTTAAATGTTTTATATGCATATGTTATATACGTAATTATTATTATCTTATAACATTCATGCATTGTTTTTATAATACATATGCATACGCATGGCTTTTATATAATATATATATATATATATGTGCATTTTTTAAAAAAACATATAATACCCCTATATATTTTATACATTTTTTACTTTATTTTCTTACTTTCACATGTATAAATAAAAATTATTTTTTTGTTTTTTTAAATATTTATGTACATACGTTTTTTGTTTTTATTTTTTTTATACTTATACTTTTTTTTGTAAATATCTATACATATACATATATATTTTTAAAAATCTTATTTTCATAATTTTCATGTACATAAATACATACTTTTTTTTTTTATAAATTATTACAATGTGTTTGTTTATATATTTCATTCCTTTTCTCTCACATGTATACTTATACGTTTTTAAAAAAATACATTCACAATCATATTTTTTTTAATTTACTTGTAAATTGTGCTTGTATATATATTTGTAAATACTTATTCATTTATGTTTAAAATTAGAGTATCTGTTTCATGTTATACCTTAACCTTTTTTTTTAGCATCCCTTTTCAAAAAATATATATTTGGATTTCTCAAAGTATTGAAATCATCCTATTTTATAAATTCCAAAATATTTGGCATTCATGATTCTCGGGAAAGATTGTGTCCTAACTTACTGGATCGTGATTATTTTTCGATGGATTTAGAAAGCCAAGTATTTGTTTTGCAATAAATTCGTAAATTTTAAATAAAAAGCTTATTCTCGGGAAATCAAAATGTTGGGTCCTAACTTACTGGTCATGACATTTTCTTCTCGAAATAAGAATTTTCAAAAGCAAAAGGCAATATTCGGGTATTCTGAAGATTTAAAGACATTGTGCCCTAACTCACTGGGTGTGGTGTTTTATTTCTTTGAAATACGAATGTCTTTTTATTTTAATCCATTCATGAAATAAAAGTTTCCTTTTAAAATCTTTTCAAATTTTCGACACCAAGGCATTAAAAAAATCAATTTGGTACCAATTTTGGGCGTTACGAGGGTGCTAATCCTTCCTCGTGCGTAACTGACTCCCGAACCTGTTTTCTCAAATTTCGCAGACCAAAATTATTTTTAAGGTGGGCCGATCACACCTTAATAAAGGATCGGTGGCGACTCCAATTTTTTATCTTTTTTTAAAGTCGACAACTAAATTTTTTGTTTTCAAAAAAAACGGTTTCGACAATATAGGTTGAGTTGGCTCGGCCAAGTCGAGTCGACTTGTTCAAATTAGTTAAATTAGTAAATTTTAGGGTGCAATAAGAATTTTTTGTTTTGAGATGCTAAGATTAAAAAATTTTAGTTGCTAGACAAAAAAATTGTATTTAAAAAAGGCATAAATAAAATTTTTAAGTTTTTCAAGTTTCCATTTAATCAAAGGTTAAAAGGACTAAATTGAAGCTTTTTATTTTTAAGAAAGGCTGAATGACAAATTGCCCAAAGCCCATGCCCCTAGCTATACGCCCCTGGTAAAATCAATTTTAAAATTAGTTCAAAACAATATCAAAAATGAAATAATAGAAAAGAAAGAGTAGCCATTTTATGAAATTTATAATTCCATGAATAAAATATAAATTTTATGAATGTGGACAAGCCATTTTATTTATAATTTTCTGTGTTTTTCTTCTTTTTCTGACTTTTTTTTTAAAGTCATTTTCTTTGTTTCCTAACCACCATGAAATTACTTGTCACAATTCATCTTTTTAAATGAGAAACATTTTCCACAATTTGCCATCACTTTAACATACACTAACTTTTCTATGATTAGTCCTTGGTTTGCTTTGGGTGGAATCTTCCAACTAGCCTGATTCTTGGTTTTACTTTCCAACAATTAGTGTATCACGAGTTTTGTTTACTTTATAAAATATTTTTGTGGATATTAGGAGATAACGAAAATTATTTCACTATGAAATTTTAATAAAACTGGAAAATAAGTAATTTATTTTAAGAGATCGCAATTAAACATTAGATTTTCAATTTTTCAATTTTAATTTTTTTTGACAATTGCATAATTAATAAGGTACCAATTTTGAGCATTGTAGGAATGCTATAACCTTCCCTACACATAATCGACTCTTGAGCATAATGGATCCTAGACCTTCTCCTCTATTCTCATACCACAAATTGCTTCGAGTGTAGGTTCGAACAATCACAAATTAAACACAAAACCATAAATGATTTATTACTTTCAAGAGCAAAGTAATTCTCACTCAATAGAAACCATTAGAATTGTAATTCCCAAAAAATAAAATTTATTTTTTGAAAATATGTTCTGACTACTTTCTAGCATAATAACAATATGTGAAACTTATGTCTTGTGTTAATAGCTCTACCAGTACTATCTATTTATAGGAGAGACACGAGAATCCTGGTTGAATTAGTAAAACATGAATAATATTTATTTCATAGAAAACAATATTTTACCCTAAGTAGATCAAGTTTGGATGACGCATGGATCGAAGCTCAATCTAGGAGAAAAAAATAAAAGAATTTTCTTTGTATTTTAGAGTTATAAATAAAATTATACGCGAAATTTTCATGTCAATTTTCAACTTGAATTTTGTATGTACAAATTTCTAATACACTTGCTGGGACATTCTTTGACTTTTATCTATTCTCTCAAAAATTTAAAGTTCAAAGTTGCATTAAACTCAAATAAAATAATCATTAGTAAACCAGCTCACAAGCCTGCTCAAGCTAATCCTACAACTCGTTCCATTTCATCATCGAGCACCAATGTTCTTGCTTATCCGTATGGAATTAAACAAAAGACAAAAGCTATTTAAGAGTTATTTTAACAGACTTCTTTAATGGTAAATGACAATCCACTCTATGATGCTTCTTCACCCAACTCATGATTTAAGAGAAGTTTCTACTCATGGATCAAGTGTAGCTCACCAGTTATCATTAAGGAGAAAAAAGAGTCAATCAGTGAAAATTATACTCCAACATCTCCCTCAGAACCAAATTTCAGAGTGATGAATGTCATGACAACTGACACTACATTCTTAGAAGAACAAGTAGATCTCTAGCAAAAAAGATGGAGAGTCTTACTACAAGCATAAAAGGAATGGATGATCAAATTGAACATCTTAGTGGAAGTAACCAAACCTTTTCCAACGAAACTCAACATCCTCTTCACAAAGGTTTTGGAATCAAAATTGTTGAAGGACTTTAAAGTGTTTCTTTAGATCAACTCAAGGAGCTCATTAAAGAAACCATCAAAGAAGTCACAAGTGTTGCTCCGCCTTCATATACATACTCGAAGTCATACATTTGGAGGATTTATCATTTGAATATGCCTGAACATTATCCACCTCTAAAATCGCAATAGTTAGATGGTAAAGGAAATCCATGTAAACATGTCGCTCACTTCGTGGAAACTTGTGATCACGTTGATGTAACACCCCACTCGTGACCTAATCACTGGATTCGAGAAGAGAGATACCAAAATCATGTTGGAAACATCTAGTTTGAAAACGGTTTTATTTATAGCGAAAAATAAAAATTTTGAAAACAGACTTAGTTTGTGATATTTATGGCAATAAACATTAAACCGAAATCGTACATGTGTTTTTGAATAAGCAAATCCTTGATGTTTTCTAGCTTTCAACCAAATGATCTTCTTCGCTATTCTCATACTACAAAATGCTTCGAGTGTGGGCTTGAACCAATTGAATCAAAACACAAAACTAGAAAAATTTTCTATTCTTTTCGGGGTGAAACCTAAAATTTTCTCTTATTTAATAGAAACCAGTAGAAATGTTATTTTGGAAAAATATATTTAATAGTTGAGAATAAATTCTCCCTATTTTTCAATAGAGTAACAATCTCTTAAAGTTGTGTATAAATCCCTACTGATGCCATCTATTTATAAGAAGAGAATATAGAACCCTTGTTGAATTGTAGAAGTTTATTTCAACTAGAAAAACAACTTCCTAGTTAGAGTAGGAGTAGGGTGGATGGCATCCTCTAGTATTCCTACTAGGATTGTAACCCTTTCATATTCCATGAAGGGATTTTGTGTCTCTATCACATCGGATCCAAATATGAGTACTTCTCAGACATTTAGACTCAGTACTTTGTAAATTGATCCAACTCAATTCTATTTTTTTTATTTCCCAAAATAAACTTCAATATTTTACATTACATAATTTTCTCATCCCAATTTTAACCCCAGTAGAATTTTTTAGAAAATATATTTAATATTTCGCAATTCAACTTGCTCACTATGACCAAATGATTTATTTTCATTTTCTGATTTTAGATAGCTCAAAAACATAAACTCATTCTCCTAATCATTTTTAAGTAATTCATCTACATTTGCAAATGAATCATTTCTCATTTTCATTTCCAAATGATTTCATTTCTCCATTTCGAAGAAATGTATAATCATTCCTGAATGTTTCTCATTTCTTTATTTCTATTCATTTTGATTCAAACACACAATTCATTAATGATTTCAATGAGCTAGCGAAGGGAGAAATTGGACATATGCAATTAGGGCTAAAATGATTTATATTTGAAGTTTCAGCTTTTCGTCTATTAATTATAAACTCATTTAGTCACGAAGTCATTCCACTATAGTATCATGACTGTGCTTGTGGCGCCCCAAACTCGGACGAGATAGTCTGACCCAAAATTTGAACCTTACATTAGCCACCAAAATGATTCTCTATTAAAATACTACAAAACACACCAACCAACCATGCACACCACACATTTTCAACATAAATCATATTAAAATTAATCCTAATTGCATGCCTTTCTAGACATACCATAAAACATAAAGCAATAAAAATCACGTTTAGTTCACCTGCTAACCCATCCACTTAGAAACCTAGCAGCTCGCATCAGCCTGGCGAGCACTAGCTCAAGACCTACTTGCAACCCCCAGCTCGTTGTTAGCCCTACGAACCACTAGTTTGCTACTACCTTGCGATCCTAGACACATAACTCCTCTTTTGTTTTAACAGACTCCTCATGTGGATGGCTCACTCGCGAACTCTTGTATTTTGTGAACCTACCTAATAAGGCAAACTCACTATCCTGACGTATGCACTAACTATGGCGAACCTCCTATTGCTTGGCATACTCCCTCCTAATGGTGAATACTAGGTTATAGAGAGCTAGTCTATACTAGCGGACTCCCTATACTTTGGCGAGCACTCTATTAGGGAACTCATGGTTGTTGGTGAACACACTTTTGTTTGACGAAACCTACCTTTGACGGACTCACCCCTATTGTTGAACACTGTGCTATGGTGAGGTCCTATTCCCTTTACAACCCCTATCTCGTACTATGTTAGGTTGGTTCGTAAGTATTCTTTCAACACGTTATTACTTTTATAACATGCATTCTATGTTATCACTTTATCTCAACCAAGCAACTGGTTCAAGGGCATACCTCAAAATTCAGCAAACTCTTTGTTCTACATAAGTATGTTAGTTCATCAATTTACCTAGCAAAATCATGTATTATAATCCTAACAATCAAGCATACAATCAAGCACTTATAAAGTCCAAAAATCCAAAATTTAAATAGTCTGTAATATCTGTTTACAACTCATCAAAATTTATTTAAAAATTCTAGGTTTACATATAATTCCTTAGGACAACCCCACATTGCCTTCCACTATATGGTTTGTAAAAACAAATCACATACTCAAATGGATTTGCCTTGTGTTGCATCACTGGATTGCCATGCTTCACAACTAGTCACGCAAGCTACTTATCTCCAAGATATATGCAAGGAGTGTGAGCTTATTAAAGCTCAGTGAATGCTCAAGCACACAACACATAAAACACACCAGTCATGCTAAAATCTAGTCATGTTGTGACAATTCACACAAAATATAATAATCATGCTCATCATAGTAATATAATGGCAATTTGTGAATATGAAACATAATCATATTATGTGCGCATTGGGTAAGCAGATCTCCAGAACATTCCAAGTGACTTAGAGAGTCATGCGCTACCTTTGGTAAGTGTAGCATGAGTGCTCACACTCTCTAAACACTCCATACTATCTTCGATTTTGGAGCTAAGCTCGACATTCCCTTATCTCTCCAATGCTATGTTCAGGCCATAATGCCCTATCACATAGTAAAAAAGGTGAGTACTCACAATCCAATGGCATGCCAATGATATCTAATGGTTTCAAGTGTTTAAAATGCCAACATATGATTTTTATCACATTCACTTCATACAATTTAAAAGGGCTCACAATACAGCAGATCTCATATATAATAGTTCTCAATAACACGACTCACATTTCTGTAGGGCTCGCATTATACATAAGTTCGTAATAACATGGATTCGCATAACACTTGATACTCGCATATATTTAGGGCTGGTATGCAACTCATATAATACAGGGGCTTACACAACATATTTTGGCTTGCATGGCATGATCTTAGGGCTCGCATCACATATATAAGCACACATGATACATAAGTCCACTCAACATGTATACATAAACTCATACATCAAAGTACAGGTTCGCATGCATTAAGGTGATAGAGTTTGCAAACAATTTAGAGCTCGCACACATTATAGGCTTGCATACATACATGTTAGCAAGGTTTGTAGGTCACAAATCGGAGCTCGCATAACTACAGAGGCTTGTATGGAAATATAACAGTGTTCGCATATCATTTTAATCAGCTTCACACATTAAATCAGATAGTGTGCATGCCTTACTTGGCTTTCAATAGCATGCGAACTTGTGTTTTTGACGTAGTGTAAGGACACTCACTAGTTGTTTGTTGATACTGTCGAACCTATACCACCTTTTGCTTGACTTTTTCCTTGCTCATGGATGCTCCATCACATTGAGAGGCTTTGCATAAACAAGAAAATATACAGATTACTACTTTCACAGACATGATAACCTTCTTAACAAACATAGCAGCTCACCACTCTTCTAAATTTGGTGAGCTTACCTCATGTGACCTTAAACTTCTAGTTACTTCATTTTAGTTCAATTAAATCCCCAATTCTTACTTCCTAATCTCATAAGTAAGGTTTAATTACAAATCTAGGCCATTAATTTCACTCAATTCTTAAAATCAACATTTTTCAAAAAATCATGTTCATTTCAATCTCGAGAAGAAAAATCATTTGATTCATGCAATTCCTTTAAGGATTTATTAAATCAAGTTTATAAACCTCTTAAATTTGCCAAAATGAGTTAAAAATTGTTTTAAAATCATGAATTAGCTCACTATTATGAGATTCACCATTTTTTAAAATAAACCAAGCTTTAAAACTATAAATCCTATGATTTCTCTCGAAACTTCAGGTGCAGTGCACTGACTACAAATAATGTGGACTAAATATGTTACCAGTACTCCACGGAACTCCTCTGTCAACCACAAAATCCCTGTAACACCCCAAATTTTGGGCCTAGAAGAAATAAGTTTTGAGGAAGGGAACAGTTAGGAGACTGCACATAAATATTTAATTGTATAAGGAATTAACATAAATGAATGTCTGCTTCAGTGGTTAAGTGATTCAAGAGTGTTTGGAAGTGTTTGATGAGTCAGGGGTTCAAGCCTTGGCTTATGCAAATTTTTTAGTTTTGCTCTTTAATGAATCTGGACACTGGCATATAGGCCTTATATATAATAGTGTTTATTTCATGACACAAAAATGGCTTGTGGTCTAGTGGCAAGGTGGCACGTGGTGTAACTATGAGGTCTGAGGTTCAAGTCTTGGGTTGTGTAATGAATTGTTATTTTGCTACTTGAGCCGTGTAAGTGGCAGAGTTGGAGTAAAATGCTGCCAAAGGAAGTTTGAATTGGTCATGGAGGAAGTTGAGGAGAAAATGGTGGAGTGATAAGGGGAGAGAATTGTGGAGAAAATCGAAGAGTGGTTGAGAGGGAGAGTTGCACCGATTTGGGCACTGGTACTCAAGGTTTCGGCTAGGCTTGTGCTGAATTAGTCACTTGACAGTAGAAGCTTTTGGTTTTGAGAGTGTTTTGCCTCTTTCTATGAAAGTTTTTGCCAACTTCAGGTTACTCTCTTTTCGCGTTAAGTCCACATTTTAGATAGTATTGAACTCGTTTCTGCTCATCTTTTCTTTTTCTTTTTCTTTTTCCTTCTTTGGCCAAAACTTTCCCCTCTCTCCTCTTCTTCTGCTGTCGAAAGCTCCTCTCCTTTTCCCCTCTTTATTTGGCTATTCTTCTTCTCTCATCCTCCCTCCCCAACCCGATTCTTTCTTCCCTTTTGGCTGAACCCTTCTCTCTCCTTGTGGCCTAATTTCACAACTATCCTCCCCCACCTTTCCTTTTCTTTTTCCTTCTCACCTATTCGGCTTCTCCCCAATCAACTCTTCCCCCTCTTATTTCCTCTGATCGTCGTTTTCCCTTTTCTTTTTAGGGTCAATCGTCGCGCTACTTCTCGTTGTCGTACTCTCGCACGTTGGGTAAGTATAGCAAAATAAGTGATTCTCCCTTAGCAAATCAACTTAAGTGCTTACCAATTACAGTTGGTGCCTAGGAATCTCATGAAGGGACGAGGGTTGGCGAATACCTGAGTAATCGAACCGTTCTTCTTCGCTCAATCGAAGTTGGGTAAGTGAGCGATCGTAACAACTTGAGTTTAATTGACTGTATAAATGTGTAATCGATTAACAAACTTTGTTTACCAAATATAGGTTCGAGGTCTGAGGATTTAACGCGTCTTCAAAATTAGGTGTGTAATCACACCCTCTCAACTATAAATCGGCAAAAGTCGAAAAGCCAAAAAGACAACATTGAGACCATATGAGCGTGTAAACGCTCGTGTGGTAAACCAAACCCACGAAACATGGTGTTGGACTGTAGAGGCTTTCATGAGCATTTTCATGGGCTTAGGCCGAAATGGGCCATAAAATGACTGAAATACCCTTGAAGGGTAAAATGACCGAAATACCCTCGAAGGGTAAATGACTGAAATACCCTCGAAGGGTAAAATGACCAAAATAGCCCCGAAGGGTAAAATAATTGAAATACCCTTTGAAGGGTAAAATGACCGAAATACCCCTAAAGGGTAAAATGACCAAAATACCCCTAAAAGGTAAAATGATCGAAATACCCTCGTAGGGTAAAATGATCGAAATACCAATAAAGGGTAAAATGACTGAAATACCCTCAAAAGGTAAAATAATCGAAATACCCTCGAAGGGTAAAATGACCGAGATACCCTCGAATGGTAAAATGATTGAAATACCCCCGAAGGGTAAATGACTAAAATACGCTCAAAAGGTGAAATGACTAAAATACCCTCGAAGGGTAAAATGATCAAAATACCCCGAAGGGTAAAATGATTGAAATACCCCTGAGGGGTAAAATGACTGAAATACCTCTGAATGGTAAAATGATCGAAATACCCCTGAAGGGTAAAATGACTGTTATACTTCTAGGAGATGAAATAACTGTTATGGCCTTATGTTATGTATGACTAATTTGCTCTATGATATGTATGATTGTGATTGAGCATGACATATTGCATACACGAACGATATTATGTCACGACATATTGCATGGGTTGGGTTGTGATATTTGGAGGAAGTGTACTATACTAATAAGGTCGCACAGGTCGCCCAAGACCATTGTGGACCTACTGGTGGCTTTGCCACATATACTGTTACTGGCAGCTTTGCTGTAATACTATTACTGGTAACTTTGCTGCGATATTGTTGTGTTGGTTGGGTGGGTCGATTTTATCCCCACATAGTGTGTTAGTGGTACGGAGTGTTGTGTTGGCTGGATTGGGATGGGTTACATTTTTGCACAATACTCATACTGTATAAGGCTAAGGCCCACACTGTTATTGTATTCGGTTAAGGCCCACACTATTACTGTATAGGGCTAAGGCCCACTGTTAATGTACTCGCTAGGGCCTACACTATACTGTCACTGAATAGGGCTCAAGCACAAATTGTTACTGCATGTTGTATACTGGTTGACTGATAGGGGATTACACACTGAGTTTTCATAAACTCACCCTTTCTTTTATTTACTTTCAGCTAATCCTCAACCTTAGGCGATTTGGTGCTGTGAGGGACTCGGAGGTGGCCACACTACTGCAGTTCTTTATTATTAGATTTCATTTAAATTTAAAGTTTGTGTTCGGTTGTTTATGAAATAAGGGCCTTTTAAGTTTGTTTATGTTTTTAATTGGGTTTTTTGCTTATTTACTTTAAACTGCTAGTTTCAGAAAGACGAGTTTTAAAAATAATTACTGTTTTTAAAGACACCACATTTTCGCAGAAATGAGATTTTGGAAAATTTATAACGTTTTAGAAGTGATTAGCTTTTAATGATACACGCTTGGAAACGAAAAACCCGTTTTGGAATCACAGTTTAATAATAAAATGATTAATTGATTTCAAGGATTTCAACGACAATAAGTTTTACGCTAAACACCTTTTTAGGACACCGCTAGATTTGGCCATAACTCCTAGGTTTGGGGTGTTGCTTTGAGTTGTATTAGAGCCTAGTCGCAAAACTCGGATGTGGAACGGGTTTCGAAAAAAATTGAAATTTTTAGAAAACTATTTTTGAAGTGATTTGGAGGGTTTACAAGTGTGGCATACCGAGTCTCCAATGCCGAATCTGTAAGTTTTCTTTATATTGTAGATTGCTTTAACTGAAATATACTGAGAGAGTGAACTGAGACTATACGAAACTAAAAACTGTACGGAAACCCTGATTTGCGAAAACAAACTCTGATTACTACTTTTCATAGGACATCTATTAATAATTACTAAAATTACAAACTGATACATAAAATTTTGTAATAAGATAATACATTATTTGATATGAGCACAAGAGGTACACACAGACGAGGTACAAGAGGCCATGGTAGAGACCGTAGAGGTGCTCGAGTTGGGTCCTCGTCATTTGGCCATATACTTAATTTGGAACTAGAGTGCACAGTGGAAGCATAGTGGTGGAGCCTGTGTGATGCGACTGATCTAGTAATTGGAAATTTCGAGGATGAAATTTCTTTAAGAAGGAGTGAATTGTAACACCCCAAATTTTGGGCCTAGAAGAAATAGGTTTTGAGCAGGGGAACAGTTCGGAGACTGCACATAATATTTAATTATGCAAGGAATTGACATAAATGAATGTCTGCTTCAGTGGTTAAGTGATTTAAGAGTGTTTGGAAGTGTCTGAGAAGTCAGGGGTTCAAGCCTTGGCTTATGCAAAATTTTTAGTTTTGCTCTTGAATGAATCTGGACACTGGCATATAGACCTTATATATAATAGTGAGGTCTGAGGTTTAAGTCCTGGGTTGCGCAATGAATTGTTATTTTGCTGCTTGAGCCGTGTAAGTGGCAGAGTTGGAGTAGATTGCTGGCAAAGGAAGTTTGAATTGGTCATGGAGGAAGTTGAGGAGAAAACAATAGAGTGATAAGGGTAGAGAATTGTGGAGAAAATCGAGGAGTGGTTGAGAGGGAGAGTTGTGCCAATTTGGGGCACTAGTACTCAAGGTTTCGGCTAGGCTTGTGTTGAATTAGCCACTTGACAGTAGAAGCTTTTAGTTTTGGGAGTGTTTTGCCTCTTTCTGTGAAAGCTTTCGCCAATTTCGGGTTACTATTTTTTCGCGTTAACTACACATTTTGGCAAGTATCAAACTCGTTTCTACTCATCTTTTCTTTTTCTTTTTCCTTCTTTGGCCGAAACTCTCCCCTCTCTCCTTTTCTTTTGCTGCCGAAAGCTCCTTTCCTTTTCCCCTCTTTATTTGGTTGTTCTTCTTCTCTCATCCTTCCTCCCCAACCCGATTCTTTCTTCCCTTTTGGCCAAACCCTTCTCTCTCCTTGTGGCCGAATTTCACAACCATCCTCCCCCACATTTCCCTTTCTTTTTCCTTCTCACCTATTCAGCTTCTCCCCAATCAACTCCTCACCCTCATATTTCCTTTGATTGCCGTTTTTCTCTTCCTTTTTAGGGTCAATCGTCGGGCTACTTCTCGTCATCGTACTCTCGCACGTTAGGTATATATAGCAAAATAAGTGATTCTCCCTTAACAAATCAACTTAAGTGCTTACCAATTACAGTTGGTGCCTACGAATCTTGTGAAGGGACGAGGGTTGGCGAATACCTGAGTAAGCAAACTGTTCTTCTTCGCTCGATTGAAGTTGGGTAAGTGAGCGACTGTAACAACTTAAGTTTAATTAATTGTACAACTGTGTAACCGATTAACGAAGTTTGTTTTCCAAATATAGGTTCAAGGTTCGAGGATTTAACGCGTCTTCATAATCAGGTGTGTAATCACCCCTTTTCAACTGTAAATCGGCAAAAGCTAAAAAGTTGAAAAGACGGCGTTAAGACCATATGAGCGTGTAAACGCTCGTGTGGTAAATAGAACCCACGAAACATGGTGTTGGACTGTGGAGGCTCCTATGAGCATTTTCAATGGGCTTAGGCCGAAATGGGCCGTAAAATGATCGAAATACCCTCGAAAGGTAAAATGATCGAAATACCCTTAAAGGGTAAAATGATCGAAATACCCTTGAATGGTAAAATGACCGAAATACCTCCAAAGGGTAAAATAACCAAAATACCCACGAAGGGTAAAATGACTAAAATACCCTCGAAGGGTAAAATGATCAAAATACCCTCGAAGGGTAAAATAACCGAAATACCCTCGAAGGGTAAAATGACTGAAATACCCTTAAAGGGTAAAATGGCCAAAATACCCTCGATGGGTAAAATGATCGAAATACACATAAAGGGTAAAATAACTAAAATACCCTTGAAGGGTAAAATGACTGAGATACCCTCAAAAGGTAAATGACCAAAATACCCCCAAAGGGTAAAATAACTAAAATACCCCCGAAGGGTAAAATGACCGTTATACCCCTAGGAGATGAAATGACTGTTATAGCCTTATGTTATGTATGACTGATTTGCTCTATGATATGTATGACTATGATTGAGCTTGACATATTGCATACACGTACGATATTATGTCACGACATACTGCATAGGGTTGGGTTGTGATATTTAGAGGAAGTGTATTGTACTGATAAAGTCGCACGGGTTGCCCAAGACGACTGTGGACCTACTAGTGGCTTTGCCACATATACTATTACTGGCAGCTTTGCTGCAATACTATTACTGGCAGTTTGCTACGATATTGTTGTGTTGGTTGGGTGGGTTGGTTTTATCCCCATATGATGTGTTGGTGGTACGTAATTGTGTGTTGGCTGTATTGGGATGGGTAACATTTTTGCACTGTACTGATACTGTATAGGGCTAAGGCCCACACTATTACTGTATTGGGTTAAGCCCCACACTGTTACTGTATAGGGCTAAGTCCCACACTGTACTGTCACTGAATAGGGCTCAGGCCCAGATTGTTATTGCATGTTGTATACTGGTTGACTGATAGGGGATTACACATTGAGTTTTCGTAAACTCACCATTTCTTTTATTTACTTTTAGGTAATCCTCAGCCTTAGGCGATTTGGTGCTGTGAGGGGCTCGGATGTGGCCACATTACTACAGCTGTTTATTATTAGATTTCATTTAAATTTAAAGTTTGTGTTGGGTTGTTTATGTAATAAGGGCCTTTTAAGTTTGTTTAAGTTTTTAATTGGACTTTTTGCTTATTTACTTTAAACTGCTAGTTTATAGAAGATGAGTTTTCAAAATAATTACTGTTTTCAAAGACACCACATTTTCGCAACATTTCTGCACAAATGAGATTTTGGACAATTTATAACATTTTAAAAGTGATTAGCTTTTAATGATGCATGCTTGGAAACGAACAACCCATTTTGGAATCAATGTTTAATAAAAAATGATTAATTGATTTTAAAGATTTCAATGACAACAAGTTTTACGCTAAACACCTCTTTGTGACACCGTCAGATTTGGCCATAACTCCTAGGCCGGGTTTGGGGTGTTACAATCCTAGCCTAATGCATATGCAAAATGTCACACAATCTCATACATAATAATATATCAATACTTTTCACATTTATTGGACATGCTCAGCATGTCCTCAATAATCACATACTTTTATACTTTTAGTAAATGGAAATAGTGTTCCAATCTTTCAAATCACCATTGTGTTGGTATCAATCAATATCATTCAATTTCACATATTTTACAAATTTTCATTGTACTTAAATAGCAAATTTTTCAATACACAATATAACAAATATCTCATGCGTTTAAATCATACATAAGTTTAATATCTCAACACATTATATCATTCAGTCAAACATTCTCATATTTCATAACTCAAATATACAATTACAAACTCAATCAAACATTTATACTATCAAACTAGCAATTTTGCTAACATGTCAATCTTTTAAGGCTCAAAACATACCTGGTTTGGCCACTCACAAAATCAATAATTTGGCTATTAAGCCAATCCAATCAACAAGCTAATTTATCACATATAACATGATATTTAACATTTTCAAACAATTTTATAAGTTTAGGACCCGCACATTATTTTTTGCTTCCTCGCAATATACTAGCAAATCTTCCAATCTTCCTTAATAATTCCTTAAACAAACCTAAACCAAAATGCAGTATAATTTCAATCAATTTACCATTAAACAAGCCCCCAAACACCCACTTATGAGTTGAAACTAATCATTGAAATTATAACTATTTTATGAATTCAAACTAGTTAGATTCCTTAAACTATATCAATGTGAATCGTACGTACAATCATTCTTCACCTTTACGAATGATTTGGGGTGTTTGGGTCAACACCTAATTCAATAATATACTGGAAATCAATTGTTAATCAATGATTAAATTCCTTCATTTAACCAATTTATAACCTTTACCCAACAATTCTGTCTAAATAACAAACTAGTTTACAATTAATAGTACCTATACTTCCCAAATTGTGATATCCGATTGGCTAATTGATCAAGAACGTCTTTTGTAACATCCCAAAAATTAGGTTGGAAGAAATGGGGTTTTGAAACCAAGAGTGGTCATCCCTTGATTTTGAGTTTTGATCTTGGAAAATTTGACAAGTAAATTGATCTGGCTTAGTGGTTAAGTGCTATGGTTATATGTGTCAGGTTCTAGGTTCGAATCTTGTTTTTGGAAATTTTGTTACTTTGCTTAAACCCTTACCTTGAATGTTTGGCTTATAAGGTAAATTTAGGCAATTGATGTCAAGAATGAGCCTATTAGTTCAATGGTTAAGTTTCTGCATAATCCTTAGTCTTGTGTTCGAATCTCAGTGAAAACAATAGGGAATGTTTTGTTTTTGAATTTTTTTTATAATGTAGTTAGTTTCGGTTGGTTATTTAAAGCCTTCCAAAAACCTTCGATGCTTTTATTTTTATTTTGTTCTTTCTTTTCTGTGACGTTTTCTATCATTTTATTTCTGTTCTTCAGTTTCCTCATTTTTTTTAATTTTCAAGTGACCTTTTTGTTATGTTACATTACGCCGATTGTGTGCGGGGTCTAACTTCTCCTTCTAGTTAATTCACTGGCCGTTAAGTTCAATTTAAAGTTTCGGTGTCGAAAGTTCTTTGATGTAACTTCAATTTTTGAATGTTAGTTTTTAGTGGTTTAACTACTAATTAATCATTTGTTGGGCAATTGCTTGTCGTTTAAGGACAGGAATTTATCTTTGTTACTCCTACATCGAGTCTGTATCAGGTGGGTATCAAAAACCCCATCTTCTTCAAATTTTAGTCGTCGAAAAATAGGACTATCGATGCCACATGGTCGTGTGGTAGGCTGTGTAACTTATTGTTCACAAAATTAGAGGCACATGGGCGTGTGCCCAAATCATGTGTGGTTATGAATTGTGTAGGGTTCACACAGGCCTATGACACTGGCATGTATCAGGTCGTGTGGGACACAAGGGCAAGTACACGGGCATGTGCCAGACTGTGTAGAGTCACATGGCCCAGTTCTCCAGCTCGTGTGAAACCACATGGGCATGTGAAGCAATATTTGGAATTTTTCCCTTGGGCCACAAGCATCATTTGAAACAAACGTAGACATACTGTAGGGTCCGTACGATTTAGATTGGGCTATATAACTTGATATTTGATGATATGATGATGAACAACTTGTGATCTGTACGTATATCTGCTATGTTTAAACCTAAGTGAGTAGGATCTGTTAGAATGTAACATGCTATTTTTTTTGTTGTGTGTGAACTATCCAAGTACAATCTGTATTCTATTAAGTTTGTTGGTACGCCTCTACATTACTCTATTGATGCAGAATATGATTATGTTAGATTGATTGTTACTGATTCTAATTTATAGTCATCTATGTTACTTTATTGATGAGGAATACACGATATATAAAAAAGTTAGACTAATTGTTATTGATTCTGATTTATAGCCGTGCATATGACTTCATCACAAATATGATATGATCTGTTGATGTTTAATAAGTCTATTTTACAAATCATGGACTCTTATATCTTTTACATGCTCATCACTCTGATTCTGTATATGTGTGTCATGACACGTTGCATGGGATTTGGATTGATGTGAAAGGAGAAAGTTTCTGGCAATTAATGATCTGCATTATCTGGTGGTTTATCCATAATTCTGTTCTGACAGCTTAGTTGTACTATAGTGGCTTGACCATATGTAATCGATCTGGTAGTCTTAACTACAAAATTCTAGTGGCACTATCCACAGTTATTTGTTGGTGTGATTTGACTGGACGAGTTATGGGGGAATTCTATTTTGATTTGTAGCGGAGTTTGGGTAGGATGTTTTCTGGTAATTTCGCATTCTGATCTGTTTGAAAAATACAACATCTGCATAACACATTTTCTACTCTGCTTTATTCTGTTCTATTCTGCTCTGCTCTGTTTGGTTCTATTTTGCTTGATTTATTATGTTCTGCTTTATTCTCTTGTGTTCGGTTCTGCTGTACTGTCGTTGTGGAAATTTTCGTGATACTCTAGAACTATTCCATACTGGTTATAAAATTGTTATTAAGTTATCTACGTTACTTTGATTTATATAATAAAATTTGTTTATTTGTATCTAAGTTTGGTTATATGCGACACTTGGTAGTTCACGCTTTGTCTTATCTTAATCTGTTCAGGTGGACGTCTAACTTACAACCGGACGACGTACAGGGGCTCAGATTGTTTTGCATTGATATAACTATGATTTGATCTTTTAGGTTGTAATATGTTTTTGGACTTGCCTTGCTTTTCTTTTGATAATCTTGTCAATATCTGCCATTTTCTAACACAAAAATGAAAAACCACCTAAGTCAACTAAAATGAATTTTTGGTTTTCAAAGTTAAAATTTTGAAAAGAAATCAGTTTTTCGCACGTTGGTGTAACTCATCCAAATTTCTTGGTTGGGTTTGGGGTGTTACATCTTTCCCTAATTAACATGTGATTAAATATTTATTAGGAGGATTCAAGAACTCAACTTAATGCTGGAGAAATATGGGCAAGAACCAAGAAACAAAACAACCCCCTTTCTTGCACATAGGCGTACGTACCACCACCCATGGTGGCCAAAATTGGGGCTGAATTTTAAAATAGTTTGAGATCTCATTAAAATCTGGAAAAATACATTTGAATTTATTTAAAATCCCCAAATTCCAGATCTAAAAAGTATTCTTTTTAATTGACAAGAATAATTAAGAAATTGAAGAGAAAAGAGATCTTACCCAAGCTAGTTGAGAGAAACGACAATGACACTTTCTTGGCAATGTTCAAGATCAATCATGGGGTTCAAGATTTCAGATTTGGGGATGATTTAGATGAGGATAAATGGTAGCAATAGAGTAAAGGAGATGGTACACAATCTTGATGCAAAAAAAAAAGAAGAAGAAATAGATGGTAAATGGGAGGTGTAGGCAACGACAATAATGGGAGAAAGAAAGAAAATTGAAGAGAAAAGTGGAGACAAAGATGGTAAACGAATAGGGTAGAGAAAATTTAATTAAAGGCTAAAAAATACAATAAAATTTTTTATTTATACTTAGGGTTCAAGGGTATGGATGGCACACACATTAAAAAAACAAAGGATTTTGCAAAATTTAATATTTTGCAAGGGAAAGGATTCGAAATTGGGACCTCATTTAATTTTCATGTTTTCTCATATTTATTTTAACCATTAGGATTTTGCCTCATTCTTAAAATCATTTTTCAATATTTATTTTAAAAATAAGGCATGCCACATATTAGGGTTTAAGGCAAAATTAGCAAAATAATAAAAATAGTGAGAGAGAAGGGATTTGAACTTGGGTTTCAAGGAACATTTCACTAACACTTGTCCAACAAACCAACACCTCATTGATTTCCTAAAAAATGCATAGATAATCTAAAAAATTAAGGCATGACCACTTTTTCTTGATTCATAAACCCGATTCTACTAACGCCTAATTTTTAGGATGTTACAAGGTCAGTTCGTAGTGTAACAATATATATTTGTTTTTTGGGGATACAATTGGCATGCCAATAGAATTAGTATGCACACATTATGGGATCGCACTTTGGTGCCTCTCTTTACACTTCAGTGCCTTTCTTTGCACTTTGGTGCCACTATATTTGCACTACAGTGCCTCTGTTAACATTTTGATGTTTGGGGGAAACCTGAGTATCCAAGTCATTTTGCTATAGTTCAACAGGCCATGAAATTATATGTTTAAATGTTAAATTACTATTAAGTTTGATTTATGTACAATGATATTTTTATGTATATATGTATATAAGCATGGATTGCTTTGGTTTGAGCCATTGTTTATATTGAATCATATGAGATGAATGTTTTGATTAGTATAGTTTGAGAATAAATATTAATGCCTTGGTGTAATTATATGATTCATATGTCTATAAACATGTTATCTAGTTATGTTTATGGTGTTTTTAGAGAATTAAATGGTTATATGAGTATTTTCCAGGTATTCGAGGTTGTTTCATTTGGTTTAATGGGTAAATAAAGCTTTAAAAGGTATGTGATTACTAATGATATGGATTATGATGAAATGTTTAATTGAAAAGGAAATATGGTTTTGTATATATGTATGAGTGGTGAATTATGAAAGTGAAATGTATATATGTTTTATAACATGTTTTGATTCGAATTATATATGATATGTTACACCAACTAACCTTGTGAGGTGGTATGTATAGGAAAGGAAAGTTGGCTTAAAACATAATGATAATATGCTTGGTTTTTTAACTTAAAATATTCAGTAAGTTAAATTTCCTTTATATGAACTTACTAAACATTAGTTGCTTACATAGTTATTTTTCTCTATTTTATAGTTCATCAGAAGCTCGACCGGTTAGAATCATGTCGGAGCACAATCACACTATCCATTCAACATTTTGATAGTTTTTGGTTATTTGGTAAATTGTTATAAATGACATGTAATAGGGTTTAAAGGTCATTCCAGTGATTTGACTTGTTTTGAGTTGTGTCAAGCTTCTTGTGATTAATGTTGTTAGTTTTTGGCATGTAAATAATGGTGTAAATATGTGTGGTTGGACCCTTATGCATGCTTTATTGATTATAGATATCATACGGTAAAATGACATGTTTTGGAATGGTTATTTGGCATGATTGGTATAGGTTTAAGTTATGATCTTGAGATGTTGAATTGAATTAAGTTTGATATGTATATTGTGATGCCTTCATTGGCATATTGGTTAGATATTAAAGGATGGTGGATTTGGTATGTTTTTGAAATGGTTGTTGGTATGTTTGATCTAATTTGATTAAATAAACTTGTAATGTTGAATGGTATAATATTTGTTGGTACATTAGTTAGTCTTATAGGTTGACGAAATTGGTATGTTTTAAATGTGTTTAAAATGTGTTTTGGTTATTTAAATGTTTGTGGAAATGGTGTGTCTTGGTGTACAAGATTTGAAATTGAAATGGCTTGATTTAGAAGCAACTTATGCTACACACCACCTGAGACACGGGTTATCACATGGCTGTGTGTCATTATTGTTTTAGGTGCATGTTCATACAATCTAAGACTCAGCTCACGACACGGCTGTGTATCACAAGTCAGTATGTAACACGGATTGGTACATGGCCTACGACACGACCGTGTGTCTAGACTTCGAATGTCCACACGGTCTGGACTATGTCACACGGCTTGGCCACATGGCCGTGTGACCCTTGTTTTCAAGTTTTCCAAAATTTTCTATTTTATTTTAAATCGATCCTAGAATATTCTCAAACTATTTTTAGGGCCCCGTAGGTTCAGATTAAGGCCTGTAAGTGTATGTCTACTATAATTAAGTTGTGCTATTGAATGTTATTAATTAAATCGCATGAATATTTTATTGTAAGTTAAATGTTTTAATTTGTAATATAATGCTTCGTAACCCTAATCTGGCGACGAAAATAGGTTTGGGGTGTTACAATTTTAGACTGTAAAATTGGTTTGGGACTTTGTTCTTTGGTTCTTTTGATGTTGGTTGGATTTTGGTGTTTTAACATTAAGCTGCAAAATTGTATGGTTTAACAAACTAAAAATTAGGTTTTCAAAATTAAAACTCTGGAAATTTCCGTTGCAAAGATTAATCACTTAAGTGTTTTTCCATCAATAATTAAATGGTTTTTAACAAATGTTTTCCTTAGTTTTGGAAATGATTTGCCAAATTAGTACTTTTAAAACACATGATTTCAAATTCAAATTCTCGATTTTAAATAAGGGTTTTCAAACTTCAGTTTTTTTTAAACATTTGTGAGAGGTTTTTTTCCAAATTTTATGTTTTCAAAATGTGTAACTAAGTTTATTTTTAATTAGTTTTTCAAACGAGTCAATGTAATTCCTCAAAAATCCAGTCATAGCGTCTAGGCCGGGTTTGGGTGTTACACTAACGTTACTAAAGTTAATCTTAATCTATTTAGTCTAGATCTAAACGTTAATATTCTCTTCCAAGAAAAATCAAGATTATCAAATTATTACAACTTGGTAGGCAGACAATCATATTAAATAAACATAAAACTTAATAAATAATTAGCGAAGATTGAAACAATCAAAGAAAAAATAAATCAATTAACTAAGAAATAGGATCCATTATTGTTTCAAGAAAACTGAGATTAGTTCATATTGAGTTGAGAAAACCAAAAGGGAGATTCAAAATAAACTTGTAATAAGGGGAACAATGTCAATAGATCATATTCAAGTTGTTCGACTCGAGAAAGAAAGATTTCGATCTAACCTGAAAAGAAAAAACCAAACAGATTTAGAAAAACAAGAAAAAACAAAGAAAATAACTAAAGTGAAAAATTAAAGAATAAATAATAAATATTAAAAATAATAAAGAAATAAAGAAATTATAGAATAAATAGTGGAAGATGGAATGAATAAATGATGGATATGACATATAGATGAATAATTGTCTAATAATTCTTGAAAGGAGTTATATTTCATGCCTTTAGACCTAACTAATTGCTTGTACTTAAGTACATTTTGTTACATTTAAAGACATTTTAGCTAGCATTTCTAATATTGCATTAGGACTTATATTGTGTTGGAATTAGCTGTTTTTAATCGCTTGTGGTGGAGTTTTTTGTGTGTTGGTATGGCAGGAACATTTTTTAGAACGAGGAAATAAATGAGTGAAGTTTTATCAAGGCAAAAGTGCAGACAGTTTGCCAAAATAGATGCCGTGGCAATGCCGGGAAGACCAAGTCAACATTTTTTTGCACAACAGTCCCAGTTCAAACTCAAACTTGTACCAAATAAATCTCCCTAAAAGAGAAGAAGATAATCACAAGTTGTTAGCTGACCCTAGCCTAATCTATCTATAAAAGCCAATGAAGGGGATCTCACAAATGGAAGAAAAAAGTGGGAGAGATCCTTAGGTTTGAATAAGGGTTCAGCTGCGCAAAGGAAATGAAGTCGAAGGTAGTCGTTTTTAGCCATCATAGGATGTTGTGCTGCCAAAGTGTGGACTAGGCAAGTGAAAGTTGTTTCCCAAAGTTCTTTCGTTATTTCCATCAGTGTTCCTTCACAAGATTGAAGTAGTTGAACACAATGTTAGATAATATTTTGGTTTGGAATTTTATTTCCCAGCCCATGAGCTAAATCTCGTAGAGTTGAGATTACTTTTGACGAAACCTTAAATAGTTTTTATGGATGCGACATATATCTAATTTACTTTACTGGTCCATTTGATTGTTCTTATTTCTTAATTAAAATGCAAATGATCTCTAGACATAGAAGACTGTTCACATACTTATAAACTGATTCTAATTCTGAAAGGGTTGGATTGGTTGGATTAAAATTAAATGAAATGAGCAAGTATTCTATGGACACTTGTAGTAGACTCTAGACATAGAGTCACGATCATACAGAAAGAACCCATGAAAGATATCTAAAAAGCTTTTAGACACAGGCAAGGTAACTTAAGGTTTTGCTATCATGAGAGGCAGGCCATTTTAGTACTCTTCTGTGCTTTAAAGTAGATACGATTTTGCCAAGGCATTATTGACAATAAGGGTCGATTTTGGGTAATCCTGACCTTCCAAATCCACATCGTACATCCTTTATTCTTTGCCATAGTGTATTTGTCACATCATTATTAGTTATTTATTTATTCATTTACATAATATTCCCGGAGTAATTCTCATAATTGTCATTACATTTCTACTCTCGGTTTGCCACAACATTACTAGTTATTTATTAATTCCACGTATTGCTTACATCATTGTTCTACTAATTCCTACTGTATATTTATCATTGACTTTGCCATAGCATTAATCATATTTTATTATAATAACTTGACCAATTTTGTGCCTCAATCCGATCCTCATGGGAACAATACTCACTCATCACTTTATTACTTGATTCAACTATATACTTGCACAGATCACATATCATTTCACACACAATAGTGTTCAATTGAACCCTTTAAGATATAAACTCGAACAAACTCAATTAATGGCTTTAATCAACGCACCAAGAAATAATCATTGGCAAATTGAAGGATGAAGAATGAATTCCCATGACTCCTTAAAAAAATTGAGAGGAAAACTACTTCTAAAAATCTTCTAAAAATCACAAGAAACAAATCTTGCATAGAGAAACTAACTCTCAGAGTTGGAAATTTTACTAATAAACAAAAACAATTGCATCTCTAATGAACATGAAGGGGCCTTTACAGAGGCTAGATAAGTACATCCAAATAAAATTGTCAAGTATCTTGAAACTTTAATTAATGTAATCAAGAATTAATTTTAAAATAAAATAGTCATAATTTTCGTAATAATCCCGTCCAAAAATTCTGCTCACATAGTCATCATTAAAACAGTCATAATTTTAGCTCTTGAACTCAAAATTGAGTGAATAAAAGTGCGTTTCGAAGTTAAGTAATAGATCTTAGAACTCTGTGAAGACATATCAATTGAAAAATGTTTGGATCCCATCTAAAAGGTCACCACAAGTTAACTAATTTTTCAAACTTGAAAATTGGCAGCTTCGATGAATGGAATTTAATAAAGTTCACCCCCTTTGTTCATGTATCAACTTGCATTGGTAAAAAGTAAAAAGAAATGATCTATAGATAAAATAGTTGATGAATTTATGACAATTTATTCAGATGTCTTTTTCTTTAAGTCTTTGCAAGCTTGAAGTTTCCCTAAGGGTGTTCAAACGATTGATTCAGTTAATACCTGAACAAAACTATCATTAACTGAAATTTTGAAACCCTTAATCGTTAATCAAACCAATTTTTTTTTTGAAACCTATTAACCAGTCGGATTGATTTTGGTTAATTTGAGCGGTTAACTAGTATTTACACATTGTTTGTTTTTGTTCAAACAATTTTAAAACAAAGAACAATCCATGACAATTTTTTCTTGTTTTTTATTCAAAAAAATTAAAAGAATTAAAAAAATAACATAATAACAACACTAAATTAAAAACATAATAGCATTCATTACATTACAAAGCATCTATATATTTACTTTTTCTTGACTTTTTAGTTTTTTTTTTCAAATATTTTTAGTTTTCATATTTTTGTTAAGCTTATTATAAGAAAATTTATAAATCCATTAGTTTTTATATATTGGGTTTGTATAATGCATTGGACCTATCTCTAATATATTGGGCCTATAATATATTTTTATTGATTTCTGTTAATCAATTAATTCAGTTAATTAGTCGATTTCAAACTAAACTAATTGGTAAACAAAATCTTCAAAAATCTTTAACCAACTCCCAACCAAATTAGATTTGTTGATCGACTACTTAATCAAATTAATTAGGTTTAATAAATTAATTCGTTAAAACCGAAAAATGCACACCTCTATCATCACCTTTGTTTTTAGGGATTTTAATCATGTTGCTCCACCTGATGCAGAAGTTCAGGTGGAATGAACTACTTGCTACCAAAATTTACGAATCATAGAGCATGCTCTACCGCGATGAATCAAATTCGGTGGAGTGGAAGACTTTTCTTCACTACTTTATGCTCTATGCTCCAAGTCTTCTATTCTTCTTCCGAAACCTACAATGGGAAAATAAAAAATAAGAAACAAGTCTGAACTAACTTTGAAAATTAGAAATTTTCAAAAAAATTGAAATAAAATATAATTAACCCATAAAAACTATAAAATGCAATAAAAATGAACCTAAATACTAAAATTACCTCCTAAAATGCTATGGAAACTATACTAAAATAACTCTAAATATGATAGTTATTAGAAGCGACCTAAAGAAGCCAATCGAGTAGATGATTTCGACTATTGCAAATACCATCAGTCAATTAGCCATCCCCTTGAGAAGATCATAGAGTTGAAAGAAAAAATCATATAACTCCATGAAGAAGAAAAAATTATGTTTTAAAAAGAAGTGGCATTATCAAACATGACATTAATGCTTTGGTTTCTCAATACAATATTATGGACAAATTCATCAAATTTGGCTCTTTCAATCCTATTACACTAGCTCTAAGTAGAAGTAAGATGGTGAATTTCAAAGGGATTTGGGGCAATCATCTATTTTTGGAATATCAGAATGGTCATGATTGGACTCTAGCCACATGTCAAAGAAGCCAATGAAAAGCATCTCTCCTAGGTATAAGTTTATATTGTCACATTGCTCCTAAGCACGAGCATAAATTGTTCATCTAAAATGATGATGCTCCTAAGCATGAGCTTAAACTGTTCATCTAATGCTCCTAAGAAGGAGCCTAAACTATTCAACCCAAACGGTCATGCTTTAAGCACAATCTTAAACTATTCATAAAAAAATAAATGATGATCCAATGAAGCACGAGCTTAAACAAATAAATGATGACCTCCTAAGCATGAATTTAAATTGTTCATACATAATAAATGGTGATACTCCTAAGCACGAGCTTAAATTGCAGTCCTAAAAAAATTGAACTACGTTATAACTTGATCTTTTAAAAATGAACGTACGTAGATAGCCTAGTTTCATTGCCAAGTTCAGTCTATATGAAAAAAAAAAAAAAATTTGAAGGTGACCTTTGAAACAATTCTTCAAAGTAGGAAGCAAATAAAATTTCAAGACTTGTCCCCTTTCTAAGCCCAACAAAATTCAGAATTCATCATTTGTTATTACTGTTTATCTCTAACTAAATTAATGAAAAGATAAATCAAGAAATTAAATCCTTTTAGAACTCTCTTATAAAGAAACCATATTCTCTTAGGATTACTTTATCTCTAATTAATTACATTAATAAGATATGAATAATAATAACAGAGTTTAAATTCTTATAGAACACTCAAATGAAAAAGTTAAATTCTTATAGAACTCTCTTATATCAAAGTGATTGACACTATAAAAATGGGTCACCTCCAAGTCATTCTACACATTCACCAGTTCAAGAAGTTGTAAAATTCTTTACAAAAATATTTGAAGAAACTAAAGAAGTAGAAGAAATTTTGATGAGCATCATATCAGTTCTAAAGAAAAATCGCCTCCTATCCAATTCAATTGAGGGGAGGATGTCAACAGAAGAGAAGAATCAAAGGAGTTCTGTTTGTAAAGAAATTCAAAACTTGTACACTCTTCGAAATTATAAATAAACTTTGACGCAAAATTTTTAAGTCAATTTTCAATTTTCAATTTGTGTGTACAATATATATGGGAAAGAATCCATTTACATTATATAAAACTAGTGTATGTATAATACATAAATATTTAGTACATTATGAATAAAGTTTTTAAACTATGCACCTGTCATTAAAACCAAAATAATAATAATAACAACCAATCACTTTCTTTGACTAACTTTTCCCTGCAAGTCTTCGGTATGGAGACAAATCAGTTTAATCAGTCTTTGGAGCTATTAACTGACTTTTTCACCATTGATTTGAAAATCGTAACCATCAATTCACTTTAAATGAAACGAGATCCACGAGTGTTTGGTGTTATATTTTTAAAATGTATTTGCATGATTGTTTATTAATTTTATTTGTTTATATTTAAATCAAATGTAATAAATTGTTGAATTTATATACTTCTTACTATAACAATATATTTTAACTTGCTACTTCTCTTTTTAATTTAATTTTTTGTAACTCTTCACAATTTATTTTGAAAAACATTGAAAAAACTAAATGATTAAATTAAGGCTCAACTTTTCACTAACCTTAGTTTATTTAGTCTAACTTTTCACAATTTAATATACTCATTTCATGTTTCATACCAACAACTTTTCTTTTTGGCAAAAAGAAAAAACAACTATACTTTATTTAATCCCAAAATTAAGGCGTTATGAATGAAAATAATATTATATTAACTATGATAATTAAGTTTTTATTTTTAATATGATTAATATTATATATAATAACTTTAAATATGCTTCCACTAATGAGATATACTAAAGAAAAGAGTAACTTTCTTTTTAGGATAACTGATTTCCAACTCAATTAGAAAAAGTCTTTAGAGATATTCATAGCTAGGCAGCCGACTTTGGGTCAAGCTTGAGCTTAGGTTTCCAATCTCAAGTTGTCAGAATTCAACTTATTTTACTATTATATGTCTATAATTAAATTTTAAAGAAATTTACTGTTATTTTCTAAACATAAAACAAAGAAAACTTTCACCCAAATTATAAGTTTGTGGTTAGGCAGCCCACTTTGGGACAGGATTCAGCTTACGTTTTTAATCTTGGGCTTTAAAAATAATAAAAATATAAAAATAATGTTCTATTAATATTTATAAATTTTATAAATTTAAATTTAATTATATTTTTTAAACAGTAAAACCAACCATTTATATGGGCTAAATTGAGTTAAGTTCGGTTTGCATCAAGCCTTAACTTTGACCAAATCCAACTAAAAACAACTCTAACCATAATTTAGTATTGTTTTTATGAATTCAATTTTAACTTGTAATTTTCAATTTTGTTACAAAATTTCTTTGCCTACGATAAGAAAATAACATATTTGTAACTTCTCCAATCCGGCGTAAGCATTCAGCTTGAATTCGGAAGATTACATTGGCCATAAAGATGGCCTAACATGGTTATTGGAGTTTTTGAAAACAGAATTTAGTAAAAAACTTATTTAATTTTCAATTTAACCTATTTTACTATTTAAAAATATAAATATATGTTATATTCATATTTATATATTTCTATAATTAAATCTTAAATAAATTTATTGTTATTTTTTAAACATAAAACAAAGAAAACTTTCACCCAAATTATAAGTTTGTGGTTAGACAGCCCACTTTCGGGGCAGGATTCAGCTTACGTTTTTAATCTTGGGCTTTAACAATAATAAAAACTATAAAAATAATATTCTATTAATATTTATATATTTTATAAATTTATATTTAATTATATTTTTTAAACAGTCAAATGAACCATTTATATGGGCTAATTTGAGTTAAGTTTGGTTTGAATCAAGCCCTAACTTTGACCAAATCCAACGAAAAACACCTCTAACAATCATCTAGTATTGTTTTTATGAATTGAATTTTAACTTGTAATTTTCAATTTTATTACAAAATTTCTTTGCGGACGATAAGAAAATAACATATTTGTAACCTTTCCAATCCAGCGTAAAGGTTAAGCCTGAATTCAGAAGATTACATTGGTCATAAAGATGGCCAGCAGGGTTATTAGAGTTTTTAAAAACAGACATATTTAAAATGTTTGTTTAATTTAGAAAAAAAGCTTATTTAATTTCCAAATTATTTATTACTTGAAATCTTAATTACACTTTAAAAGCAGGAAGTGGTAACTATTTATTTTTAATAAAAATCGGGGTTCATGTATAATTGATTAATAACCATAATTCGAAAACATTAAAACTTAAATTAAATGTCATGCAAAATAAAACAAGCTTAAATCTAAATCTCATGCCACAGTTCAAAATAATTTATTGTAGTCTTAAAAAAAAATCATATAATGAACCTAAAATAATTTTTTTAATTTAATAATGTGTTGAGACCTTACAAATGTCACGCACGCGTCCTATCCTGGTGGGTTATCTGCAAGGATAAAAATTTAAGGGGGAGTGAGTTATGACGCTTAGTGTGAGTTCATTCACAATAAATTCAATGCAAACGGTTGGTAAGACACATTAAATAATATCGCGTAGAGTAATCACAGTCAGATAACAGTTCAAAATGTCGATTTTACAATTTAACTACCAATGGTATCACAGTATTCATAGTTGCAATTTCATAATATCAAATTTCCACATCACTCACAATATTCACATATATATAAATATATCATAATAGAATTCCATATTTGTATGCACATGATTTAGAAGATGCCATACAATTTGGGTTTTAACAGAATAAATCCTACCCCACGTTACATATCCTAATGGGAGTTCCCCTAAACTCCCTTCTCCAACAGACCAGGTTGTGGATAAACCACTACTCGTCCGCAGATAATAACTATAATTTGGCTATGGACACACAGCAAGTCCACGCCGTTGGATTCTAGCTTTGGCTGTGGGTTCACAGCAAAAAGTCCTGCAAATGAAGCCTGTTTTTGCCTGTAGATTATACAACATATACTCACAGTTGGAATTTACCTTTGGCTATGGATGCACTTAACACCCTAAACCCGACCTGGACGTTATGGCTGAATCTTGATGGGTTACTTAACTCGCTTGAAAACCCAAAAATTTACTTTGAAATCATGTGGTTAAACTAGTGTTCACTTTGATAAATCGTGAAAGTATGTGATCATTGAGGACATGTTGAGCATGTCAAATGAATGTGAAATGTATTGTGATATGATTATGTATGAGATTGTGTGACATATTGCATATGCATTGGGTTGGGATTTTTTGGTTGACAGAGGAGTTCCGGGGAGTACCGCCGGCATATTAAGCCCGCATTATTCGTAGTCAGTGCATTGCACTTGGAGTACCTAGGGGATTGGTAATTTTATCGCATATTATATGTTATTGGCAATTTTTCGCACTAGTTGATATCCGACAGATTTTTTGCATTATTGATTATTCGATGGTTTTACCACATCGAGCTATGCTCATAATGTTTTAGAGTTTGGCAGACGAGTTTTGGGGAACTCATGGTGTGTAGCGGATGGTATGCGTAGGAACCTTTTTGTATTGCATCATGTGCATGACATATTTGAATATTTTTGGTTTATGCTACGTAATTGTATTTTGTTGTATTGAAAGGTATCAAAATTAATGATTGTCACTCGAATGAATAATGACCTATGCTCATACACCGTTTGACATCAATTTGATAATGGCTATGTAAAGATATGAAATTCCTATGATGTTTTGTTTTCTTTTGTTAAAGCTAATCTGTTTCACTGTATTCGATATTTATATTTGTTTAAATAATTGTTCGACTCACACTGAGCTTTTCGTAAGCTCACCCCCAATAGTGTTTAACTTTTCAGGTAAACATAAAAATTAAGACCAGACTCGGCATTTGAAGAATCACCTTGGACCTTGAATTATTTTTTTAATAAGTATTAATCAATCTCTAATGGTTTTGGTTTTGTAATGTTTAATTATTTCTAGTCTGTGGCTTGATAACTTTTCTTCTGGGATTTTTGCATGCATGGATTACTCAAGCATAATAACCGGATAATGCATGATATCAAGCTTAAGTAAAATTTGATATTGTTCCCTAGTTTCCAATACATTGCAAAGGATTCATTTTTGAAAAACAAATCAATAAGGTAGCTAAGTTTTCAAAATGACTTGAAAAATGGTTTTTCAGCTGCATTAGTTTAACATAGAGTTTTTTTTAAAGAAGAGTGACAAGCAAACAGTTTTTCTAAAACAACACTATCAACAATAAAATGAATTCTAAGTGTACACAACCTAATGAATGAACGCTTTTAAGCTAACTCAAAGTACAACTATGGTTTTCTCTAAAATGAGTTTATTTAAGGTTTTCTTAAGTAATGTAAGTTAGCTTGGCCATTTCAGTAGCTAATGTAGCCTTCTCAATCTAGCCATAACATCTTGGCCATGTTTGGGAGGTTACAGTATTTATAGTGTAACACCCCAAATTTGACCCAGACGTTATGGCCGGATCTAGCGATGTCACATGATAGGGTGTTTGAAAACCGTGTCGTCGCGTTAAAACCATTTCCATTTAATTCCTTATCTTAATATCTTATTAGTTCTAAAATCGTGTTGCTCATTTAATTGATAGTTTGAAAACGTTATTCGTTTGTGGAAGCTTTAAAATAGACTAAACAATCGTAAGTTTAGGAAAAATATTTGTTTCTTTTGAAAACTGAGGTTTCCTACTACTAGCAGCTGTAATTCATAAGGTAAAGATAATTAAAACCCAAAAGCTTAGTCGGTAAAAATAGAGTATAAATAAAACCAATTATCGTAAATATGGGTTAAAAACCATGAAAGTCCAAAACTGTGGTCACCGCAGAGTCCTCCGTCATACCGATCCATCTAGATCTGGGGATTACCTGTACAGATTAAACAGAAAAAAGGTGAGTTTTCACAAACTCAGTGTGTAATCCCCACAGAAAACATGCATATAGATATTCAACAGCATTCAGTTTGATACAGTCTAGGGTCTGGGCCTATCACAGAATCAATTTGGGCCTCAGCCCGTTCACATACAATCTCAAAAATACATTAGGGTCTTGGCCCATATCAGATACAGAATGCAGATACAGTAAATCAGAATCCTACCCACCGGCCTCTACACACCATCTCCGTCCAACCCTATACACCATGTGGGGATTAAATCAACCCACTCATCCCTACACACCATGCTGTACCGAAATGCCGCACATAATCAAAAGGTTACAATTGAGCTGCCAGATAACAGGCTTAATAGCCTTTCAGACACTTCCTCCCAATATCATCAACCCACCCCGATGCAATGCAACATACAAAATATGTCATGCCATTATGCAATTAATAGTACATACATTCAAATATCATAAGTCATGCTAGATATAAAAATCAGACAGACATATCACACATATAGGGGTCTAAGTAAAGCTTACCGACCCTACAGTAGGTCCACAATAAACTTGGACGACCCGTGCAACCTTACAGAACTTTTCAGAAAAATGGGCTCACACGCCCACGTGGCCCACTCGGCCCAAATTGGCCTTGGCCGCGTGATCCATTTTTAATGTAACCCGTGCTAGTTAATTGTTCATATATGTTTTCACTATTTTCTTATATGTTCCTTCAAAGTTGTCTACTTGAGTCACTATTACTAAATTATTTATATCCTGAGCTACAGAATTCCGAATTAAGATCCATTTGATGTTTCTGAAACTAGACTCAAATGACTTTCTACCATAAAATTGTCATAATTTTTGGTTCAATAAATAAGTGCAGTAAAATCTTCAAACTTACCCCTGTTCTGCTGTTTTAGAACTTCAACCCTGTTACGCTAAAAATTAATTATCTCTTAGCACAAAATTTGGATGATGTTTTCATTTGTTTCTATTGAAAATAGACTCATCAATAATTTAAACATGTAAATTTTAACCCCTAATTAATTTTCTCCAATTGTTGATAATTTTCCAAAGTCAAAATAGGGGAACCCGAATTCATTTTGACCTTGTCTCATAAAGTTTATTATACCTCATGATTTTACACTATTTCTTCTATGAGAAACTAGGCTCAATAAGTTTCATCCTCTAATTCAATTTCCACAATTTATGACAATTTTTCAAAGTTAGCCTACTGTTGCTATCCAAATAGTAAGCAATTTTGACTTTTGACTGAATCCCTTTCTTTTTTGCGTTTTAGGTATACACCTAGTTTCAATTGAAGCTAAAACAATCCCCGAGCACTTCAAAACCTATTTTCTACCATCCAAAAACCAATTTCAGTCACTTAAACCGATAACAAATTGAATTATTAAGAATAGACAATCCCTAAATATTTTCGACAACTCATACCTTGAACGCACATTAATGAAATCACACTTCCTCGACACCGATTGGAATCCATAGCCGCCTAAGGGTCTCCTAAACATGAAATAATTCCATTAATTACCGATTCAAGGATGCCAAAACTAAAACACGCTTACCCAACTTACCAAAATAGCTGAAATCGATGGTTGCACCTAAAGAGACGATTTGCAAAAATAATGAAAAAAAGAGTGGGGAAAGAGAAGAAAATTCGGCTATAGAGACAAAAGATGGAGAAAAGAAAAGAAAACTGGCAGAGGAGGGAGTTAGACGTTGATTACAAAGAGAACTTTTGGGGGAACTAATTCATTCGTTCTCACTACCCACATGATCTCAACCACCCACTATTCAGTTATCAATTATAACTCAAACTCTCAGTCACCAAGCCGAGCAAAAATAACTCTTCTTTGCCCATGCAGAGATTGAAACCCTTGCTTTCCAGCTCACTATCACTATGCTTAACCACCAGACCAGTGGGCCCATTCTATTGTATACTTACAAACATTTAAATAAAAGCCTATTGGACAAAGTTAAGGCTTTACTTAGAAAAATCCAAAAATTTTTGCCAAAGGCATGGCTTGAACTTAGGACCTCTCACACACCTAGAACACTTAAATACTGAAGTAGAGAGATATTTCTGTCACACCTTTGCAAGAACAAAAATAAAATTTTAGGGCGTTACATATAGGAATTGTGGTATAAATTTTATTTTGGACATTTGTAAAGTGTTATTTGGATTGAACTTTAGAAACTATGGATTTTATACTGAACCTAAATTTATGAAGTTCACTCGTGGTTTTTATGAAAATGAAACTAATATGAATTTTTGAGACTGAGATTTTTTTTTAACGCTTCAATTTCAAATTGTACAACAAATGTCAATTTGAATTATTTTTGAATTTTTTATGTCAATTAAATATTTTTTCAAAACATAGATAAGTATTATTTAATTTCCTAAAGATGAAGCAACCAAAATGTTTTCTCGGTTTGAATTAAAGTTTTTATTTCCGCCACTTTTGGTGGCCAATGTGACCTCTAGGTTTTGGTCTAAACTGCTAGGCTAAGTTTTGGGATGCTATAGCTTTCAACTAATTTTGTTACCAAACATTCGAATAATATTTGTTTATTTTTTCTTTTGCGTTCATTTCAGGGAATGCAATAGATTTACTAGGACGAAATTATAAATGTTCCAAAAAATTCTTTATTTCATAATCACCATTGCAAATATGCGTGGATTTTAAATCAAAATCTATCTATTCATGTTGTCATAATTAGTCTCCAATTATAATAAATATGATATAATAAATAAATCATTGTAAAACATACCTTAGATTCTTTAATATCATCATTATCACCCTGGCTGAGTGGTTAAAGGCTCTAATGATTACCCATAATGCACAGGCCTCAATTGAAATAGCAGCAACTCTAATAGGCAATTAACAATAGCAAATTTTGAGATATTTTTGTGACTTATAGAGAAAAATAATTAAAAGAGAATTGTGTTGATAAAGTGTTATAAAATAAATAGATAGAGAGTAAAGAACAAAGAAAATATGGGAAGCAAAAGAGAATATATTTTATTGATCAATGAGAATATTTACAAAGTTTCTCCAAAGTCTCTATTTATAGGCATAAGAAGTATAAATGATATAGAGATATGTTTCTAATGACTATTAGAATTTAAATTACATCAAAACTTATCTTCATCTTGATGGACATCTATTTAATAAGACATTTGTAACATAAATTAGATAAAAAATAATATAAAATTTATAATATATATATTTATATATATAACCTTTATAAAAAATTTTTTATAAAGTTTTCAATAACTTTTACAACATTTCATATAAATAATATATATTCTTTTGCCATAATTTTTAAAGTTATTTTTTATAAATAAGTTATTGCAAAAAATATATATACTTTTTTATACAATGTATATAACTTTTTTTATAAAGGCTTAAGGGTGTAAAAAGCCCTCGAACTTTTTCAAAAATAGCAATTAAGCTCATACTTTTTTTGTTGCACTCAATTGTGTACTTGAATTGTCAAAATGCATCAAAAAGGCCCTTTGACTATTAACTTTAATAGTTAGCCATTAAAGTTAACTGCTCCTAATTTTTTTCAATTAAAATCACCACGTATCAGAACCACGGCGTGACATGTGGTAAAAAATGATAAAAAAATAAAAATCAATAAAAGTTATAAAAATGATTAAATTTTAATAAAAATATAAAAATATTTTAAAAAGTAGTAAAAAATAAATAATAAAATTTTATAAAATTTTATAAAATAGTAAAAAATTATAATTTTTTATAAAGTCGTAAGAAAATTATAAAATGTAAAGAAATAGAAAATTCGTAAAAAATAAAAATTATTGTACCAAAAGAAGCATTTAATTTATATTTTTTCTATATCTTTTATTGATTTTTATTTTATATCATTTTTCACCACATGTCACGCTATGTGACGACACATGATAGTTTTAACTGAAAAAATGGGGGTCATTAACTTTAACGGTCAACAATTAAATGTAACGATTAAAGGACCTTTTTTGATGAATTTTATAATTTTTTACAATTTTTAAAATTTTTTTCTAATTTTTAATAAATTTTAAAAATTTTTATTGTAATTAAAAATTAATAAAATTAATAAATTTTATTTATTTTTATATTTTATATTTTTGCCACATGTCACGTCGTAGTTGTGACAGGGGGTGGCTTTAACTGAAAAAAGTTAGGGCAGTTAACTTTAATGGTCAATTGTTATAAGTAACGGTCAAAGGCTTTTAATGCATTTTGACAGTTCAAGTGCCCAATTGAGTGCAAAAAAAATAGGGGCTTAATTACTTTTTTTTAAAAAAAAGATTGAGGGCCTTTTATATGCATTTTGAAAGGTCAAGTACCCAATTGAGTGAAAAAAAAAAGAGTAGTAGGAACTTAATTTCTTTTTTTCGAAAAATCTCATATGGAAACTGTAATGCCCAATTTTAGGCCCAGGCCTGCATGAGCAGGAAATAAAACAGTTTTAAATAATTACAAATCGAAATGGGGCCCAAATAAGTAAAACCCAATGGCCCCAAATTGCTAACCTTAATCAGCTAGCTCGAAAACACCAAAGAAGCAGAAACCCTAAGAGGTTGATGGTTTCGGCGTCGCAACTACCCACGTTCAGCAAACCGTTCATCGAGCCACGTCTTTGCTCACAAGTTCGGCAGTTTCCACAAGGCCCGTTTCCACGTTCATTCCACCTGCAAATAAACCACGAGTCACAGCACAACAGGCAAAGGGGGAGGAGTTAATTAATGGTTATTAGTTTTAGGTATAAGAGGCCGATTGTAAACTGATTTGGGGGTTAGACAAATATTGTATTGAAAAATATTGAAGAAATACGAAACCGAGAGATCAAAAACAAATTTGAAGGTATTTTGCTTCGTTTTCAGGGAAATCTTTGATTATCTTTTGTTTTTTTTTGTATCTTTTTATATTAGAAAAGTAAAGGAGAAGGAAGGGTTTACCTGGGTTGAGAATCCGTCGTCGGAGCCTTTTCCCTTGTCGCCGAGGTCGGGTGGAAGGAGCGAGGGTTCTTTCTTCTTCCTTCTACTGCTCGTTGGAAAGGGAGGCTGGGAAGGTCCCGTTTGGCGCGACACAGGCCTCGATACTCGGAGGTGCTGCGATGGGGTGCGAAGGCGTGGTGTTCGGTCTCCGAGCTGGGTCAAAGCCCTAGCAGAGGAGAGAAGGAGGCGGTCTCCTATGGCTGTTGTTGTTGTGGGAGGATGGGGTTTTGATTAGGGTTTGAAGGGTGCTTAAAAACGGCGTCAAATTAGTGACCTGTGCGACTCGACCCATAAACCCGAGGAGGATCCGCGTATTTCTACTAAGAAGATTATTTGCGCAATTAGTCCTCATATTTTTATGGTGTTTTTCAATTATTATTTTTATTTCTTTCAAATTTTACTGCACATTTTATTTCTGCTTCAATCTAACCCGTTTTGTTGCGCAGCGTTTTGGGGGAATGGATTAATTTCCCTTTTGGTCCCTTACTGTTTATTGTGTGTTCTATTTGATCCATCGGTGTTTTATTTATTCCAGATTTACCCCGAAGTTCTGTTTTCAGTTTAATTTAGTCCTTATGGTTATTTTCCACTATTATTGTATTATTAATTATTATTATTATAATTATAATTATATTATATATTATTATTTCACCTATAGGTACACGCATATATGTTAATATATGTATGTATATATATATTTAAACATTTTTTTAAAAAAATACATATGCATATTTTTATATATTTTATTATTATTTTATTTTCATAGTTTTTATATACATATATACATACGTATATATATTATTATTTTATAATATTTACATATTTTACATATTTTTAATCCCATATATATTTCTTTATGATACATGTATTTATATACTATTCAAAGTTATAATAAAAATGCTTTTCGCATTTATATATATATATATATATATATATTTCATATTTTCATAATTTGTTAATATATTATGTTTATACATTTTTATGTTTATTTTTAAAAAAATGCGTGTATATTGTATTATTGATTCATTTTCGTGATTTTTGTATACGTATAAATGCACGAGCATTTTATCATACTTTTAAAGAAAATATATTTTGGTTTCGTTAGCATTAAAAATCATTTTTTAAGAAAATTAAATATTTGGCAATCATGATTCTCGATAAAGATCGTGTCCTAACTTACTGGATCGTGATCATTTTTTGATGAATTTAGCAAGCTAAGTATTTATTTCAATAAATTTGCGATTTTCAAATAAAAGCTTATTCTCGGGAATCCATAAATGTCGGGTCCTAACTTACTGGCCGTGACATTTCGTTATCTCGAAATAAGAATTTTTAAAATCAAAAGATAAACTTGATTTTGAAGATTTAAAATTATTGTGCCCTAACTCACTGGGTGTGATGTTTTATTTCTTTGAAATTAAGATGTCTTATTTTTAATACATTCACGGGTTAAAAATTTCTATTTAAAATCTTTTCAAATTTTCGACATTTAGACATAAAATAATCAAATTTGGTACCGATTTTTGGGCGTTTTGAGGGTGCTAACCCTTCCTCGTACGTAACTGACTCCCGAACCCGTTTTCTCGAATTTCGTAGACCAAAATTTTTTTTACGGTGAGCCGATCACACCTTAATAAAGGATCGGTGGAGACTCCAGTTTTTTGTTTTTTTTAAAGTCGACAAGCTAATTTTTGTTTTCAAAAAAATGGTTTCGACAGCTTGGCGACTCCGCTGGGGACCTAGAGAGTCGAGCCATAAATTGATTATTTTGTGTCTTTTTATCGAAAATTAAAGTTGTTTTAAATCATGATTTCCCCCTTTGCATTCATTAGTTTTAATTGTCATATGCTTGTCTGGTTAGTTTAAGTCTGTTGGTTTATTTGCATTTTTGCATTTCATGGTCAATTTTACCCCTCTAAGTGGGAGTGAGAAGCTAGTCCTTCGTGAGGTTTTCACCTCCGTGTAGGGTAGTGGATTGCTTTCGGGATACATCCGTACCTATGTCTTCGTGAGATTTTCATCTCCGTGCAGCCATAGGGAAATGTATTCCCCTGAACCGAACTCGGTCTATATGAGCCTATAATAGGTGAGGATCGAGGAATCTACTGGTTCGGGTACCTTATTCTAGAAGCCAAAACCTCATGTAGTGAACCTTAGGAACCTACCCTAGGTAGAATTACTTTGAACCTTAGTAGACACCTAATTAGGAGTTTTTTTTCTATTTCTTGGTTGTATTTGTATTTAATTGTTACTGACTTTTTGTGTTTTACTCTGATTGCATGGCATTATAATTACATGGCATTTTATTACAAAAGGCGTTGGTTCATTTTCGGTTGCTAGATAGAAAGTTTTATCATGGGAGATGGGTTTCTTGATAGAGTGGAGGATAATGCGGCTGTCCGAACTTGGGTTGAGATAACACAGCGTGAAAAAGGTGATAGTTTGGCCGAGGGGTACGTATCAGAATTATGGGACTTCACCCGTGTTAGCGTAGCTCAAAGTAACTTGCAGGAGTTGAAGGAGATTTGGGATCAGTGGAATAATGAGGTTAGGCAGTTGTTCTATTCAAATTATGGGGATTTACCTTATTTACTTGATATGAAGGTAGAAAAGCGTCTTTTTCGAGCTCTTGCCCAGTTTTGGAACCCAGCCTATAGTTGCTTCACATTTGGGAAGGTTGATTTGGTGCCTACAATAGCGGAGTACGTGGCATTACTTCGGTGTTTGAGGATTCAAGTAGACAGAATCTATTCGAAAGCGGTAAATGTGCCTACCTTCTTGAGGAAGCTTATGAATATAACGGGGATGAGCGAGCAGTGGGTTACAGCTCGGATTAAGCAAAAGGGAGATAGTAGGTGCATTCCTTGGAAAAATCTGAAGGACCTTATTTTAGCACACCCAAATGCGAGGAAGAAGGTAGATATCTTTGCTTTAAGTATATATGGTTTGGTTGTGTTCCCTAAGACCTTGGGGCATGTTGACGAGGCGGTTACTGACTTATTCGATAGGCTTGATAAGAGAGTTTCACCAGTCCAGATAATTTTGGCAGAAACCTTCAGGTCACTCAATGCATGCCGAAGAGCAGGAGAGGGTAGGTTTATTGGATGCGCGCAGCTCCTACTTGCATGGTTCCACAGTCACTTTTGGAAGGTTTATAAAGTTTCATATCGGGTTTTCTCTAAAAGTTATTCACCATTGAAGGAGATAGTGGCTACACCAAGGAGAGATGACATCTCAGAGGAGAAATGGATGGTAATTTTTCAGAATTTGCAAGAGGAGGATATCGAGTGGAGAGCTCCGTGGTTGCTTCCAGACGAGATCTTATATCGATGTGGGGATTTTGATTGGGTTCCTTTGCTTGGAATATGGGGTGCTGTTGGTTATGCCCCGTTGCTTGTGCTAAGGCAATACAGGTCAAGACAGTTTGTGCTCGCAACTCATGGACTGGCTGAGTGTGAATTCTCGTATAAAGATGATGGTTACAAAAAGAAGGCTCGTGAGATGGCCAATGCATGGAATCAGACTCGCCGAATGAAGAGATTAGCTATGGGTCCAATGGTAACTCCCGAGTACAATGAGTGGTAGGTTAAGAGGATCAACGATAACATTCCTGAGCCGAGTCTGAAGAATAGTCAGTCGATAGAGGAGCATTTGCGTGTCGTCCCCACTGAGCTAGAGATAATAAAACAAGACTTTGAAAGGAAGAATGCAGAATTAGAGAAGAAAATAGAGCAAATGGAGGAAGAAAAGGTGAATTTGTGACTGGATGTGGATGTTCAGAAGCTCGAGGCTGATAAGCTAAGGAAGGGGAAGAATCAGGCCAAAGAAGAATTAGATAGCTTAAAGACGGATTACAAGAAGCTGCGTCTGTCGATGAGAACTGCTGGGCTTGGAAAAACTTCAGAGCAGTGGCGTGAAGAGGTTCGAGAAGAAAGAAACAAGTCGGACCGGTGGGAAAGAAAATTTCAAGAAATGCAAGCACGAAATGAAGCATTAGGAAGAAGCTTATCGGAGAGCCAAAAGGAAAAAGGAGAACTAAAGGACAGAGTAGTTGAGTTAGAAGGGACTCTCCGTCAACATCGAAGTCGAAATTCTGTAATAGAGTTGAAAGCAAGCCTTAGCAAGATCGAAGAAATGAAGGGTACAATAGAAAGGCTAGAAGCAGCATTGCGGAATTGTGAGGTTCGGATTGAGCATCTAGAGGCAAAGGAAGGTCGCCAAAATAAGCAGCTTCAGTATTTCCAAAATCAAGTTAGAGACAGGGATCATATTATGGGAGAAGCTGTGATCCAGATTCGAGAAGTGGTAGATCACTTGCAAACTTTAGCAGTACAAGCCGACACGTTGAGCGTAAAGTACGAGCTAGAGTCAGATCGAGGACAAGAATTAGCATCGTTGCTTAAAAAGATCAAGGTCTTAAGTATTAGGGCAAAGCCATATTTGTAGCCCATTCTATGTAAAGAGATTTATTTTCTAATAAAGCTTTTCTGAAAGTAATTGAAGTTAGAATTAACGCCTTTTTTGCATTCATTTTCATACATCGCATTACATGCATCAAAAATTATTAAAGGGTTCTAATTAATCAAAATCATTCCTCAGTTAACCTGGAATCTAACCAGCCAACTCAGCACCGTTACGGTACAAGAGCAAAATCAAAAAATATGGACCAACGGTTGGAAAAGCTCGAAGGGTTCCAAAAAGAGATGCAAGATCAGCTTCAGCAGCAAATGAAGGAACAACTTGAGAAGATTCAACAAAGTTTGATGAATAAAATGGAGGAATCACAAGGAAGTATGATGACAAAGTTAACGCGATTGTTGACCGAAGGGAAAAATAAGGGAAAGAGCCCTGTAGCAAATATGGAAGAGGAAGGCGAGGACAGACCCCTGTATCCTCCAGCTTCACTCCCCCAGATGTACAGCCCCAAGTAGAAGTGTACCCGCGTAAATCTTCTCTTACGATTAGGCCTCAGCGATTTCAGGCTAATGCTTCAAGGTCGATGAATTTCCAAGTCGGATCAGGCTCCAGTCCTGAGAATAATCCTGCCAATACTATTGTTCCTGATTTCGATGAAGCGATTGAAAAAGAGAAAACAAAAGATGAATTACCAAAGCAATTGGAGGAAAGATGGAAGTGGATTGAGGAGAAATTTAAAGCAATGGAAACTACTGAAGGATGCCATGGGATTGATGCTAAAGATTTAAGTTTGGTACCGGATTTAGTACTTCCGTACAAATTTAAAATGCCGAATTTCGAGAGGTATAATGGGACCACTTGCCCTGCAGCCCACGTTACTATGTTTTGTAGGCGAATGACTGGGTATGTCAATAATGACCAGTTATTGATACACTGTTTTCAGGATAGCCTCACAGGGGCTGCGTCAAAGTGGTATAATCAATTAAGCCGTGCTAAGATTAGCTCCTAGAGGGATTTAGCACAGGCTTTTATGAAGCAGTATGGTCATGTGGCGGAAATGGTTCCTGATAGGATCACTTTACAGAACATGGAGAAAAAGTCGAATGAAAGTTTTAGACAATACGCTCAGAGGTGGAGGGAGGTGGCAGTGCAGGTCCAACCACCGCTCCTTGAAAGAGAAATGACGATGCTTTTTGTAAATACGCTAAAGGCCCCTTTCATTACACACATGTTAGGCAATGCCACGAAAAACTTTGCTGACATTGTCATGAGTGGTGAGATGATTGAAAGTGCTGTAAAGAGTGGGAAGATTGATGTTGGAGATAACAGTAGAAGGCAGAATTCAAGGAAAAAAGAAGGTGAGGTAAACAACGTGAATACATACAACAAGTCAATTACGGTGAATCAGCCCAGGAAGGTGGTGGCAGGTCAACAGGGTTCATCAAAACAGGAATTTGGTACGAGGCCAAGTAATGAGAGGCCTCAGTTTACACCCATTCCTATGTCATATAAAGAGTTGTATCAAAATTTATTCAAGGCACACATTGTTGCCCCATTTTATTTGACCCCTTTACAGCCTCCATATCCTAAATGGTATGACGCAAATGCACAATGCGATTACCATGCAGGAGGTACGGGGCACTCCATAGAGCATTGTACTGCTTTTAAAAAGCTTGTTGAGAAGCTGATTCAGATGGGTGTTGTCAAGATAGATGATTTATCAGGTACGAAAAATCCATTACCCAAACATACTGATGCTGAGGTAAACATGGTGGGTGAAAGTACAGGGAAGAAGGTCAAGGAGAATATTGCTGAGGTAAGGATCCCTTTGAGGAGGGTTTGGAAAGAAATGGTAAGAAGAGGGTTGATTGCTTCAGATATGGTGGAGGGTGACAAGACCCAAAATTATTGTGAGTTCCATCATGAGGTGGGACATGAAATTCAAGGATGTGAGAAGTTCAGAGCTCTGATCCAGAGCATGATGGATATTGGAGAAGTGGAGTTTTTTGAGGAGGAAGAAAGAAAAGAAAATATATGCACATCGGACTCGGAGATGAGGACTCCGAAGATAATCATCTCGTGCCCTACGGTTACTGAAGTCAGAGCACAAGTGACACCGAAGATTGTTATTCAAAAACCGGTGAAGTTTTTGTATAAGGACAACAAGAAGGTCCCCTGGAATTATGAATGCGATGTAACGGTTTTGGGGAAAGAAGCTTCAGTTAGGATTGAGAAAGAAAACCAAAGGACAGGTTCTTATACGAATACGGAGGAGTACTGTGGTCGGATCAATGCTGAAACAGAATCGGTGGAGGGAAAAATCTTTGCAGCTGAGCAAAAGAAAGAGAAGAAGATTGAATTAAGGCCATTAATTAATGAGCCAATAAAGGAAGAAGAGGCCACTGAATTTTTAAAATTTCTGAAACACAGTGAGTATAGCGTGGTAGAGTAGCTGCATAAGCAGCCAACTCGTATATCTGTGTTGTCTTTGCTCATGAATTCAGAGTTACACCGAAATGCGCTGATGAAAGCTTTAAATGAAGCATACGTGGCAAGTGATATTTCTGTCAACCAATTGGGTCGTTTGGTCAATAATATAAGCGCTGATAATTTTATCTTCTTCAACGATGGCAAAATACCATCTGGAGGTATGGGGTCCACTAAAGCTCTGCACATTACTGCTCGGTGTAAAGGAAGTTTGGTTTTGGGAGTTTTAATCGATAATGGGTCTGCATTGAATGTACTGCCCTTATCTACTCTCAATAGGCTACCTGTAGAGAGCTCACATATGAAAACATGTCAAAACGTGGTAAGGGCGTTCGATGGAACGGAAAGGAAGGTTTTGGGGAGAATTGAGATACCGTTGTTGATTGGCCTGAATACTTATGAAGTAGATTTCATTGTAATGGATATCAAGCCTTCATATAATTGTTTATTGGGCAGACCTTGGATACATTCGGCGGGGGCCGTACCTTCAACGCTGCATCAGAAGTTAAAATTAGTGTCAAAAGGACGGTTAGTGACAATAAATGCTGAGGAGAGTATTATCGCATCAGTAACCAGTAATGCACCATATGTGGAGACGGATGAGGAGGCGGTGGAATGCTCTTTTCGATCTTTAGAATTCGTAAATATAATATTTATTACTGAGGGGAATAGAATTCCAGTACCGAAGATATCCAAGACTACAAGAATGGGCCTTCAATTAATGGTGGGAAGAGGAGCTGTACCTGGAAAAGGATTGGGAAGAGATTTGCAAGGAAGAGTTGAAGCACCAGTGATGAAGGAAAAGTTTGATCGCTTTGGTCTGGGATATAGACCAGATGTAAAACAAAGAAGAAAGGAAATGGAGAGAAGACAGGAGAGAAGAAAGGCACGCTTGAGTGGAAATGAAGTTAGGTGGGAGCCTATGGCTTTTCCTCACATATCCAAGACCTTCGTATCAGGAGGGTTTATTCATCCGGAATGGAAAGTGCTTAAAGTGAAAGGAGTTGAAAAGTTGCTGGGAGATGTCCACATCAATGCCCTAGACACAGTCGAAAGAGAAACTTGGCTAGAGATTCGCCCTTACGAGCCTGGAAGTGATCTGGACAATTAGACTGCGGAAGAGATTCCTGTAGTTTTTAGAGCTTGTTCAGAGTAAATATGCAGAACATCCTTGTTGTTTCGACTTAAAATATAATTTCTTTATGGATTATGCACATCTTGAATATTATAATTTCAATAAATATACTTTTTCGTACGCAATTTTGAGCCAGTATTCTTTTATTCTTTTTTCGAGTAATTATTCTTTTATTCTTTTTCTACATCATTCTTTTATTCATTTCATAATCATATTTTGTTCATAAATTCATATATTCTTTGTATATTTTTTGGCACCTATCATAGGTCCCCAGATATCAATAATATGAATGACGCTGCTCCAGACTCAGAATCACCTTTTGAACAAGACGGGTGTTTAGAGGGATCACAGAATTTTGGAGATGACGTAGATTGTGATATATCTCCGGACTTATTGAGAATGGTAGAACAGGAGGATAAGCAAATCTTACCTCACAAAGAATCATTAGCGATTGTGAGTCTAGAGGAGGGAAAAGAGGTAAAAATCGGAACTGACATTTCTGCCAAGACAAGGCAAGACCTCATTGAGTTACTCCGGGAATTCAAAGATGTCTTTGCATGGTCATATCAAGATATGCCTGGGTTAAGCACTGATATTGTGGTGCACCGTCTTCCCATAAAAGAGGATTGCAAGCCAGTTCAGCAGAAGCTCAGAAGAATGAGGCCTGACATTGTGCTAAAGATAAAAGAGGAAGTCAAAAAGCAGTTTGATGCTGGGTTCTTGCAAGAAGTCAAGTATTCAGAATGGGTAGCTAATGTTGTCCCTGTCCCTAAAAAAGATGAGAAGGTACGAATATGTGTGGATTACAGGGACTTGAACAAGGCTAGTCCAAAAGATAATTTTTCGTTGCCTCACATTGATACTTTGGTAGATAATATTGTAGGCTATTCATTGTTTTCTTTCATGGACGGCTTTTCTGGGTACAATCAGATAAAAATGAATCCAGAGGATATGAGAAAGACCACATTTATCACTTTGTGGGGAACGTTTTGTTATAAAGTAATGCCTTTTGGATTAAAGAATGCGGGGGCAACTTATCAAAGAGCTATGGTAACTTTGTTTCATGACATGATGCATAAGGAGATTGAGGTTTATGTTGACGATATGATTGCAAAGTCCAGAACGGAAGAGGAGCATGTTCAAGTTCTGCAGAAGTTATTTTTGAGACTAAGGAATTTCCAGCTCAAGCTTAATCCAACAAAGTGCACATTTGGGGCTAGATCAGGGAAGTTGTTGGGCTTCATAGTCAGTGGGAAAGGGATTGAAGTTGACCCAGATAAAGTCAGGGCAATACGAGACTTGCCTCCACCACACACTCAAAAAGAAGTACGGGGTTTCTTGGGAAGACTGAATTATATTTCTCGGTTTATTTCACAACTAACTGAGAAATGTGATCCCATATTTCGTCTTCTAAAGAAGCATAATCCGGGTGTATGGGATGAAGAATGCCAGAAGGCTTTTGACAAAATAAAACAATATTTGTCTAATCCTCCAGTGCTATCACCACCTAATCCGGATAGGCCATTAATATTGTATCTAACAGTATTTGACAATTCCATGGGGTGCGTGTTAGGCCAGCATGATGAGACAGGGAGAAAAGAAAGGGCAATATACTATCTCAGTAAGAAGTTCACTGATTGTGAAGTGAGATATTCGGCTATTGAGAAGTTGTGTTGTGCTCTGGTTTGGACAACTCGAAGATTACGGCAATATATGTTGTATCATACAACATGGCTAATTTCAAAGTTAGACCCCTTAAAGTATATGATGGAGTCAACTGCTTTGAATGGGAGGATGGCTAGATGGCAGATCTTGCTTTCTGAATTTGACATAGTGTATGTGAGTCAGAAGGCTGTGAAAGGGAGCGCAATAGCTGACTTTTTAGCTAGCAGAGCCCTGGTGGATTATGAGCCTTTGAACTTTGATTTCCCAAATGAGGACTTGATGTATGTGGCAACTACTGAAGAAAATTCCCAAATGGATCTGGTGTGGAAGTTAAATTTTGATGGAGCCTCAAATGCTATGGGTAATGGAATTGGGGCAGTCCTAATATCTCCAAGTGGAGATCATTATCCTTTCGCTAGCAAACTGGATTTTGATTGCACAAACAATATGGCAGAGTATGAAGCATGCATTATGGGTGTTCGTGCAGCCATCGAGCGTAAAATCAAAGTGTTAGAAGTGTATGGGGATTCTGCACTGGTGATATATCAACTCAAAGGAGAATGGGAAACAAGAGATTCTAAACTGGTCAGTTATTGAAAGATGGTTCTTGAATTGATGGATGAGTTTGAGGATATTACTTTTTATTATCTTCCACGAGATGAGAATCAGATGGCTGATGCGTTGGCTACCTTAGCCTCTATGATCCGAGTGAATAGGTTAGAGGGTATGAAGCCTATTCGAATGAGTATTTCTGAAACCCTGGCTCATTATTGTAATGTTGAGGAAGAGGAAAAGGATGACCACCCTTGGTATTTGAATATCTTGCGATATGTAAAGAATCGTGAGTATCCAGATCAAGCAAAGGAGAATGATAAGAGAGCACTGAGAAGGTGGGCTATTGACTATGTTCTAGATGGAGAAATCCTGTACAAAAAAGGGAAAGATCAAGTACTGCTAAGATGTGTGGACGCAGTGGAAGCCAGAAAAATTCTAGAAGAAGTTCATGAGGGTATTTGTGGAACGCATGCAAATGGTTTCACAATGGCCAGGCAGATCATGAGATTTGGGTATTATTGGTCTACTTTGGAAAGGGATTGCGTCAGCTATACTAAGAAGTGCCATAAATGCCAAATTTATGGTGATAAAATGCATGCACCTCCTTCACCTCTTCATGTTATGATTTCTCCATGGCCTTTCTCTATGTGGGGTATGGACGTCATTGGGCCAATATCGCCAAAGGCTTCAAACGGGCATCGCTTCATCTTTGTGGTTATTGACTACTTTACCAAATGGGTGGAAGCTGCTTCATATGCAAACGTCACGAAGTCAGCAGTTAGCAGATTCTCGAAAAAAGAAATCATATGTCGATATGGAATGCCTGAGAGGATCATATCTGATAATGCGCTAAATTTGAACAATAGTACAATAGCAGAGGTCTGCAGTCAATTCGGGATCAGACATCATAACTCGTCGCCATACCGCCCAAAGATGAATGGTGCAGTAGAAGCAGCCAATAAGAATATCAAGAAAATTGTGGGAAAGATGACTGAGACTTACAAAGATTGGCATGAGAAGTTACCATTTGCTCTCTTGGCTTATAGAACGTCTGTCAGGACGTCGACTGGGGCAATACCTTTCTCTTTGGTTTACGGCATGGAAGCAGTTTTACCTATTGAAATAGAAATTCCTTCTCTCCGAGTATTATCTGAGTTGAAATTGGATGAGGCTGAATGGGTTCAATCTCGTTACGATCAATTGAACTTAATCGAAGGGAAAAGGCTAAAAGCTGTTCGGCATGGTCAGATGTATCAAAAGCGGATGATGCGGGCCTACAACAAAAAAGTTCGTCCCAGAGAATTTAATGAGGGGGAGCTGGTGTTGAAAAGGATCCTTCTTATACAAAAGGATTTTAGAGGGAAATGGATGCCAAATTGGGAAGGTCCATATGTTGTAAAGAAAGCCTTTTCAGGGGGAGCTTTGATTTTGAGTGAGATGGATGGCAAAGATTTGCCAAACCCTGTAAACTCGGATGCGGTTAAAAAATACTTTTCTTAAAAAAAAGTGAAAGTGAAAAAATAAAAATGATGGAAAAAGGAAAAATAAAAAGTAAAAATGGAGAGGCTAAGGTGAAAACCCGCAAAGGGCGCCTTAGACCAAAGGGGATTTGAGTTGAAAACCCGAAAAGGGCCGCTCAAATATTAATCAAAATGGGGCATGAGGTGATCAGGGCAGCTCAAATGTGGCATGTGGTGATCTTGCTATATCTGAATTAGAAGGAAGGGGTATGCGACGTTTTGAGGCATCGATAGAGTACTGTAGATCTCCTAAACACATGTCAAACTCAGAATGGTCTTCAGCAAGTTTGTACAGAGAAATTCAAGCTGCGATATCTGGGGTACCTAGCCTTCATAGTATTTATATTGAATTGCTTATTCTTGGAATACTTCATTCTTTTTCAAGATACGAGTTAATTCCTTTTTTTTTCTTTCTCAATATTATTGATAATTTATTCATTTCGAGCTATATTCTCAAATCAATTCTATTTTATCCATTATTTTGTTCTTTTTGCAAGCTTGTTGCATTAGAATAATGGCTAATAGACTAATAAAACTTTCACAAAAGAAGTTTTGCATATTACTCTAGAAGTTTCTAAAGAATACAGGAACCTGAAATAGGACTATTGTTTAGAATGCACCTGGTTTGAAGGTGGGAAATCTGAGAAGAAAGAGTCTAAACTAAGACTATCTCTTTGGATTTTGTTGTCAAAAGCATTGATTGAACAAAGCAACAAGATGTCGTGTTGGTGACAAAGCTTCATTGAATAAATAAGTAGTGATCACCAAGTGATAAGAAGAGGTTTTCTCGGAGAATAAACTGCTTCATTTTTACATGAACATTTGGTATGAAACCCTGGGGATGGGGTAAAAGGCCAAAGAGCTTCATATTTTGTATCATTGAGTTATGATAGGAGATGATTGAAAAGGCCAGATTTTTCTATCCTTGGGTTACAATAGGAGAAAGATGGTACAAATTTTGCGTCCCAGTGGATTGAACTTGGAAGTTTACAGTGGGGGCAATCGAATTAAGTGTTTTTAAAAGATACCAGCCAACCAGGAAGGCGTTGTAGAACGTCAATGATACGGCCTTAATGAATTTTAAGTGATGACAGCAAGAAGGGTTATTCTCATAAAATGGCATTTTGCATGCATTCATACATGTCTAGTTAGGAGCATTCGATTCATTTTTGATCATGATATTTTAATCATTAGGCATAATTAGGTTCATGAATATGAATTATACAGGTCATGTTCCCCAGGGAACAAACTGAAGAACTAATCCTATCTCCCTGAAGTTACAGTGGAGTGGATCAAATCACAAATCTTACCTTTCTGAGGTTGTAGAGAGCAGATCACATCAAGTCTTATCTCCCTGAAGTTGCAGTGGAGCAGACTGAAGATCTAATCCTATCTCCCTGAGGTTGCAGTAGAGCGGATTGACATACGGATCTTATCTCTCTGAGGTTGCAGAGAGCAGATCACATCAAGTCTTATCTCCCTGAGGTTGCAGTGGAGCAGACTGAAGATCTAATCCTATCTCCCTGAGGTTGCAGTGGAGCGGATTGACATACGGATCTTATCTCTCTGAGGTTGCAGAGAGCAGATCACATCAAGTCTTATCTCCCTGAGGTTGCAGTGGAGCAGACTGAAGATCTAATCCTATCTCCCTGAAGTTACAGTGGAGTGGATCAAATCACAGATCTTACCTTTCTGAGGTTGCAGAGAGCAGATCACATCAAGTCTTATCTCCCTGAAGTTGCAGTGGAGCAGACTGAAGATCTAATCCTATCTCCCTGAGGTTGCAGTGGAATGGATTGAAGCACTAGTTCCTATACCTCTGAGGATGCAGTAGGATGGAATGAAGTTATTTAAGGAAGAAGAAGAACGACAAGGTCCAGCATGACTAGGCAAAATTGGGCTTTTTAGTCTTTGCTCTGTTCCCGTTACATAATAACGAGCAAAGAGGGGTAGCTGTAATGCCCAATTTTAGGCCCAGGCCTGCATGAGCAGGAACTAAAATAGTTTTAAATAATTACAAATCGAAATGGGGCCCAAATAAGTAAAACCCAGTAGCCCCAAATTGCTAACCCTAATCAGCTAGCCCAAAAACACCAAAGAAGCAGAAACCCTAAGAGGCTGATGGTTTCGGCACCACAACTACCCACGTTTAGCAAACCGTTCATTGAGCCACGTCTTTGCTCACACGTTCGACAGTTTCCACAAGGCCCGTTTCCACGTTTATTCCACCTGCAAATAAACCACGAGTCACAGCACAACAGGCAAAGGGGGAGGAGTTAATTAATGGTTATTAGTTTTAGGTATAAGAGGCCGATTGTAAACCGATTTGGGGGTTAGACAAATATTGTATTGAAAAATATTGAAGAAATACGAAACCGAAGATCAAAACAAATTTGAAGGTATTTTGCTTCATTTTTAGGGAAATCTTTGATTATCTTTTATTTTTTTTTGTATCTTTTTATATTAGAAAAGTAAAGGAGAAGGAAGGGTTTACCTAGGTTGAGAATCCGTCGTCGGAGCCTTTTCCCTTGTCGCTGAGGTCGGGTGGAAGGAGCGAGGGTTCTTTCTTCTTCCTTCTACTGCTCGTTGGAAAGGGAGGCTGGAAAGGTCCCATTTGGCGAGGCACAGGCCTCGGTACTCGGAGGTGCTGCGATGGGGTGCGAAGGGTGGTGTTCGGTCTCCGAGCTGGGTCAAAGCCCTAGCAGAGGAGAGAAGGAGGCGGTCTCCTATGGCTGTTGTTGTTGTGGGAGGATGGGGTTTTGATTAGGGTTTGAAGGGTGCTTAAAAACGGCGCCGAATTAGTGACCCGTGCGACTCGACCCATAAACCCGAGGAGGATCCGCGCATTTCTACTAAGAGGATTATTTGCGCAATTAGTCCTCATATTTTTATGGTGTTTTTCAATTATTTTTTATTTCTTTCAAATTTTACTACACATTTTATTTCTGCTTCAATCTAACCCGTTTTGTTGCGCAGCGTTTTGGGGGAATAGATTAATTTCCCTTTTGGTCCCTTACTGTTTATTGTGTGTTCTATTAGATCCATCGGTGTTTTATTTATTCCAGATTTACCCCGAAGTTCTGTTTTAAGTTTAATTTAGTCCTTATGGTTATTTTCCACTATTATTGTATTATTAATTATTATTATTATAATTATAATTATATTATATATTATTATTTCACCTATAGGTACATGCATATATGTTAATATATGTATGTATATATATATTTAAACATTTTTTAAAAAAAATACATATGCATATTTTTATATATTTTATTATTGTTTTATTTTCATAGTTTTTATATACATATATACATACGTATATATATTATTATTTTATAATATTTACATATTTTACATATTTTTAATCCCATATATATTTCTTTATGATACATGTATTTATATACTATTCAAAGTTATAATAAAAATGCTTTTCGCATTATATATATATTTTTTTCATATTTTCATAATTTGTTAATATATTATGTTTATACATTTTTATGTTTATTTTTAAAAAAATGCGTGTATATTGTATTATTGATTCATTTTCGTGATTTTTGTATACGTATAAATGCACGAGCATTTTATCATACTTTTAAAGAAAATATATTTTGGTTTCGTTAGCATTAAAAATCGTTTTTTAAGAAAATTAAATATTTGGCAATCATTATTCTCGATAAAGATCGTGTCCTAACTTACTGGATCGTGATCATTTTTCGATGAATTTAGCAAGCTAAGTATTTATTTCAATAAATTTGCGATTTTCAAATAAAAGCTTATTCTCGGGAATCCATAAATGTCGGGTCCTAACTTACTGGTCGTGACATTTCGTTATCTCGAAATAAGAATTTTTAAAATCAAAAGATAAACTTGATTTTGAAGATTTAAAAATATTGTGCCCTAACTCACTGGGTGTGATGTTTTGTTTCTTTGAAATTAAGATGTCTTATTTTTAATACATTCACGAGTTAAAAATTTCTATTTAAAATCTTTTCAAATTTTCGACATTTAGACATAAAATAATCAAATTTGGTACCGATTTTTGGGCGTTTCGAGGGTGCTAACCCTTCCTCGTACGTAACTGACTCTCGAACCCGTTTTCTCGAATTTCGTAGACCAAAATTATTTTTACGGTGAGCCGATCACACCTTAATAAAGGATCGGTGGCGACTCCAGTTTTTTCTTTTTTTAAAGTCGACAAGCTAATTTTTGTTTTCAAAAAAATGGTTTCGACAGAAACTAAAACTTATCTTGATCATTAAAGTATAAACAATTATTCTATTTGGTTACCAAATTAACTTTCTTTGGCACATTATTACATATCTATACATGGAACATCACCAAAAACGAATACATTAGTTACATTCTCAAATCATAAATACTGCCAACATTTAAAACATAATCATATAGCAATCTCTATGTCAAATATCATCAATAGCATTTCATTTTTAATTTATGATTTAAATTCCATTTTTCAATCAATTGAACATCAATTGATGGAACTATAGTAAAACAGACTTGGATAGACGAGAATATAATGGCTATACAAGATTACAGTTTTTTAGGGTTGCTTATACACAAATTGACATTATAATCGGGTTGACCACATAAGCTGACATTATATCAAGGCTAACCGTCCAAGCTAAACATACAATACATATAATTTGAAAATTGCAACAAATGCTAGATCTTGTAATACCATGTAAAATCACGAATTAATCACGCGTATAACGTTAATGAGATGTCATACATATTCTAAACTTTTATGAAGTTTACTTCGGCATCATTTCTGTATAAATGACATTACCAATTCCTGTAGACAAATTCATTTCTCATATGAGACATATTCAGTCAACAGACTCATTTGCATCCTGTTCTATTTCCATGTGATCAATATTTTCATGAATTTACAATTCAATCCAATACAAACATTTGTGCTAATTTCCCTAATTCTACTCAATTCTAACAAATATTATTCATACAGAACTAAAAAATAAGGTAGTAAATTCCATATGAACTTATCTATTGAAACACCGAACAATCTAAAACTTCAAGGACTAGTTTGCAATTTTTGTTTTTCCTCAGTTGTCTCCTGTTTGATTCAATTCTTGATCTATACAATTATTCCATTCAATTCATCAATATTAAACATTTATACATTATGTCATGTCATGAATGAACTTAGATAAATTCATTTTTTGATACCCTTAAAGTTTTACATTTATTTCAATTTAGTCTCTAAATCGAAATAGTCATAACTTTAAATTCTGAACTTCGGTTTGAAAATCGACCTCAATTTCATTATAGACTCTCTACTATCCATTATTATCAAAATTTCAAATCAATTTCACAATTTATTCACTTTAGTTATTATGTACAAAGTTAATAACCAAACATCACAATTTAGTCATTTTTCATAATTTAAGCTTAAAATCTATCAATTTAACACCAATTTCTTCAAGAAATTAACCATGAAAACTATAAAAAAAAACTTTAACAGTTTTGCAAATTGGTACATAGGTTATTTAAATCAAAATCTCATGATCTCAGAAACACAAAAAAAATTATAGGAAAATGATTTAGAAATGCGTACCAATTGAGGACCGGAAGCTTGAAGCTCAAAAAATGGCTTTTTCCCTTGAGGTTTTATGTTGATTAGATGAAGAAGAACAAGAAATAAAAGATGACAACTTGCACTAAGTCACCTTTATATACTTAGATTAAATCTTAATTAATCAAATTTAATTAATTAAAATTAATCAAAATTAATAAAAATTAGTGGATGTTAACATCATCCTACACTATTTGATATAACCAAATGATCTATTTACCATTTTGATCCTTTAGCTAATTAGAAATCTATAGCGATAAGACTTTTAAAATTTAGTCTTTGTACCTTAATTAAGCAATTAATAGACAAAGTTGAAGGTTTAAAATTTAATATTCTATTATACCTGTAACGCCCCAAAAATGTATATTTTTGTTTTTGTAAAATATGATACAAATTTATGTATTCTTTAGTGGTTCAGTGTTCTAGGTGTGTATCTGAGGTCCCAAGTTCAAGCCATGCCTTTGGCGAAATTTTGGAATTTTTCTGAATAAATCTTCACTCTTATTCAGTAGGCTTGTATTTGTTTGGTTGTAAGAATATAACAGAATGGGCTTGCTGGTTAGGTGGAGTGCTAATATACTGGTGGTCTTGAGTTTGAATCTCTGTGCATGCAAGGGAGTTATTTTTTGTTATCTATGCCGTGTGGGAGTTTGAAGGGAAGTAAAATACTGAAGTGTTTGAGTGAAGTTTGAATTCAGTTGTTGAGGGAATGTGGTGGATGATTTTTAGGGAGTTTGAGAGATAATGGGAGTGTGGTGGACGATTTTTAGGAGAAAAATAAAGAATTAAGGGTGGTTATCAGATATTCTGTTAGAATTTTCTTTTTATTTTTTCCCAAAAAATATTTGCACGTTTTCCCTTCCATTCTCCCTGCCGAATTCTCCTCTGCTATTTTTCTTTCTTTTTGTGTTAGCAAATCCCTTTTTCTTCCTTTTATCATTTTAACCAAGACGTGTCTCCTTGTTCAGGATTCTGTTTGATCGCTACATTTTCCCCGTTTGGTAAGTGGCTTAAGTTATTGTAGTTTTGGTATTTTATTACCGACTGAAGGTTGTGATTTTTTGTTTTGGGCAGCAAAAAATCAAGAAAAATAGAGTCTTCCTCGTGTCACCTTGTAATTGAAATCACCAAGGTTGTTGGGGTAAGCATTGGTCACTTGATTAGCGCTATGTTCATTCGTATTCACATTTTAAAAACTCGTTTAAAATTTGACTCTGTGTTTGGGAATGTCAATTCTAGGTTCTGAGTGTCTTGGGAGTGTCTACACGTCAAACCAAAACTAGGTGTGTACCTGAAACGTAGAAAATGAGATTCGGCAAAAAGTCAAAATTGCTTACTATTGAGAGATAAGAGAAATAAGAGAAAATAATACAAAAAATTGTAGAGAAAACATCACTTAGACCCCTAATTGTACGAACTGACTGTTTGATTTATATATGTGTTGAGCATGATGATAGTATGCTTGTATACTGAACTAGTTATATGTACTGATGTCCTGAGATAGCATGTCATGACTTATATGTTGCATTGCATGGGGTTGGGTTGATTATATTTGGAGGAAGTGTATTGAAAGGCTCTTAAGCCTAAAATACTGGCAGCTCAGTTGCAAATTACTGTTTTGTGCCGCTTTCGGTACTATCCGTAGTGTAGGATGGGTTGTTGATTTATCCCCACATAGTGTGTAGGGTTGGATGGAGATGGTGTGTAGAGGCTGGTTGGGTAGGACTTTGTTACTGAATCCTGCATGATTTCTACTGATACTGTGATGGGCTCAGGCCCTACTGCATATTTGATACTGTACTGAGATGGGCGTAGGCCAAAACTGTTACTGATACTGAAAAGGGCTTAGGCTCAGGACTAATTAAACTATGCATTGTGATTTGCTATTATTTGTTTCCTGTGGGATTACACATTGAGTTTTCGTAAACTCACCCCTTTTGTTTAAATGTGCATAGGTAATCCCAAGATCTAGATAGATCGGTGCGACAGAAGACTCGATGGTGACCACGATTTTGGATTTTTATGGTTTTTAACCCATATTTACGATAATTGGTTTTCTTTCTATTCTATTTTTACTGGCTAAGTGTTTGGGTTGTAATTAGACTTTCAGACTTTGGTTTTGGGTTTTAACTATCTTTACCTTATGGATTACAACTGCTAGTAGTAGGAAACCTCAGTTTTCAAAAGGAATAATTTTTTTCCTAAACGCTCAATTGTTTAATCTATTTTAAAAGCTTCTGCAAATGAATCAAGTTTTGAAACTATCGATTAAATGAGCAACAAAATTTTAGAACTAATAAAATATTAAGATAAGGAATTAAATGGAAATGGTTTTAACGCGACGACATGATTTTCAAACACCCTATCGTGTGACATCGTTAGATCCAATCATAACGTCTGGGCCGAGTTTGGGGTGTTACATTTAGTGTTATCAGAGCTAGGTTGCAAAACTCGGCTGTGGATTATGGGTTTTATAAAACTTGGGCTTTCAAAAAAATTATTGATTTCCAAATGATTTGAAATGTTATTATTAAGTAAGTGTTCTGAAACTGATATATGTTATGATATTCTGAAACTACTGTAGGTAGTATACTGTGAAAACACTTTAGATAGTGTATATTGAGACTGTAGCAAAACTGATAGAGCTGCGATTTACGAAAATCACTCTAAATTACTGAAACTGTTTACGTAAAACATCTACTAGTAAATACTGAAATTTGAACTGATGCATAAAAATTCGTAATACAAATAAATTTGAATTGACATGAGTGCACGAGGTATTCGTGGATGTGGTACTTGAGGCCGAGGTAGAGGTATTCGTGGATGTGGTACTCGAGGCCGAGGTATTCGTCGATCTGAGTCCTCTTCCCTGGGTAATATATTGAATTTAGACACGAATGAGACACTAGTGTCGCCTGCTACTGAGACTGAGTCTCATGATCGCATGGCTGGGGACAACGCATTGTCTCAGGCTATGTTGTGGATATTGGAGAGGGTAGTTGGGCCTAATACTGGATCTGGGGGCCGTGGGTCATTTATGAAACGACTCTAGTTAAATAGAGCTGAGCTCTTCAGGGGTGTCATTGGGGTCGCCCCTAATGTGGCCGAGTACTGGATTGAGGCCACGTAAAGGATCATAGATAACTTGGATTGCACCTCCGAGCAGAATTTTAAGGGTACAGTATCGCTGCTATGTGATGAGGCTTATCAGTGGTGGCTTACTATTAAGGAGGGTACTCAGCCCGAACGTCTGACCTGGGAGTTCTTTAAGACCGCCTTTTAGGGGAAGTATGTGAGAGCTAGTTATGTGGACGCTCATAGGAGAGAGTTTCTCTCTCGGTAACAAGCTCGGGATGGTGTTTTTGGGTTAAGTGTCATTAAAAAAAAGGTGTCTTACCCTATCGATTAAAGGACTAATGTAGGGTTCTGTTGAATCTAGGTTGGTGTACGTAGAGATTTGCTCTCTTTTTGTAATCAGATGTGTAAACACCCCACTATAACTGTAGAACGGAAAAAGCTAAAAAAGCTAAAAATACAACGTTTGAGAACACACGAGCGTGCAATCGCTCGTGTGGTAGGGCAAACCCCTAAACCATGGACGATGGACTGTTGAGGTCTCTATGAGCATTTTCATTGGCTTAGGCTGTAATGGGCCACATTGGGCCGAAATTGGCTGTGTGAACCCAATGGGCTTGTAGGCCCCACACGGATGAAATCCATGATTTGTGGAAAATACTAGACTAGGCTATGTAGATTTCATAGCTGTCGCAAAATCTTAGCTGAAAGGGGCGCACGAGCGTGTGGGTCCACTTGGGCTGAGTAATGGGCCTTGGGCCTATTACACTGTTATAACCATCTAGGTTACCTAAGTCGCTCGAGGCGACTGTGGACCTTGTGAGAGGTTAATCTCTACACTGAGACCCTAAAGTAAGTAAAATAACCAAAATACCCCTAAAGGGTAAAATAACTATTTTACCCTTAATAGATGGAAATAATCATTATACCCCTAGAGGAAGGTTGACTGATGTGTATGTGCTCATGATTTGTATATGACTGTTAATGAGTATGACATTCTGCATACACGTATGATTTATGACATGACATACTGCATGGGGTTGGGATACTGTTCTGGAGGAAGTCTACTGTACTAGTGGCTTTGCCATATATACTGTTACTGACAGCTTTACCGCGATACTGTTACTGGCAGCTTTGCAGCGGTATTGGTCTGTTGGCTGGATGGGTCAATTTTACCCCCACATGGTGTGTTGGTGGTACGGAGTGGTGTGTTGGCTAGATTGGGATGAGTTGCATTATTGCACTGTACTGATACTATATTGGGCTAAGGCCCACACTGTTACTGCATATTGTATACTGACTGACTAATTGGGGATTACACACTAATTTTTCGTAAACTTACCCTTTCGTTTTTACTGTACAGGTAATCCTCAGCCTTAGGCGATTTGGTGCCGTGAGGGACTCGGAGGTGGCCACACAACTGCAGCTGATTTCCATTTGTTTTTATTTAAATTTAAAATTTGTGTTGGGTTTTGGTTTATGTAATAAGGCCTTTTAAGTTTGTTTAAATTTTTAATTAGGCTTTTACTTACTTATTTTGAACTGCTAGTTTAGGAGAAGTCGTGATTCCAAAATAATTACGGTTTTTCAAAAACACGAAATTAAAACATTAGAGTTTTCAAAAGCTTCTGCGATTTTAAATCAACCTATTATAACAATAGCAGATAACAAGGCAAACATTTTGACTAAATGATTTGCTAAATAATACTAAAAAGGTTTTTTTTTAACTTAGAGTCAAATTTTTACCAACAAATCTGATTTTTCAAAAGACACTTCAATATGACACACTAGATTCGACCAAAATGTCTAGGCCGGGTTTGGGGTGCTACAGACTGAGTATGAGTGTTGTGTCCTCTGTGAGGATGGCCTCAGAGATAATTTAAGAGTCTTGATAGATCCGCAGAGAGAGCGTGATTTTTCTTCACTGGTTGAGAAGGAGAAGATCGCCGAGGAAGTTAAGCGTACTGAGCGCCAAAACCGCGATAGGGAGAGAGGTAGGAGCAAGAGGGATTCAGGGCCCTCAAGTTCTATGTAGAGGCCTAAGAAAAAGGCCAGAGCTGATGGGCCAGTTAAAGCTGGGCCTCTTGTTACTGCTACTAGACTGCAGCTATGTGTCGACTATGGTAGACGCCATCAGGGCGAGTGTTGGAGAAGGACTAGGGCGTGTCTGAGGTGTGGATCATTAGATCATCACATTAGGGAGTGTTCGTTGAGGGCTGATCATATGCAAGCTCAGGGTACTAGTACTGTATAGCCACAAAGAGTAGCACAGCAGCCACCTAGAGGCCGTGGTCAGGCTAAGGGTGATAATGGTATGGGTCGTGGGCAGTGAGCACTGGGCAGAGGTGCTAGACAGGCTGAGGTAAGACAGCTGGCCCTAGTTTATACTGCTAGTCACCAAGAGGATAGAGATGCTCCAGATGTCATCACAGGTACATTTCCTATTTTCTATGTGTCTTACACTACATTGATAGATATAGGATATACGCATTCCTATGTTGCTTGTTTTGTTTCCAAAAACCTAGGGATTCTGGTTGAGAATACTTCTAGTGAGGTGGCTGTGCTGAGCCCGCGGGGCAATCTATTAGAGTCAGAAACTATATAAGGATGTTCCTTTAAAGGTTCAAGGGACAGTATTTTTGGCTGATTTGATGGAGCTTCCGTTTGAGGAGTTCGATATGATATTGAGGATGGACTAGTTGGTCAAGCATCAGGTCAGTTTGGACTATGCGACTAAGAGGGTTGTATTGAGAACTGAGAAGGGTAATGAAGTAGCTCTGATTGGGGAAAATCAAAATTACTTGGTTAACGTGATCTCTGCACTGGTAGCTGAGAAACTGGTTTACAAGGGATGTAAGTTGTATTTGGTTTACATAAGCGTTTTCTCTCCTAAAGACTCTACTGTAAAGGACATCAGAACTGTGAGGAATTTTTCGAATGTCTTTCCTGAGGAGCTACTGAGTTTACCTCTAAATTAGGATGTGAAGTTTGGGATTGATCTTTTCTCTGGTACAGCTTCGGTGTCTATCGCTCCCTATCAAATGGCACCAAAAGAGCTTATAGAGCTGAAGGCTCAAATTTAGGTGTTATTAGATCGTGGGTTCATCCACCCTAGCGTGTTCCCGTAGGGAGCATCGGTACTATTTGTTAAGAAAAAGGATGGATCCTTGAGGATGTGTATCGACTACCGACAACTAAATAAGTTGACTATTAAGAATAAGTATCCACTTCCAAGGATTGATGCTTTATTTAACCAGTTTTGAGGGGCGTCTATGTTCTCCAAAATTGACTTGCGTTCTGGGTATCATGAGTTGAGGGTTAAGGAGGCTGATGTGCATAAGATGACATTTAGGACTCGTTATGGTCACTACGAGTTCCTAGTAATGCCATTTGGACTGACTAATGCACCGGTAGCTTTTATAGATCTGATGAACTGAGTGTTTTAGCCCTACCTGGATCGATTTGTAGTGGTGTTCTTCGATGACATATTGGTTTATTCGAGGACTAAGGATGAGCATGACGAGCACCTTAGGATTGTTCTTTAGATTTTGAGGGAAAAGCAGCTCTATGCTAAGTTCAGCAAATGCGAGTGCTAGTTACGTGAAGTAACATTCTACGTCATGTGGTGTCTGTTAAGGGGATTCGAGTCGATCCTCAAAAAATTGAGGCTGTATTGGATTGGAAGCAGCCTAAGAATGTGTTTAAGATTTGAACTTTTAGGGGTTGGTTGGTTATTACCGATGGTTTGTGGAAGGATTTTCACTGATCGTACCCTTAACTAAGTTGTTACGTAAAGGTGTACCGTTTGACTGAATTATGCGCAGCAAAAGAGCTTTGAGAAGCTTAAGACTGTGCTAACTGAAGCTCTTGTTTTGGTATAGCCTGAGCTTGAAAAGGAGTTCACGGTTTATAGTGACGCATCACATGTCGGTTTGGGATGTGTGTTGATGTAGGATGGTAAGGTGGTTGCATATGCGTCTCGTTAGCTTAAGACACATGAGGTGAAATGCACGATTTGGAGTTGGCCGTCGTAGTCTTTGCATTAAAAATCTGGAGGCATTATCTGTATGGTGAGAAGTGTATCATCTATACTGATCACAAAAGCCTTAAGTATCTCCTTACTGAAAAGGAGCTAAATCTAAGGTAGCGAAGATGGGTTCTACTTAAGGATTATGACTGTACCATTGAGTACCATCCTGGCAAGGCCAATGTGGTGGCCTATGCGTTGAGCCATAGGGCTATGACCGATCTGAGAGCGATGTTCGCTCGACTTAGCTTATTTGACGATGGAAGTTTGTTGACAGAACTTCAGGTCAAACTAACATGGATTGAACAGATTTGAGGTAAACGGTTGGGGAATAAGTCTCTCAGGTTTCGTGTTTGTCAGGTTGAGAATGGTTGCAGTACTGACTTTGGGATAAACAGTGATGGGGTATTTTGTTTCCGCTGTCATATTTATGTACAGAATGATGAGGATTTAAGGCAGTCGATTCTGAGAAAGACGCATAGTAGTCCTTATGATATGTATCCCGGCGAGAACAAAGATGTACCAAGATCTTCAGGAATTGTATTGGTGGCCAGGGTTGAAGCATGAGGTTACTGACTTCGTTGCTCACTGTTTTACTTGTCAGTAGGTTAAGGCTGAGCATCAGTTCCTTGGGGTTTGCTACAGCCAGTTAAGATATCGTTATGGAAATGGGAGCGAGTAACGATGGACTTCGTTAGTGGGTTGCCTCTAACACCCACTAAAAAGGATTTTGTCTGGGTCATCATGGATCGATTGAACAAGTCTGCTCACTTCATCCCGGTAAGGACAGACTTTACTCTTCAGAAATTAGCTAAGCTCTACATATTCGAAATAGTGAGACTGAATGGGGTACCTGTCTCGATCATTTCTGATAGGGATCCTCGTTTCATGTCTTGGTTCTGAAAAAAGCTTCATGAGGATCTGGGTTCAAGGTTAGACTTTAGTACTGCTTTCCATCCTCAGATATATGGTCAGTCTGAGAGGGTGATTTAGATACTGGAGAACATGTTGAGGAGCTATGTTATTGATTTCGAAGGCATTTGGGAGGAGTACTTACTGTTAGCGGAGTTTGCCTACAATAATAACTTCCAGTCTAGCATCCAGATGGCACCTTACGAGACACTGTACGGTCGTAAGTGTCGCACTCCTTTATGTTGAACTGAGTTGGGCAAGCAACGTGTTCTGGGTCCTGAGTTGGTCTCTGAGATAGAGGATAAGGTTAGATTGATTCGAGATTGTTTGAAAGCGGCTTCTGACAGGCAGAAACCTTATGCGGATTTGAAGAGGCGTGAGATCGAGTGTTCTGTGGGGGACTTCGTTTTTCTCAAGGTATCACCATGGAAGAAGGTACTGAGGTTTGGTCGTAAGGGCAAGTTGAGCCCTAGGTTTATTAGACCTTACCATATTCTGAAGCTGGTGGGACCAGTTACTTATAAGTTGGAGCTACCTCTGGCATTGGATCGTATCCATGATGTGTTCTATGGATAGGGCAGACCCACTCTGTTAATTATTTTCCAACTTTTACTTAAAAGCCCACTGACCAAAGATAGGGCTTATTCATAAAAATACCAAAATTTGCCTAAGTCCTGGCTTGAACTTGGGACCTTTCACACACCTAGAACACTTAACTACTGAAGCAGATACACAGTTGTGTCACACCTTCACAAGATCAAAAATAAAAATTCTGGGGCATTACAATTTATGCCATTGATGCTACTATTTTCTATTCTAATGCATAATAGGGATTTAGTGTTTTTACCATTAAAATTGTGTCCTTTACTTTTGGCTCTTTTCAATTGTTGATCATGTCCACCTATGCTTTATTTTACTACAATTGCTTTCTTTAATGATAGATGATTGAATCAGTAGAATTTTATTAAACCTCCACATGTTTTATCTTGACATATGGATCCTAAGCATTCCTTGGATTGTGCCCTCTTTGTTCATTTATTTTTTTCTTGGAACCTTATTACATGTTGTACCACTCCAGTTTTTTGGAGACATTGAAGACGACTAACTGTTGAATTCTTTCTTCTGTAGAGGAACCAATGGCAAGAGACTCTAAAAATCCTACTCTTTTTTATACCTTCCTCACCTCTTTGTGACATTATAGCTGAAAAATGATGTATGCTAATACGTGAAATGTTTCCTCTTACCTTTCTTTTTGTAGTACTAAAAATACAAATAGTGTCCGCAAAACTCTTTAGAGAAAAACAAATGTTTGTAAATCTCTTTTCCCATAATCTTATCTTTTCCTCATTGTAATAGTTGGACAACTTTTTTGTTGAAGACAATGTCAACTACTGGGATCAGATATTGTAAGCATCTTTTCTTTAAGTGTTTCGTATTAAAAACAAACATTGTTATTGTTTATTTTGTAGTCTAAAGTATGATAATTTCTACACAAAATTCACATAAATGGTTACCCTCCCGAAGCGGAGCAAGGGTGATGCTTACTAGTTATTAAGAAAACAGGACCTTGTAGGGCTTAACTGTTGAATCAAGAAAGAAATTTCTTTTAATTCCTTCAATTTTTTTAAAGCTGATTTTTTTTTTACGAATTAAAGTTTTGATTGTATGTTAATTGCTTGTGGGAAGGTCGGATACTTTATTATCCCTATTTTTATTTGTTATATATTTTATCCATAATAATTTTTTTGGCCCACCAACTTTACAAAAAAAATCATTTTAGCTTTCATTTAATTTTCGTCTCTTTTAACCCTTTAACTTGTATTTTTTTGTCAAATCACCCCAAAATGGATCGAAAACTTAACATTTGTAAACTTTGATGATGTGGCATACACATGAATTGTCACATGGATGACAAGTCAACATTTATTATTTTAAAAAAACTTAAAAAATATTAAAGAAAATATTTTTGATTATTTTTAATGATTTTTAAATTAAAAAGAGTTTTTATATATTTTTTAATTTTTAAAAATTAATGAAACATAGACATGGAAATTCACATCTATGTGTCACAGGCCGTGGATTAAAGCCCGTGGCCATTACGCATAGAACACCCCATAGAGGTCAACTTATTAAACGAGGTTCATTTGACTCGCATGAACTGGCCCGACTCATGGAACCCGTGGAGAAGCCCATCTACTTGAAGCCTTGGTGGTCTAGTGAAATACTCTAATAAAACTAGAGTTACTAAGGTAAATACTGTAAGTCTTAAATGGATAAGATTGTATAGAGTTTAAATCCCTTATGACTCTTAATTGTAGATAAGCCCTAATCTTGATCGCCGATGTAACTCAATCTGTATTGTTGCTTCTAGGGAGGTCAACTATAACTAGAGGCTTCCCCCTTCATTTGTAATCATTCCATTCATAGTTGTGAATATATTTGAGAGCATTTACTCAAACACCTTATGTGCATTGCTTTTCTTTGGCTATTCTGCTCTTTTGAGTTTTTGTCTTTGAGTTCACATCCCAAAATTGGGCCTACAAGAAAGAGGGGAAAATTGAGTTTTAATTTTTTTTTAACATAGGGTAAGGGAAGTAGAATGCCTTAAAATTATTTTTTGTTAGAAAACTAATAAGAATGAATTTGTTGGTTTAGTGCTAAGGCCGTAGTCTACCCATAGGTTCCAAGTTTGAACCCCTTGGTGAGCATTCAACCAAAATATGTTTATTTCCTTGTTTTTACCGCACCAAAAGTGACGAATTTTAAAATAACCCAGCCCAAAAATTGTATTTTTTTTAAATTTAGTCCTTAATTTAAAATTTTTCCCAAACCTACATAAATTTTTAAAACCTATTCCAATTATAAAAATAAGTATTATAAATAAACAATTTCAATACAAACCCTAGAAATTCATCTAGCAAATTTTCAAGAAAACATCTATAAACACTTTCTTTTCCAAATCAAACTTTCAAGCTAAAGGAATCGAATTCTTCAAAATCATCCCTCAAGTAGATCTTCAATGTCTTCCCCAACACTAAGGTTTTAAGTCTTCAAAATAGGTGTGGGAACTAAACCTAAATCTTTGTGTATAATTGAATCTAATAGCAAGTAGAGAACCAGTATCAGCAAACCCTAGGAGAAACCCCCTGTATATGCGATCATGTAGGTGCAAGCCTGTAGATGTGAAACCCCTTGTACATGAAAACCCCATGCATGCGAACCCTTACGTGAGACCCCCCTTTCATGCGAACCCTGTATGAATACCATGCGAACCCTAGATTACACTTACTAACCCCTAGGTTGTTATGTGGATACTCATATTGCGAACACATGTGCACAAATATATCGGAATATTCATGTGAACGCTACTATTAGATGCGAACCCCTTTGTACGTGAAAGCCCCTTGCATGTGAACCCTAGTTAGTATACATACGGGTCTCATATTTATATGCGAACCACTACTAGTGCGAGTCAATTATATGATACCACATGTGAACCCTACTATTACATGCAAACCTTTATACATGTTATATTCGAACCTTTTTTTGTTAAAACAGGTGAGACTTGTCTAGTATTACATACGACCCTACATGTACTTAATTTGCGAACTCATATGTTAAAAGTATGCGAACCTATTTACGTTTGTTATGCAAACTCACATGTTACCAATATGTGAACCTGTATATATTACTTATGCAAACTCACATGTTAGCAGTATACGAACCCATATGTCTGTTATGCAAACTCACACGTTGGCAGTATCCGAACCCTATATACACATTTATGCAAACTCACACATTAACAGTATGCGAACCCTATATACACCTTTATGCAAACTTAGACGTTAGTAGTATGCAAACCCTATATATGCCTTCATGCAAACTCATGTGATTAGCAGCATGTGATCCCTATATTTATGTAAACCCTTGTAATAACAAATATGCAAACCTTAACTTGCGAACACTAGGCAGGAACCCTACACTCGCAAAGCCTTCTTCCGGACCTGTACATATGCTAGATAACCAAGCCTATTAGTTTACATTAAATCACTGTATATATGAGACTATTTGTTTACTTGCATAAATTATATGTGTATTTGCTATTCGATACAAGAGTACCTATTGTCTTTTTATGAGAATTTAGAGATTAACGATGATAATTCCAACAATCAATGGAAGAACGAGTTAAATCGAGAATTGATGTAATTTAAGGTAATAAAGATTAATTTTTCAGTAATAAATGTAAACTTGTTATGAAAAGAAATGATGGGTAAAAAAATGACAGTTTTAAAGAAAAGAGAGGAAAACTTCAATTTAGGGTTGAAGAGGAACTAAAAGTCCATGTGAAATTAGGAAAAAAAATATTAAATACCTAGGATTAAGAAATTTGAGGGGGTTGAATGGTAAAATACCCTTTTTGCTTAAAAATGAAAAAAAAATGGAAATGGGGATTGAGTTTGGCATGACTTGAACCTTGGAAGCAAAGGAAAAAATTGCAAAGGCCTTACCATTTGGGTTGCTACCCACATTTGGCACATTTTTACACTGTTTAATATATATCCTAGCTTAGTTTTGATCATAGGTTGTTGAAACCAAAAACAAGGGGTAAGAGTGTGGCTTCAACCTGAGTTCTCTAGTTAGTATACTAAGCTCTTAACCATTAAGGTTAAGGCTAATCTCTTAGTCAATTAATTCATCTAACTCTATATATTTTGGGGTGTTACATCTTAAATTAGAAAAACCCATAAAATGCATGTAGACTTGTATTGCTTGGTACTTGGTAGTATATATGTAGACTTGCATGTTGATTAAGCTAGCTTAATTAAGACCAATGTGTTGGATTTGTCTATGCATTGAACAATCTGGAAGAAAATGAAGAAAAAGACTTTGAAAACACTTGAAAACAGATAAAACTCATATGTCATTGACTAGTTAAACTATGATCACCCATAATAAACCTTGTATTTGACTTTTTGTTGAGGGAGATTGACTCCTTCGGGAGAAGTCTCTTGAGTGTTGTTTGTCAAGCAGTCAGTGTTGCCCTAAACAATTAAAGGTATTGTCCCTATGTCGAGATTTTATCCCCCGCCTCTGCAAAATAATCATGAAGAATATGTGTGAGGGAATTCAAACACCAACCAATGCATGTGTAGCCTTTACCTTGCCACCATCTTTGGGAACCCATAAGGATAAAATCCCAACAAGAGAATAGTATCATCTATTGAGGGGTTTGTCAACAACACTAAATGAAATTTAAATGCGGTCTTTTCTTAATGAAAGTAAATATCATATTTAATTAGAGAAAAGCAACGAAAAAATCCAACAATCCTTAGCAAAAGATAAAACACAATTGTACAATAAATTAAATAAGAAACTAAAAAAATTCAAATTTAACAAAGAAAATAACTTGATTCCTCAAAGCTTCCATAAACAGTAATTCATAGGAAGGCCTGCTGCTCATTTTATAGGTTTCCATCTTGATTTTGCAAAAGAAGTTTGAATTCCGAAGAGAGCCTAGTACATGAGAGAAAATGATTGAGCAAAATAAAGAAAATTAGTTTATTAATTTTCATTATTTATAACACAATCTTCATGGAGACAGATACCAGCATACTAGATATCTATGATTAAAATGCTAAAATAGATTAAAATGTTGAATTAATGATAAAATTAAGAGTGAATTAATAAGCGCAAGTGTACTCATTACTCACCATCTTTGTTAAACATGTTTAATGTTGTTTAGAAAGCTTTGTTTGATTTTCTTTAGCTCAACCATAACATGTTTCATATCTATTCTTTCTTCTGGTAACTCAGTTGAACAATTCAAAGCCAACTCCATGATGGATGAAATACAATTTGCTTCAACAACAAAGTACTCATCCTCTCTTTTTAATAAATTAACATCTTGAATTTCTATCACTCCTTTAGACAATGAACTTTCCATCCAATGCCTTATAGTCACTTCTTCAGCAAAATAATTATCAGTTGGCTTTTTCTTTGTGAAAGTTTCTATAAGGATAATCCCATAACTATAGACATCACATTTTCTAGAAACAATTCCTGTTGATCCACATTCTACATTTCAAGCATATTTAGAGCATCACTAATCCTTAATTATTTCTAAAATGTTTATTCAAATATACACATGAAACAAAAATATAAAATGAAAATCAAGAAAATAATCATAAAAAGAATTCACCTGGTGCCGTATACCCGATAGCTGCAAGAGTCATGGTTTGCTTCATTACATCACCTTCTCCCAAAAATTTGGAAATACCAAAATCTCCCACATGTGCAACCATGTCTTTATCTAGTAAAATATTGCTTGGTTTTAAGTAAAAATGAATCATAGGTGTTGGATGTCCGTTGTGGAGATGTTCTATAGCTGTCGCGACATCTATCATTATGTCAACCCTTTGTTCGATATCAAGGAAACAATTTTTAGAATGTAGCCATTTCTTAAGATTTAATTTTAAATGTCTCATCATTCCAAAAATGAAATAATAGAAAAGAAATAAGTGTTGGGTGTAATGGCAAGGTACATTATACTTCTAAGGTAATATCAGGGTTTTAGACAAGGGAAGAATATGATTAGAATTTCGGAGACAACATTCTTAAAATGAGCAACCACGAATCCTGATTATAAACCATAAAACAAATATGAAAAGTACAAAAAAAAAAACATGTCTATTACCAAATTAGTAATCCATCCCAAGGCTTAAATTAAAAAAATTCACCATGCAATCGTGTAGACTATTTTATATATATACTATATTATTCTTCATGCAAATGTTTATTATATTTAAAAATTAAAATATATGGATATTGTTGTCAGTGGAGAAGAACATGAGTTCAATCATGTTTAAACACGTTTTATCTTTCAATTTAGGAGTTGGAGAGGATTCTAGTTAAATTATATTAGTTTTTGTCTATTTAAAAATATTAATAAATAATATAAGGAAAAAATTTTAAAAAATACATATTCATATTCATCGGCTTTTTCATTATTAGACTTTTTTCCCCACAGGTAAAAGTATTTATGGATAGGATGATGTAAAATTATGACCTAAATTTTAAACCTTTAATCACTGCAAAATGAAATAATAGAAATGAAAGACTAGCCATTGTATGAAATTTATATTGAACTATTAACAAAATTGTGAGAAATTTTAAAATTTTATGAAATTTTAAAATTAAACTATCAATAATAGAAAATTGCCTGAGTGACTTGGGATAATAGGTTCAACATTTCTGGATCACTTTGCATTTAAGATGGGTCTTTAGGGTTATACTTTAGTTATTGAGAACATTTTCCACAATTTGGCATCATTATTTGTGAGTGATTTGTGGGGTAAGAGGTTGAACACTTCTGGATCACATTGCATTTAAGACAGGTCTTTGGAGTTATATGATACTTTAACATAGACTGACTTTTCTATAATCAGTCTTTACTTTACTTTGGGTGGATTCTTCCAACTAGTCCAAGAATTATTGTACAATCACAATTAATCTTTTTAAATGAGACAAACATTTCAAATTTGTCATCACTATTTGTGAGTGATTTGGGGGTAACAAGTTTAACACTTCTGGATGTCTTATAGACTTGTGGGTCACTATTTGAGTGTTGACTCAGTTTTCCACAATTGTATACACCTTTTATATATTTACTAATTATATATTTACTAATTATATACACCTTTTTTATATTTTTCCCTAACATATCATTATTTTCAACACTATCGTAATCCTGTTTTGATAATTCCCTTTCCATACATCCTTTTTCTACATAGAATTTCAAAAGAAAATGTGAATTAATGTAGACGTGAGAAGACATACAGTCAATACGCGATATGTAGGGATGGATGGGTACTTGATGCCCTATATAGTGTGTTGGGATAGACGAAGATGGTGTGTAACGGATGGGGTGGGAATCTGCATCTGTATTTGATATGTTCTCCATCTGTATATGATATTCTCTGTTTCTATTTCTATATCTGCTTCTGAGAAATGACTGATCTATGAAAAGTGAAATTATATTTGTATATTCCTAATTACTATTGAATGTAAGTTACACACCCTGAGTTGTAAACTCATTTGGTTTATTTATCTAGATTTCAGGTAACCCACAGACTTAGGCGGGTCGACGTGGCAGGAGCTCGGTCATTCTTTTACTTCTTACCTAATGTCTTATTGGATTTATACTATTAGGTGTATTTCAGATTTCAAATTATAACTTGGGTTTCTATGTTGATTTAATTATATAAATGATTTCGATTGTTAAATTTTAAATAATTAAGCTTAGTTTTCAGTTGATGGTTCGATATACTCTCCAGACTTGTTCTTAAGGTCTAGGTGGGGTATGGGCTGTTATAATGGCCTTCCCCTTTCCTTTATCTCAAGACAGCCCGACATTTCCTTTAGCTATGTTTGATAATTCAATTATAGAAATGGCATTAGTTTTCACCCAATTACATGAAAAACACATAATCAAACATAGTTTGCATTTTATTCATTTTATTCATTTTAGTCTTTATATCCGAAATGATCATATTTTTTTATATGTAACATTGGATCAAAATCTAATTTTATATTATTTTATTAGGGACCTTGTACTTTTAATATATAGCATAATTTCTTAATAATTTTTAATTTATTCAATTTAGTCCCTAATGTCAGAAATCAACTATATATCTTAATTGAATTTCTAATCACTTTCAACATTTTTCTCTACTTTTCAACTTAGTACTAACATGCTCAAAACCATTCCTCAAATTCTCATCAAAATTAAGGTCAATTTAACAAAAACCTACAAATGGCAACATCTCATATACTTGAAAATTTGGTTAACTAAAGCTTGGGTTAGCTTAATCAAGCTCCCATAATTCAAAATTCACAAAAATTTCAAGAAAATGACTTGATTACCTTAATTAATTTTGACTAATTACATTGAAGAAAACTTGAAGAATTTCCTCTCTCTCTTCAAGCATGAGCAATCCAAAAAGAAGAAAATAAATGCTTTATTCTCTCCCAACTTACACTTATATATATATATATATATATATATATATATATATATATACACAAACACTTAAATTAAGGATTAACTAAGCTTACTTAATTGACTACACATTAGTAATAAATATCATTTAACATGTTTAATGGAAATGGATAGGAATCATTATTCTCATCCACTAAGTCATGAGATTTTAATGGTTAAATAACCATTAGATCCTTTGGTTAATTGCTAATTGAGTCCTCAAGCATTTTCTTAATTATAACTCAATAATAATTTCACTTTTACAATTTAGACCTTATATTTTAATTAATAATTTTCTCGATTTAATTTCTTGATCTTCCATTAATATATTTTCAATTTAAGCACATAATTCTCATATTCATAATTTCGCTAACTCGGTTTACGAAATTGAGCTCCAAAATCAAATTTTTCGACACTATCTAAAATTGAGTCGTTATAGATTGTAAGAGTATGCCACTAAATATGTGGTATAATAATATACCTTAATAAAATGTGATCTAAGTGGTAGCCTTAAAATGTTATGAAGATGAGTTTCAAATGGTATAAGTCCTTAAGGAAGAAAAGCGGAACTAAAATGTGAGTTTCATAAAAAGGGACCAAATGTCTAAACTTGAAACATATACATTACTAGAACTATTAACAAGTCATTAAAGTGTAACTTGATCCCTTAATGCGGCAAATTCATATGATTGGGTTAAAACAATAAAATGTAACTAAAATGAACTTAGTACTGCGAATAATTTGAAGGACTCAACGTTAATAAAGGCTTAGGATAAGGTTGTTTATCCTTGTTACTTAGTGAGCTTTTAAAGCTTAGGCATTAGTGGTTTAAAACATGCAGGTACGAACTTGTGGAGAAGTTGCTATGATAACTAGGGAGCACCACATCACCCCGACAAACTTTTAAGATTTTTAATGCTATTTGTGTTGAATTAGGTGGCATGTATACAAAGATTTATTAAGGTTGTAAGGTGGAATGGCTTATTTAAATTCCTTATAGTTTTCTTAACCATTATGGATGTCATTCTATCTATGAATGTGTTTATACTCTATATTTGAGTTGAAACAAGTTTAAATTTTGAATTATAATGTTTTGATTCACAATGAAATGGTATGATGATGTTTTTTTTTTTTGGAGTGTTTTCGGCCTAATTTTTAGTTTGAGGGGCTCAAGATCCAATACCCTTGTCGAGGGTATCGCACTCGGATCAACAAAATGCTCCCCGAGATAGTACAGGGACCTAGGTTCGAACCCCAAGGCCTTAGTTACTGATACCTAGGGTCCTAACATTGCTACTGCACTGTTTTGTGAAAAATGAGTCGGACACCTCCGAACACCCAAAAAAAGGTTCCTAAATGGTTTTAAATTGATTTTAAAGCCTTCAAAATGTTTCACATTGTTTCTATGATTTTATTTAAATTGTTTGAAGTTTTAGATTTACAAAAATAAAAAATAAAAAATCTTACATACCTCTACCCTGAAGACCCTAATTTAAGTCAATAAACACCAAACATTTAGTTTACATTTTAAATGGGTCCTAACATGTGTTCAGTGACCCAAAATGATTTCAAGTGATATTTTATTCTTCTTAAGTTGAGAATTCTCTTAAAGAAAATTCATATGGTCACCAAATGATGTTCTATATAAAATAAAACTTTGATTTTAGTTTGAAAGTGCTCCAGTAACACCTCCCATTTGTATCGTACGTCAAGACGGGTGAGGGGTGCTACATGATTTCTTTTATTTTCACACAAGCCTCAAATTAACAATTAATCTTGATAGTTTTTTTAGGGGGTTAGTTGTCGGTCAATTATACATCTATAAAAGCATTGCAATACTTGCTATAAAAAAGTAGTCTAATTTTGTACAACTCCGACAAGAGCATTGAGCTACCTTTGTAACTAATAAAGAGATATAAACTTTTAAATAGCTATCTTTGTAAGAAGGATGAAATCGGCTAACTTGACCATGTCAAATAAGTGCACATAATTGTGATGGTTTTTTTTTTTTTTTTTATTCTCATCTATTGCAATTTTGGTGGTAAGCAGACGGTCCTAAATCCCATTACCTAATTTCCTATCACCTAAACCTAGCAAACTAAACATAAGTGTGTTACATTTAAGGCTTGGAATCACCCTAAAACTGGTACACTAAATGTAAGTCTGGCACAATAAACTTGTGTTACAAGGTTGGCTTGGAATAATGATTCGGGCTGTTAAGCACAGAGATGCCAATACCCAAATTTATCATTGGGGTTCTAGTAAGTTGACAACCATAGGATACGAACCGGTGCCAATGCCCAAAACGGTTTATTGTTTTGAGTTATTTTCTAAGGCCAAATTCATTGTTTGGTTCACCAAGAAAGCAAATTTTAAGGGGTGGGAAAAAAAAGGAAATAGTTTCGTCTTCAAGCCATTTCGAGTCTTAGTACCCCTTTATCCGTCAGCTTCGTGCCCTTAAAAACAATGCATCGTCATATTGGAAATGGATGCTATGCACAATGTATATATGTTTGTTTGTAAATAAGTCCCTTAATTCATGTCGAAGTGTTTTGTACATAATGTATTCACCATTTTCATCTTCAACTCCTCCATTTTCATCTTCAGCATCCTTAATTACAATGTATAATCATGTAGTTATAAGAACTCTAATTGTACTTTGAAAATGGAGTATACCTGTGTAGTGATACACATTTATATTGAGTAGTTCCTAAATGCAAATATGTATAACCCTAAACTCTTATCATTTTTTTGGATTTGTATTCAAGTTGATTTTGCATACTTATTTGCTTCATCAATATCACTTGTGTTCTAATTTGCACAACATAAACATAACCCAAAAAATTCAATAATTCTGATAGTTCATAAGTATAAGTAATTATAAGTAACTAAAATTTTAATAAAAAATATTAAAAAATATAAAAGTGCAAAAAATATAAAAAATTAAAAATTATATAAAAAATACCAAATAATATGAACTACGAAAAAATAAAAAATTGTAAAAATTATGAAAAATATTTACGAATAAAGAATAGTATTAAGAATAATAAAATTATCAAAATATTATAAAAACAAGAATAAAAATTATAAATCAAAATAAAAATATATTAAAAATTATTTTTTTTTCATTTACACGCTAAACAACATTTAATCCCTGAAATTATTTATTGTGCTCTACCTACCCAAAGCTTGCTCCCATTTTGTCCATAGTTGATCCAAGGGAGTGCTTTGAAATGCAAACTAAGGTAAAAAAATGAGTTAGGAACTGACAATGGAGAATACATATAAAATTGTATATATTTTTATTATATTTATATATTTTTTGTAATTTTAAATAAATTTTAATTTTCTGTTATTTTCTAAATAGTTTGTATAATTTGTAGTTTTCTTAATTTAATATATTTTTATAAATTTCTATATTAAATTTTTTTATATTTTTTTCATAATTTATATAATTTTTAATTTTTAATATTTTTGAAATTTTTATAATGTATATAATTTTTGAGTCATTTATTATACTTTTTATAATTTATATAATATAGTTTTAATATTTTGTAAGTTTTATTACTTTTTAATATTCTAATAATTTTCTATGTTTTAAAATAATTTTTCATATTTTTATTTTTATTTTTAATTCATATATTTTTTATAATTTATATTATTTATATACTATTTATAAATTATTGCAGTTTTCTTAATTTTTATAATAATTTTAATATTTTCTATATTTTTAATATTTTTTATAAATTTTAAATATTTTTTAAATATTCATATGATTTTTTATTTTAAAATTTTAATGCTTTTTTTAAATTTTTAAGATTTATATAAATTTTCCATTTATAATTTTTGCACTTTTATTTTTTTATTTTTTAATATATATTTTTTATGATTTTATGATTTTCTATATTTTTCTAATAATTTTTTATGATTTTTATTTTTTAATTATGTTAAGTATAAAACACTAGATTTTGCCATGTGGCACAATCTTGACATGCCACAAGGAAAAAAAAGCCCCCAAAGTAGTTGTCTTATTTTTTAACAGTCAAAGACTTAATAGATTGAAATTTTGATGTTTAAGAGCTCAATTGAATGAAAAAAAAAAATACAAACTTTACCTTCAGTTCTGAAGGCTTCTGGTTGCTGTATGTATATGTCCTCCTCATGGTTACTATGAAGAAAAGTAGTTTTTACATCTAACTGCTCTAACTTAAGATTGTTTGATGCAACAAGAGTCAAAAAGACTCAAATGGACGTATGTTTCACAATGGGAGAGAAAACATCATGAAAATAAAATCCTTCCACTTGACTATAATCCTTTGCAATCAATCTTGACAAACCTAGGTTCGTTTGGACTTGAACCTTCTTTCTTTTTAAACACCCATTTACAACCAACTATTTTCTTACCAATTGGTGGTTTTACTAGCCGCCAGGTTTCACTTTTTTAAAAGTGATTCCATATCTTCTTCCACAGCAATGAGCCATTTGCTAGAATTAGAGACTTCAACTGCCTCAGAATAGCATGAAAGGTCAAATCCATGCTTTTTGCCACACGTAGAGCATATGCCACTAGGTTTCCTTCACAGTACTTCTGTAGTGGTCAGATTTCTCGTCTTTTCTTGTCATTAGCTAACTTATAATTAGTTAACTAAGATGGTGAAGGTACCTGAGGGTCGGATGAAGTCCTAAATTGATCTGAAACAAATCTAATTTTGCAGGAATAGGAATTTTGTCGCATCATCGTGACGTCACTTACTTTCTTCTCAGGACGACAATCCTGTTCATCATGAAGTTACGACGAGGCTTTTCGCGTCGTCACGACATCGCCCCCTTTTTTTGGCTTTTGACCCCACCTTGCTAGAGACACTCTAATTTTCTGTTTCTTTAAAGGTAAATAACCCCTTTTCCAAATAAATCATAGCCAATTCATTGAACTTAACATCTCTACTAATAATAGTTTTGTTAGTTTTAGACACCACAGTTTGAAACCTTTCGTACCAACAGAGTAACCGAGATAAATGCACTAGATAAATGCACTTTACAGCTCTTGGATCGAGTTTTCCCTGGCCAACTTTAGCATAAGCAGGACAACCAAAATTCTAATATTAGAATAATTGGGAGGATTACCTGACCTTATCTCCTTTGGAACTTTACCGTTCAATGCTCAATATGGAGATTGATTTACCAAATAGCTTGCCAAATTTACAGCTTCAACCCAAAACTCTTTCCCTAAACCAGCATTTGAATGCATACATTGGGCTTTTTCCAACAAGGTTCTGTCCATTCTTTCTGCAACTCCATTTTGTTGCGGAGTACCTATAATGGTGCGATGTCTCTCTATCCCTTCCTGTTTGTAGTAGTCATTAAACTTGGACAAACAGAACTCAAGTCCATTGTTTGTTCTTAACTTCTTTACGGACTTCCTGATCTGTTTTTCTAATAGCATTTTCTAATGCTTGAGGATTTCCAAAACTCAATTTTTCTGTTTCAGAAATAAACTCAAACTTTTCTAGAATGGTCATCAATAAAAGGTAAGAAATATTTATTACCTCCTTCTGAGATGTCAGGATTCGAATCCCATAAATCATAATGGATGTAATCAATAGTCCCTTTTATTCTATGAGCTGCTGAATCGAAACTTATGTTTGCTTTCCGTAAGTTTAGTGTTTATAGAAACCTAACTTACCAATTCCAGTGTCTTCAAAAACACATTTTTTGCATAATGTTGTCATACCTTTCTTGCTTATATGACCCAGTTGCATGTGCTAGAGTTTGGTTGAATCAGAATTCGTAAAGAAAGAATCACATCGTGTCGTCGTGACATTGCAGCCGCACTAGTAACTGTTGACCCTTGCAGAACATAAAGGCTACCCTTTTTCTATCCTCTCATTACAGTGAAAGCTCCACGAGAAGCTGTTAAGCCATTTGACTTAATGATTATCCTGCAACCATTAGAATACAAAATTCCCAATGAGATGAGATTTTTCTTTAAGTCGGGCACATGGCTGATGTTTGCTAGTGTCCGAATTATTCTGTTGTGCATTCTAATTTGTACGGTTAGTATGTTGGTTATCTTACATAGAGAATTATTCCCCATCAGCACAACTCTACCTTCAACTGAACTGTACATAAAAAACCACCCTCTGTTGGGACACATGTGATAGGAGCACCTTGAATCTAGGATCCATTCGAAAGCAAGCTTAAAGATTTCACTCATCAACACTAACAAGAAATCATCACCTCTATCTTCAGCTACACTAGCATCAGCAATTCATATTCTGCTTTTCTCTCTTATCATTCTTAACATCTTTATTAATTTTATTGTGCAATTTGTAGCATTCCGACTTGATGTGACCCTTCTTCTTGCAATAGCCATATTCTTTGTCACAGTTTTTAAATTTAGATCTCACCCTAGACCTGTTTTGATTTGTCTTTCTGGATTGCTGTCTACCTCTTGCAACTAGAACTAAGGCTTGCCCATCTAACCTTTTGTTTGGGCCTAACTCGTTGTGGAGCTTATCTTTGCTCAATAGATTCCCATTCATGTCTTCAAATGAGAGATGATCTCTCTCATAAATCATAGCTTCCTTGAAAGTTTAATAAGAAAATGGTAAAGAATATAACAATAACATAGCCTGATCCTCGTCGTTAATTTCTACTTCAAGATTCTTAAGGTCATTGAGAAGGGTAACAAATTCACTAATATAAGCTTTAATAGACTCACCTTTCGGCCATTCTAAACGTGTAGAGACATTTTAATACTAAACTGTTGGCCAATGATTTTGTCATGTATAAGGCTTCCAGTTTCTTTCATAAAGAAAATGTTGCTTTCTCCTTCAAAAAATCTTAAAACACATTATTTTTTAAACATATTGGAATTGTGGATAGAGCTTTTTTATATAACCTATCTCATTTTAATTGTTCTATGTCAACGATTTTCCTCTCTATAAGGATCCTTTCAAGATCACTTTGAATCAATATTGATGACATTTGAGCTTGCCACAAACTAAAATTTACGATGTCGTCAAACTTGCCGATATCAAACATTGATGCTACCATAGGTTGAATGCGAAAATTGAATTAGCTCTAAAACCAGTTTGTAGGGAAATAACCTGTGTAATGCAACGAACAAGTAAATAAAGTATAATCGAAAAGATCAAACATGTAATTTTACGTGGAAAAACTACTCAAACGAGGATAAAAACCATGGACAAAAGGAGATTTCACTATAATAAAGGAGAGTACAAAAGATGGAGAGAAGAAAAGGAAAACTCGAAGCCCCAAAAGATAAACCCTTCAAAACAAAGAACACAATTCTCTCAATCTAAATATTTGTATTGTATAAAACCTATAGTAATTAAGACTTATTTATAGGCTGAAATTCGTAGCATATATGACTACAACAACCCTAGGTTAATTAGAGTTTAAGTGAGAAAATAAAACAAAGTTTAACAGGGAGACAAAAGTCGAAAAACTTGAGGTCACCACGTCGTGATGTGGCATTTGCGTTGTTGGGACGTAGACTCTTTTCTTGTTGTGGCATCGGTTGTTTCTCGGGACGAAGAACACTTCCTCATTCGCACGTCACACACTATTGAGTTTAAAAATTCGAGGCATAACTCCACAAAACAAAATGGTGATGATGCAGGGAGAAGAAATTAGCTTTGAACGCAACGGTAATAGATTATTTAATCTATTTAATTTTGTTTTTACTAAAATCAACTTTTATATATAAATTTAAATTAACTTTTATATATTGTATATGAAACCATAATAATAGACTTTTGAGTTAATGAAAATAGTTGTAGTAGGCCCAATCTAGCTTGGGCCCAAGACCAAATACAAATAATAAATAAAACAAAAAAATAAAAATATAAAAGGTCTAAATACCAAGTCCATTTACAACAAACCTAACAGGCCCAAATTACAAAAAACCCTAATGGCCCAAATGGCCCAAAAGTAAATTAATTTTTAGCCAAAAAAAAGGGCAGGAACCCTAGCTGCATGCCACGTCGGCGCCACTACCTCATTGCATGCGCCTGACCCCTCTACCACCACTGTTAGCCTCTGCCACCACCTGCAAAGAGAAAAAGACACGCAGGATAGAAGAGAACAACAAAGAAAAGAACAAAAACAATGGCAGAGAAACAGCAGTAACGTAGAAACAAAATAAAAAAGAAAAATGTTATTATTTTAAATGGCTATAAAGGCCAATTTCTTGTAATATTTTAAGGGGGAGACAAAAAAAGAAAATTGACTACAAAAAAATTAATAATCGGATAGATTCGAAAGAAAAAGGTGGCTCCTTTATGATTTTTATTTTCACTCCTTTTAAATATGTTACTTTTTATTTTTTTACATGTATGAAATGGAAAAGCTTACCTGAGCCATTCATATTCCCCTCGTCGGAAACTTTCTTCGGTGTCGAAATAGGCTGGAAGAGGGATCAAAAGTTTCTTTTTTTATTTTTTGGGTATTTTAGCCTCAAATCTGGGCTCTATTCAAAAAACAGGCAGAAAACAGAGTTTTGCATTTTCCAGCCATCGTGTATGGTGGAGTCGACGCTGGTGATTAGCGGTCAGTGCCGGTGGTTCGCTGGAGCTATGACCGGCTTGAGATAGCTTTGGGAGGAAAAAAGGGAAGGATTTCTTTTTTTTAAAAAAAAGGCAGAAATAAGTTTTTTTTTAAATTTAACTTAAATAGCAGTAGTGAAACGACGTCGTTTCACCCAGGCCCCAAGTGCCCCAAAATGGCATCGTTTTGGGCTAACCCAAAAACTAGCTTAACCCACTCCAAGATCCGCGTGTTTTCACAACTAATGGGATACTTGCGCTCCTGGTCCTTCCAACTTTTTGGGTTGTTATAATTCAGTCCCAATTTCACTATTTTTTATTTCTAAAGATTTTACCATTCAATTTTATCCCGCTTTCAATTAAGTCCTCAGTTCGCTGATCTCTTGCAGAAAGGACGCATGTCTTGAGGATTGGGATAATTGCTCCTTGGGCCCTCGTTCGTTTTCGCGCCTTTCATTTTAGTCTTTTGTTTTTTTATTTTATACTTTTAATTTAATTTAATCGTGATGTAAATTAGCAATTGATCATTACATGGCTGTATTGTTATGATGCTTTTCATCAACACTCTGAAAGCCCTATTTATTAACCATATGTTGGGAAGCGCTACAAAGAGCTTCTCAAATATAGTAATGTCTGGCGGGATGATTGAAAACGCAATAAGAAGTGGGAAGATAGCTGCGGGGGAAAGCGTTAAAAGATCAACCCCAAAGAACAAGGAAAATGAAGTGAATAACCTGAGCATGTATAATAAAGGGTATTCCAAATCGGTCACTGTAGGCCAGCTGAGGGTCGTAACCACTAACTATCAAGAACCTTCAAGGCAAGAATCCAACTCAAAGCCAAACACAGAAAGACTCCAGTTCACACCTATCTTTGTTCTACTCGAAACCCGTGCAACCTCTATTCCCGAAATGGTATGATGCAGATGCCCAATGCGAATACCATGCGAGAATAACAGGACACTCAATTGAAAATTTCACTACATTTAAAAAGTTAGTTGAAAGGTTCATCAAGATGGGCATCGTGAAGTATGACGATCCATCAGGACCTAATGTGGCAAGAAATCCATTACCCAATCATCCAAACCCAATGGTAAATGCGATAATTGAGAATGAAGGAAAGAGAACCAAAACTAATGTTGCAGAAGTAAAAACCCCACTAAAATGGGTTTTGAAACAAATTTTATACGTGGGATTAATTATTCAGAATTCGAAGAAGAGACCAAAAGGGATGAGGAGCTACTGTGAGTTCCACGCTGAAGAAGGTTATGAAATCCAAGAGTGTGCTGAATTCAAAACTTTGGTACAGAGCCTAATGGATAATAAAGAGTTGGAATTCCTTTAAGAAGTCAAAGGCCCGGAAGGAATATTAGGGAATTTGAACGTTAATGTCGTATTCGAAGAGGGAGCTGGGGAAGAGAATTTAACAGGCATTTGCCCTTTCACACTTGGGAGTGTTTTGAATAATGGGACTGTGAAAGAGATCCCTGATTTTTTTTAGACCTAATTCGGAGTAATGTCTAAAACACACTTATTTCTTTAAGCTTAGGAGCAATAAGAATTCTTTTGTGAGATAGGCCTATGTCCAACATCTTTATTTCAATAAAATGCATCTTTGTTTCTCACTTCGAGAAAATATTCTTTTATTGTTTCCATTTCATTCATAATCATACTATATAGATAAATATTCTTAGTTTCTTATGACCTTTCTTCGTCCCTATAACAGGTCTCTAGATATCAATGATATGAGCGACACGGCTATTAACTTAGAACCTCCTTTTGAGTAAGTTATGTGTCCAGAGAAACCTCAAGACTTTGAAGATTACCGAGACTATAGCTTATCTCCTAATTTGTTAAGGATGGTAGAACAAGATGAGAAACAGATCCTACCTTACAAAGAATCAATGGAATTCATGGCCTTTCTCTGTGTGGGGCATGGATGTCATTGGGCCGATCTCGCCAAAAGCTTCTGGCGGTCATCGATTCATCTTTGCGGTTGTCGATTACTTCACTAAGTGGGTGAAAGCTGCTTCATATGCCAATGTCACAAAGTCGACAGTCAGTAAATTCTTGAAAAAAGTCATACGTCAGTATGGAATGCCAAAAAGGATCATATCTGACAATGCGCTAACAAGAGCAGGATATCAGAAGTTTGCAGTTTGTTCAAGATTAACACCATATCGCCCCAAAATAAACAGTGCAGTGGAGGCAAAAAACCCTCTACCAGGGCAACGCCTTTCTCTTTGGCTTATCGTAGTTTTTCCCATTGAAGTCGAGATTCCTTCTCTTCGAGTTTTTTGGATCCAATCCCGATTGAAGAGAAAGGTTCAAAGTTATCTGTCACGGTCAAATGTAGCAAAAAAAATGATGCGAGCTCATCAAGAAAGGTTCGCCCTAGAGAATTCCATGAGGGGGACTTGGTATCGAAGAAGATCCTTCCCATACAAAAGGACTTCAAAAGAAAGTGGATGCCAAACTGGGAAGGACCTTATGTGGAAGGCCTTATCTGGAAAAGTGTTGATTTTGACTGGGAGACATAACAAGGACTTGCCTAATCCTATGAGTTCAGATTCAATCAAAAAATATTTCATAAAAAAAAAAAAAGAAAAAGAAGAAAAAGAAAAAGGAGAGGCCAATGTGAAAACCCACAAAAGGCGCCTTGAGACAAAAAGGGTTTTGAATTGAAAACCCAAGAAAGGGGCAATTCAAATTTTGATCGAAGGTGGGGCATGTGGTAGTCTTACTATGTCTGAATTAGCAAGAAAGAGGGATGCTACATCTTGGGGCATCAACAATGTCTTCTAGGACTTCTAAACACGTATAAAGTTCAAAGGGTCCTCGAGAAGTTTTGTGCAGAGAAGCTCATACTACGATATCTGGGGCACCTATTTTCATCTTATTCGTGTCGTATCTTAGAAAAATTTGCTATCTTGATTAATTTATTCATTTCGAGCTTTGTTCTCAATAAAATTCCTTTTGTCCATTGGGATAATCTTTTTCAAAAAAATTTTCATTGAAATAACGACTAACTAATTAATTGTTTGTTTATTTAGTTTTTTTTTTTTTGCTTTTTGTTATATTCAAATCTTTTCTTTATTTTTTTATCGGCCATCTATTTATTTATTTATTATTATCTATTTATGTATTTTATTACAAATTGTTCCCCTAATTTCATTTATATTTTAATTTGGTCTGTTATTTTCAATATTTTATAAACTATTTTCCTCTATATTCAGTTATTTATTTATGTATTCATTTATTCATTTCCTCGTCCTTATTATATTTAAAACTCGTATTGCCTTTTTTTGTGCATATTTTGTCACTATTATTATTATTTATTTTATTTTCTTTGATTATTCATATTAGTATTATAGTAGTATATATTATGTGATTATCGCCATTATATTTATTATGAATTGTTTTTATTAGTATAATCATATTATTGTCATTTACTAGCACGACATTTTTATTAGTATATCATTGTTCCATTTATTTTACGTTACCATTTTAACTTATTTCATTAAAATCACATCATGAATCACGTTTAGACATATTTACCCATTGTTGTATGATGCCCAAATAAGATAGATATATGTCGTTTTAAATATTACATTTGTTGTTAGTCGATGAAGGAAATTTTAAAATTACGGCAATGTTCTGTTTTTGGAAATTCGAGAAGTCGTGCCCTAACTTACGGGGTTCGACTTTCTCCTTGAATCTAGATAATTGAGCATACATTTTAAAACTAAAATACACGAGATTTAAACAATAATTATATGATGAACTATTTTATTTTCGAGAATACGAGATGTCATGTCCTAACTTACGGGACATGACCTTTTCGTTAACTCGAAATAAGAAAGCTTCTTATATAAGTTTGGATTTAACTAAATGATTTCAAATAAAAATATCGTTATGCAAAAAGGGATCGCGTTTTAAACTCCCTTCAAATTTTCAAATTTCGGCACTAAGACTTTAATTAATCAACTAGGTAGAAATTTTGTGCGTTACGAGGGTGCTAATCCTTCTTTGTGCGTAACTGACTCCTGAACCCGTTTCCTAAATTTTGTAGACCAAAAGTCTTTGTTTTAGTAAATTAAACCATTTATTAAAGCGATCAATTTACGAGGTGACTTGATCACACCTCATAAAAAAGGATTGGTGGCGACTCCCATGTTCATTTTCGCTTTCAAAATCAAAGTAGACTCCTTTTACAAAAAATGGTTTCGATAATAGTTATTATGATTCCATTTATTCTTAAATTGTTATTATAATATTTATCTACTATATAAAATTAGGGATGAATATAAATATGTTAAATTTAGATTTAAAACACAAGGAAAAATAAAAGGAAAATCAATCAACAATCTTTTTGAGATTTTGAAGTCAAACACCACTAAAAATAATTAAAAGAATATTTGAAATTTTGAAAACATTAGATATTTTTATTTTGAAATTAATCAAAGTTAATATTTGATCCTCATCCATAACTATGAATAATATAAATTATATCATTAGACACTTGTTATTCTTATTTTTGTCATCCTAAAATTTCTGGTCAATCGCTTAATGTATCTCTTACACCCTTAAATTCTCTCATTTAACTTGTTTTCCTTATTCTTTTTTCTTCTTTTCCCCTTTATTTTTTTTATATCTTCTATCCTTTTTTTCATCTATTGTCTTTTAACTCAGAAACCCAAATTGTCATCTCCCTTAAAGATGTTGTTATTGTTTCTATTGAACCACCATTGAGTAGCTCAAAAGTAGAAAGACATCTCAAAATCAGGTCATATTGATGGTGAGGCCTCACAATTTTTGAGATTTTTTTTTTTTGGTGAAATCTAATCTTATAGATTTTAAGACGGGATTTGGGCTTCACATTGGTGGTTTTGGATTGACAATCTAACGCCACAGAAGATGTCAAACGATCACAACAGTGACAATGAGAAGCAAAGATAAAGAAAGAAGAAGGAAAACAAGGAAAGTGTGGAGAAAGAAAAAGTGCCCCTCGGCATCCTTCATTGGGAAAACAATGCTCACCAGTGGTAGTTGTTGGATCGCCGGCACCCCTACGGCGCACCGAAAAAATTTAATAGTCGGCGACCCTAACCAAGGATCCATGTGTGAAGAACGAATCGGGGTGAAAAAGGGTTACGAAATTACCTAATGTTGTTCTGAGCAGACAGCAACTTCTCAACAACGTGTAGTCTGATCTACAGTCGAACCAAGCCGCAATCTATCGAGACTCTGACCTCTACGTGATCCACCCAGTTGACTACGAACGGAAGAAATCCCAAAACGGTTTTGAGAGTGAATTTTCTTTGACGGCTGCTAGACCAAAAACAAAGAAAAACAGGATTCTTATATCCTTTTATTTTTTAGGGTTTTTTAGGAATTAAATAAATATAATAATATTTTAAACCGAAAATTATAATTACATTAATTATAATATAATTTCGGTAAACCATATATTTATTTGAATTCATATGCTAACCAAATTCATGTCCTCATTATGTGTACAACAACCTTGTACATAATGTGTTGGAAACCGAATTAAATTAATTCTATAATTAATTTAATTCAAGCGACACCTAAAACAATACCAACTATGGTTTATTCCGTTCATTTCAACTATAGGGTGTGACCCTGTAGGTTCTTGTAACGTTAGCAGTAATACTAGAACAATTCCAATGTTACAAATAATGAGTGACATCTAGCAATACATCATTGCTACCTAAGTCACAAGAGATCATGATTCGACATAACCTTTTATGATTAACCTTTTATGCAATAATCCTTAAGTCCTTTATCTCTGGATTGGACACAAGTCATGGAATAGTCACACTTGTATAGTCCATTCCATGTTCCTTGATATTTTAAGCAGACTACGATATACAAATAAGTATGACATCTCATATCAACTTATTTGAGCATGGCCATGCATTTCTAGTCTCACTTAATCAAGTGGCCTAAGATATTACTCCCATTATGTAGGAGGGACTTATTCTATGTCGACCAACCATATCCCTCTACATCGATTGTGGTATATCCAACACCAGCCTTTATAGAACAACCAGTTACGGTGTACGTTTGACTGTATCAAAATATAGTACTCACGATGTTGGGATTATGATGATCTCAAGTCTGAGGATCATATACATATTAATCACTATGAGTAATGTCGTGACAATTACATAATAATCCAAGAAACATACTCATAATGGGTCAGTCCAACATGTTGTTCTCTAACACACATATTCATGCGTCGATTCTGACATTCCATATCAATGACAACTCTTTATCATCAATCAACTACATGTTAGTCTTAATGCATTATTGTTGTCCTATCCAACAATAATACTTGACTAAGGATCTTTTAAGAATAATTATATTATTCTTAGGACATTATTATAAAACAGTTTATTTATACACACAGAAAAGAAACTGAAATAATAATGGTAATGCCTTATATTAATAAACATGATAAATCAAGTATGTTATTACAACCATCTCATGATTGATCTTTGGGCATACTCTAATAGTAGTTTGATAGAGGAAGTGACAATATTTTTAAGGGAGGTGGCAGTTAGGGTTTGTAAGTTAGAAAGGAGAAGACGACAAACGAAATAAGGAAGAAATAAAAACTTGAAAGCATCCCGTTTAATTTAATGGTGGAGTAACCAAACTAATCAATTTTTTTTAACGATGACAACCAAATTAAACAAAAAAAAAAAAAGTGAAACTATCTATGTTCTTTAACACAATTTTTCTCATTCCACACTACTCCAAATCAAGGGGAGGAAGAAGAGTGGGTAATCTACAAGTTCACATCACCAAATTCGTCTACTTAGCAATTAAAGGATGGTCCAAGTGCTGGTGGTTCTTCTCGTATTGGTAATTAAATAATGAGAGCTCTTCTGTTGGGCAGTCAGTTGATGCTCTAACTCCCACAAAACAACCCAATTGTTCATGTCCATTTCAAAAGACCAATGATAAATGCCATGCACCAACTCCTTCCTTATCCGATCCTCCACCAAATGGCCTTCCTCTTCCTATTAGTAAGGTAAACACGAATGTGCCCACCATTCTTAAATCTATTTATTGCATTGTCAAATATTTTACTTCTTATGGGTCACTTATCTCCTTCATCTACTTATTTGATTCCATGTTTAGACTTTATTTCAAGCTTTAAACCAATTTGTGACTATGTGACTTTTCTTTGTGCTTTAAACCAATTTGTATTATCCATACTTCTATATATGAAGTAATGTCCAAGGGTTTTATTTTTCATTCATTCTTTCTCGGCTAAAACTGGAGTCTAGAGGGTGGGTTTTTTTTTTAAAAAAATTCTATTTTATAAAATAGTTAAAATTATTTTATAAAATAGGAAAGGAAAGGTATTTGGATAGTTAAAATTATTGAAGGAAAATAATTTTATTAATATTTATTTGGTTAACCGGTGGAAATGAAAGGAAAATTTCTTTTATAATGATGATTTTTTACAATTAAGTCTTTTTATAAACTAATTTATATAGAAAATGAAAAAGATAAAAAAATAATTTACATCTTAAAAAATCCTTTTCATTTCCTTTCTCCAACTTTTACCCTAAATTAAGGAAAATGAAAATTAAGTATTTTAAAAGTCATTTAAATAGTTGATTGAGTATTAGTTCAATTGGCATGGACACTGTTGCTAATGTAGGGGGACGTGGGTTTAAGTGCGTTGAAACACATTATCCTCTTATTTATGGGTTGAGATTAATAAAAAAAATCAGTTAAATAAAAATAACAATCCAAACATTGTATAAGTGTGTAGAATATCTTTCTTGTCTTATATTTATTTTAGTGGAAATATTATAATTTCAAAAATCCTTTATAATTAACCCTTTCATTTCCTGTCCACTATTTTTCATTAATTTTAATTAGAATTGCTTACGGGCTAGGCTAGGCCAGTTCCAAAAAAATTTAAGTTTACACCCATTTTTGGTTTGGCCCACTCAAAAAGCCCATTTCACTATTTAAAAGTTAAAAATATATATTTTTGGGGTATACTTCATGTTTGTTTTACGATCCATGTTTGGGGTTAATAGCTACCTTTTCCAATAATGTCGACTCTAAGATTTGAACCTAAGTAAAGTCGAACCGACTCAAGGTACAAAAATTCTTGTCAAAGCCTGACCCAAATTAGGCTAGACCGAACGGACTACTTAACCCTAAGACAAGTCTAATTTTAACTATTCAAACATAATAAAATATAAATTTTTTTAAGCTTTCTACTTTTTTATTTCTTTTGTTTTCTTTTTTTAAATTCAAAATTGGTGTAAATTTTGATACAATTCCATGACTTACCTAAGGAAAAAAAATAAAAATCTATGTTATATATTGAAAAATAAAACCCCTAAGGGGCTCAATATCCATTAGTGGAATTTTGTTCCACTAAAAATGTCTACTACTCAATTTATAATAATCTATACCATTCATATAATTTTTAATTGAGTTGATGGCACAAGTTAATTAAGCATTAACTCCGTTAGAAAATTACAAAAATAATCTCTCTTATTCAGAATAAGTTATATTATTTGAGGGTATTTTAGTTTTTTTAATTTAATAATAATAATAATATGAAAATGATGAGATTTGAGCTCATTCATATGCATACACATACGCGTGATAGAGTTTCTATTAATAATATATTTAATTAAGTTGTTGTCACAAGTTAGCTCGACACTGACTCAAAATAGATGATAACATAATGATAAATAATTTAATCTAATTCACGAGAGTTCTAAAATTAAATTCGGCCAAAGAACTGAATTGGCTTGGTGTGCAATATGCTACCCACTAATTGCTTTTGTTTTAGAGGAAATTAATATATATTTTTTGAGAAAATTTAAGAGTGTGAAAGTTTTTAATTGTTATTCAAAATATTTTGAGAGGGAAATCAAAAATTGAAAATAAAAATAAAAATAAAAATATATATTGGTAAAAAGAAAACTAAAAGAAAACTTAAAATAGTCTTATAATATTAAAAGCACTATTTGTTTTATATTTATCAATGAGTTCTAATAATTTCGCTGGAGCTGTTGTCAACACGTTGACTCTCACCATATTGGCATAGATCAATTTAACAATCTTGTCAACAGCACAATTAATTTCCCTTGGATGTGTTTAACCACCCAATACTCTTTAGTTAACTAAAACAATTTAATTAGTGTTAGATTGAAAAAAGATATTAATAACAAATATTTTTAAAACAATTAATACTTGTATAATTTATATAAATTTACCACAAGTTTTTGAAAACATGTGTGTATTTTTATTTTTATTTGATTGTTTAGATTTAGATCAAAATGAGATGATATATAAATGTTGCGAGGTTATTTTGTTTTAAATTGTGATTAAACTAACATAAGATGTAAAATTTTAAGATTGTGAATTTACGCGTATAATATTTAATTAATTTTTAAATATTGTACTATTAATTATAATAATTAGTGTAAAATAATATTTATACTAACTTATCAATTCAAATATTTTAATACAAAATTTTCAAATATTAATTATTCGACATACAATATAGTTTTATTTTATGTAATTAATGCAGAGTAACATTATTCAAAATAATAACTAATATTAATTAATTGATAATTAGTATGCTTAGACTTTTATTCAAATAATAACTTTATTTTACATCAATAAAATTTGCACAACTTTTGTAATTAATAATTGGGTTTAAATTATAATTATTTTGAAAAGTATAATTATCACAATTTCTATTTTATTTCACCTTTTTAAATAATAACTCTAAATTAAATATTATAATTATTTTTAAATGTGAATTTAGTAATATGATGGAAAATAAAGAATATTCTCATTGGTTCAAATTTTTTTTCCAAAATCATACTTATATATATTATAGATTGAGAGTTTGGTTGAGTTGAAATCACTCATTGATTGAGTCCCAACTATATTATAAAATTTGAAATAGAGAGATCATAATATTCTCTAGTTTCTATATCAAATTTTTTGTTAAATTTGTTAGATAATTTTTTATTTAAATAGTGGTTGTGTTAGGGATGGCAAAACTCGAATCATTTGATGTATTTCAAATTGATATTTCAAATTGATTTGCTCCAAAGGGAACGAATTATTTTTTTGAAAAGTGAATGCAAGATAGGGTGAAATTTTTTTTTAGATAATAGATATGGAGTGGTTTTGTAAGCCTTGCTCCGATCTACTATATAACATTATTATTTTATCCTTATATATATATACTATTAAAAGGATAAAAATGTAATAACGTAATATAAAATTTCTATATATTTTAAGTTTAAATGGTTTTTTAAAGAATTATGTTTAAATATTTATTGCATTTTAAAAAATTGAAAATATTAAAAATAACTAACAACAATTAAATTAAAACGAAACAAGATGGGATAAAGATGAATAAATCCAACATCCATTGAGTTAATAGTGATTTTCAAAATTATAATTTCATAATGGGATGAAACGAATGATGACACATAATACGTTGTTTCACCCTTGCCTACTCCATTACCCATCGCTTGATCTCAATTCTCACATGTGCCACTAGTTTAATGTACTTTTCTCCAAATAAAATTATATGTAGGTTTCTTCAAAACGTATAATGACTTATTTAGCTCTTTAAGTTTAAAAAATAAAAGTTATTTTAGCTTTCCCTTTTATTTTCACCTCTTTTAGCCCATCAACTTGTTTTGTTTGTCAAATTACCACAAAATGGATGAAAAAGTTGATGTCTATTAACTTTGTTGATGTGGCATCCACGTGGTAGGCCATATGTATACCATATAAGTAATTAATTAATATTTTAAAATTAAAAATATTTTTATAATTTTTAACCGTTTTAATAATTTTTAATTTTTCAAAATATTTTTATTTTTTTGAATTTTTTAAGAATTAAAAATTAATTAATTGTTGACATAACATCTATATGGCAAGCCATGTGTACATCATGTCAGCAAAGCTAATAAATATTAATTTTTCATATATTTTAGAGTGATTTAACAAATAGCACAAGTTCAAGGGTTAAAATAGAGAAAAAAATTAAATAAAGGGCTTCTTATAAAATTGGATTGTGTTAATAGAAATTTAAAAAAATACGAAAATTAAAAATGATGAAATTAAAGAGTTTTAATAGCGATTTCTCTCTATGTTGAGATTCTAGCTCCAAATGTTGGCAAATATTGCATTGAAATAATATGTGAGAGATTTGGACGAGTCGTGGATATATTCATAGTAAAAAAACTGAAGGTGATACGATTTTTGTAAATGAATGTGAGTTTCATACAAAAAACACGTTAATAATTGAGTGATTAATTATGTAATTTATCTTAATTATTGTTGACAAACATGAGGAATGAATTATTTTTATTTAAGAAATTATACTCGTCAAATTCAAATCACCATTTAGTTTAAAATTTTAAAATATTTTTTTAATAAAAGAAAAGGAATTGCCAAATAGTTGTTTCTATACATAACTATCAAACTTTTTGGAAGTTTTTTTTAATAAATAATTATTTATTCATTATATAGATAAAAGGTTGGCAAGAGTGCAAGACTCATAGTTCCAAACAAACCACAAACATCAACACCAAATGAAAGGAAGAAAAACACGAGTACAACATATATCTTAGACCATTTGACACGGCTAACTAATTGTAGTAATATGAACTTATGCAATTGGATACGAAGCTTGCATGGCGATACCAAATAAGCCACCTTGCGTTTCCACATTCCTTTGAATCTTCATATACCCATTTTCACCCCAACTTTGTCCCCATGAATTCTTAATCAGCCAATAGTTTAAACCTTCTTCACTTGTCCCATATCCAACAATGGTGACTGCATGGGTGAGAGAACTTCCACAATCTCCTATAAACAGTCCACCATTGTATTTAGTGCAATTGTCTAGGCCTTCATTATGGTCTCTTACGCCCCATTACATAATGTTGACGAGCAGGATTTGCGCTAATTTTTCATAATTTCTTATGTTCGATAGTTGCTGCGTGGAACAGAAAGATAGACTAGACGCAAGTCGCGGTCAACTGCCCTTATTGCGAGAGAGCCAGGGTGATTTTTTTATTAATTTATTTTGAATATTTTTATTACAAGAGACTAAAGAAAGAGATTGAATATAAAAATAGCTTTAATGGTTGGGTTTTAATATGTTTGGTTGATAAAAAAAGTAAATATAAATTATGAAAGTAAAAAAAACTAAATACAAATATTTTAAATAGTTTTTTAATATTTATATAATTTTTAGAATTAGAGCTAAAATGACAAATCTTGTAAATATTAAAGATTATATTTGTTGAATTTTTTATATTTACGATCAAATTGATAGAATGAGTAAATATTATAGGACTAAGTTTGTTATTAAGCCAATAAAACAAAACTCACATTAGACTTCCTTTCTAAGTTAACATCAATAGTGACTAAATTATTTATTTTAAAAAAATTGTGTGATTAAATAAATGATAATAATAATTGGGTAACAAAAATAGAATGAACTAAATACTTGGGTGATCATTCTTGTACTTTACCCAATTTGTTATTATACTAATAAAAATGGTCACATAAATACTCGATTAATAATTTAACGAAAAAGTGATCAAAATATCAGATTTCGAAAACATCAGTGACTAAAAAAAAATTACACTTACGTGATAAAAATAACAACATTGATTGGCTAGTTGTGCAGTTTCCTTTAATTATACTTAGTAGGCTTTTTATTGGTCAATTTTAGATTTTGCTAATAGAAAAGTAAAATATTCATTAAAGAAAATGATTAATTGGCATTTTATTTAGATATTTCTAAAGTTAGGCAATTAAAAAATTCGACTTGATTCACATTTTATTTAAGTATTTCACAATTTTTTAAAACCAATTTTTAAAAATTGGCTTACTTGGTATTTTATTCAAAAATTTGTAATGAATGTGAGATGTGAATTTTGATTTAGCATAATTTACATATAAATTTTAATTTTAATTTAATTTTAATAAACCATTAATATTATTATTATGAACATCACAATTCATTCACGTCTATTCATTGCAAGCAAAAGTAAGGGCGAAATTAGAAATACATTTTAGAGATGTCAAAATTAAATTGTAATATTACGATAGCAAGAATTCAATTTCACCATTGTAATAGCCTATATCTTTATAATTTTTAAAGAATTAAATAACTTTTTTGTTATTTTTAAGAGGTAATTTTACCTTTACTAATTTAAAATTTTAAATCTTTTGTTTTGAATTGAGGTGAGATTCACCTGTATCAATATAAAATTTATTTGATTATATAATTAATAATTTATCAATTTAACCATCATATTTTATACTCTATTCAGATCATGCATGTCAAATTTGACATAATATAAAATTTTCATTATTATTATTATTAGAGAGTAGCCATTTTCTCCAATAAGGCCTTCTGTTACTTTTAATTTCATTATTAGTCTGCCCTATTTTATACACAATTTAAAATTGATAAATTCTATTAAAAACAAATTTCAGTACAATGTTATTAAATTAATTCAGTAAAAAGAATTGCAATGAGAAGCCAAATGAAATTTGGCAAATCTTTAAATGTATAGTCTGGTGATGAGAAGCCAAACGAAGTTTGTAGGGTCATAGGTTGAATGGAATTTTTATTGTAACTCCTTCAAATTTGTAATTTCATGCTATTTGGTCTCTGTCATCAACTTTAATTCGGTGAATAGAAGATTCATATTTATTTGCACTTTTAGTCCACCCTTTTTAGGTTTGATTGATTAAGTGTTTGGTTATTAGATGAAATTTATCAACAATAATTTTTTATTGAAATATGTTATATTATAATTAACATATATTATATATATTAAAATTTTGTATGTTTTATATTAAATTTATTAAAAATATTGAAATTCTAAATTATATTTTTATAAAATGTATATAAAATGTATTTCAAATATTTTCGAATATTTATTTCATTTTTTTATTTTCTAATATTATATTTTGGATAAACTACCCGGATCGTCACTCTAAAATTACCGTGTTTCTGTTTTAGTGACTCTACTTTTTTGGGGGTCAATTTTAGCATTGTCATTAAGAACTGTTCTGTTTTGGCTACTCCTCCGTTAAAAACCAAACGAAATGTGGATTGTGCCGCCAAGTGTGAATATATTTTACACATCATTAAATTAATTTTCCAAGAAAATAAAAATTCTCATTTTGCAATCCTAAGCGTTTTAGGGTTCTGCTGTTGTCAACCTTTCCCAACCAAGAAGAGTAATCGCCGAAAGGTAAAGGGTTCAAAGAGCAAAAAAGGAAGACCCCTGTTAAGACCCGAAACCCAGATCTTACATGTGGTGGTGTAGACAAGAATTCCAGGTCTAAGATGTACCACAAGTGCGACCTTTGGGCTACCAAGGCCAAACACGGTGGCGTTTTCCCTCGCCAAGACCCCAAGCCTAAGGCCCTGTTAAGATTCAGAGTATTCAAGAAATAGACTGCTGTATTCATCATGATTAACTTGAGTGTGTTACACATATTTAATGCTAGATCAGAAACCGTTCCTTAACTACTTCTGTAACTAACTATAACAGACGCTATAACAGAAACTAACATATAACAGAACTATATTAAACCCTAATATTCCCCATACTTATCTAACTTCTTGCTACCAAAAAGAAAGAGAAAACAACTCCTTTCATGTGATATTCACAACCTGAAGCTGCCCTCGAAACTTATTTAAGACAGATAAAGACAGTGGTTTCATTAGGATGTCTGCTATCTGATGGGACTCTGGAACATGTCCAACCTGAAGGACCCCTGCTGCCATCTTTTCTCTGACAAAGAATGCGTCTAGCTCTACATGTTTGAATTTCGAATGCATAACAGGGTTTCCAGCTACTGCTACTGCTGCTGAACTGTCACACCATATTAAGGCCTTTGGCTGCACTGGATTACATAACTCACTTAATAACGACTGAATCCAGGTTATCTCAGCTGCCAAATGAGCAACACTTCTGTATTTCGCCTCTGCAGTGGATCGGGAGACCACTTGCTGTTTCTTGGAGCTCTACGAGATCGGATTTCCTCCAAGAAAGACGTAATAACCTGAAGTTGATCTACGATCATCAACATCAGACCCCCAGCTACCGTCTGAATAGCCTTCAAGAAGAAACCGCGAGGCTCGAGTAAACTTTAAGCCATAGTTCATCGTCCCTTATAGATACCGCAATAATCGTTTGACTGCTTTAAAATGCACATCTAACGGCTTATGCATGAACTGGCACACCTTATTTACGGAGTAGGCAATGTCGGGCCTGGTTATCACCACATACTGCAAAGCGCCAACAATACTTCTGTACTGATGTTCATCATTGACTGGATTTCCATCTATGGCTGAAAGGTGACAGTTTGTTACCATCGGTGTAGGAAGAGAGTTAGACCTGTCTATGGACGCTTTACAAAGTAGGTCCTGAATGTACTTCGTTTGCGACAGATATAATCCTTCTACTGTGTATTGAACCTCTATGCCTAGGAAATAGTTAAGTTTTCCTAGGTCCTTTAAAGAGAATCGAGCATTAAGTTGACTGACAAACTGATCTACAGCCTGAGAATCATTGCCAGTGACAATGATGTCATCAACATAAACTAGCACATACATCAATCGCTCACCTGATCGAAGGATGAAGAGAGAGCCATCAGCTTTGGACACTTCAAAGTTCATGGAAACTAAAAATTCCCTTAGCTTCTGAAACCAAGCTCTAGGAGCTTGCTTGAGACCATATAGAGCCTTCTTTAACTTACAGACCAGAAGTTCACCATTTGAGCCACTTTGTTCAAAACCCGGTGGTTGAACCATGTAGATATCCTCACTTAAATCCCCATTTAAGAATGCGTTGTTTATATCTACTTGCCGAAGAGGCCAGTTGAGAGACACGGCCAATGCTATAACAACTCTAATGGAGGTCGGTTTGACAACAGGACTGAATGTCTCCTGAAAATCCACCCCAGCCTCTTGCAAATACCCTTTAACAACTAATCTGCCCTTGTACCGAGCAATGGTTCCATCCGCATATCTCTTAATCTGGAAAATCCATTTGCAACCAACAGCACGATGACCTATTGGTAAGGGGACAAGATCCCATGTGTGGTTAGCAAGCAGCGCACTGTACTCATCATTGGCTGCTGCAGTCCAGGCAGGACTCTAAAAAGCTTCTGTAATGGTAGAAGGCTCGGTCTGATCTAGGACAGAAGAAAAAACTTTTGGTCGAAATATACCACTCTTGGAGCGAGTTTGCATCGGGTGATAGTTTGAAGCTACTGTAGTAGATGAAGCTGCTACAGGTTGCTCAGCCTGAATACCAACAGTAAACTCCTCAACTATTGTAACAGGGTCAATAGACATACTGGGAGATGGTTGATGTGAGATCAGCTGATTAGAAGAACCTCCTGTAGTTGAGTCAGCTGAAGTACTAGTTGAAGGCTGACTAAGATGTGACTGAGCTGAAACAGTTCCCAGGCTAATGTGTCTATTCAAACACAAGAGAGGTTGTACTGAGGTGATGACACTAGTATTAGGTGTGACTAACGGAAGAACAGACGTACACTGATTTTCCCTTATTACTGGGAACTCCTTGCTGAAACCATCATGGTAAGGGAACTTACTTTCATCAAACTTTACATGCCTCGATAAAAACATTCGACCATCAGCAGCAAGACACCTGTAGCCTTTGGTGTGAGGTACCATCCTAAGAAAAACACACTTTTGTGATCGAAAGCTTAATTTATATCGTTGAAAAGGTTAAAGATCAGGGAAGCAAGAGCATCAAAACACCTTGAGTAAGCTATAGTCTAGTTTAACTTTATAAAGCACTTCATACAGACTAAAATGACCCAAAACAGAAGTAGGAAGCCTGTTAGTCAGATAAACAGCATGCACAAAAACATAGAACCAAAACTGGAGAGGAATGCTGGCTCGTGCTAACAACGAAAACCCCATGTCAACTATCTGAGGATGTTTCCTCTCGGCAACACCATTTTGCCCTGAGGTATACGGACAGGTAACCCTGTGCTGAACCCCAAGCCGAGATAAGAGCGGGGACAAAGCACGATATTCACCTCCCCCATCAGTTTGGAGACTCTTAATAGAACAACCGAATTGTACTCTTACCATCTGATGAAAATCCAAGAAGCACTGAGTCACATCGGACTTGTTTTTGAGAAAATAGAGCCAGGTATACCAACTATACATGTCAACAAAGGAGATGTAGTAACGAAATCCATTTGAAGGTAAATGTGCAGGACCCCATACATCGGATACCACAAGTACAAAGGGGACCGAATACAAAGTGTTTGAAGTAGAAAAGGGAAGCTTGTGAGCTTTTCCCACTTGACAGGCTGTACAAACGTGACTCAAAACATTTTGTTTATAAGGAACATTACAAGATCTTAACACACGAGTCAAAACGCCATTACAAGAATGGCCAAGTCTATCGTGCCACAAAGTAGAAGACAGCTGCGCACTGTTCACCAAAGTAGAACTGAGTTTCGAACTAGATTTCAAAGGAGATGGAGCAGCAATAGGAGTGGGCGTGGTGAATTGGAACCGATATAAACCTTCATGCATGTGGCCCTCGAGTAGCGTCATCCCTGTCTGAATGTCCTTCACAAAGCACAAGAATGGGTGAAATTCAAAATAAACACCGTTATCCTTTGTAAATTACCCAACAGACATCAAGTTCTTGCATACTGCAGGAACATGTAACACATTCTGCAGCTTGAGAAGTCTTGTACCAGTTAAGAAAGTGGACGAGCCTACATTAGCAATTGAAACAGATGCACCATTACCCATAGTGACATGACTCGTACCTGCATATGGAGAGGCATTAGTGAGACTAGACACATCCGGTGTGATATGGTTTGTAGCTCCCGAATTAGGATACCAAACAGACTCTGATTGTGAAGTTACTGCCGGTTGACCGTGACTAGAGGAACCACAGCAATGCAAGACTATTTGACAAGCAGGAACCGAAGAAGAACAACCGGAGCCATGCAGTTGATGACAGTTAACCTGGACTGTATCAGACGCTGCAACACCTAAAAAATTTTCATCAAATCTGTTAAAACAGGTTTGGACCAGATGCCCCACCTTACCACACAATTGGCACTGTGGCTTACTGTGAGACCAACCCCGACAATTACCACGGGATCGTCCCCGAGAGAAACCTCGACCCTATCCTCTATAGGTTTGTTTAGACCCCTGAGAATAGTTTGAAGGCTCAGAGGACTGTTTCAAAACAGTCTCACTATTAGATTGTCGAGTTGCCAAATTTGCTTAACAAGAAACTTCTGTAGACAGCTCCAATTGACGTGATTCATAGTCGAGTAACATTTCAGTTAACAAGTCAAGAGAGAGAGGAGTAACAGAGGCAAATATCCGAACAGACTCAAAATCAACCGACAAGCCAGCTAAGATGACACTTATCTGTTCTTGCTCAGATATAGGACTCCCAGCAGCAGTTAAATCATCACTAAGTTGTTTCACCTTAGCCACATAATCTTTAACAGAAAGATTTGTTTTCTTAAGGGAATACAACGCATGACGCATGCTCGAGATCTTTAGAGAGGACTTTGCACTAAATTGTTTTTCAATGGTGTTCCATATAGCACAACTAGTTTTAGCATTAGTAAGATGAACTAAGATATCATCTGTAGCAGTTGACAATAGCCAGGAAGCGAGAAACTTATCTTGTTTCCTATGAACAACAAAGACTAGATTTTCTACCTGTTGACCATCAGAATCAACAACAAAAACAGGAGGAGAGGAAATAGTACCAAGAACAAACCCTTCAAGCCCATATTCTTCAAGAATCAACAAAAGTTGATGCTTCCATAATAGAAAATTATGTGAGGACAGTTTGATGGTGTCATGCTTGGAGAAATAATGGACTGTCGATGCATAAACCATGTCATTTCCCTGTGAATGTACAGTCCCCCTAGTGTTGGAGGAGTGACGAGGTGTCTCAGGTACTTGTGCTCCATCTGGAACAGCATCTGTAGCCATCGAAAAAAAATAAAGAAGAAGAGAAAAACTTTGTTTACAGCAAAAGAAACCTAGCTCTTGATACCATGTTAAGATTCAGAGTATTCAAGAAATAGACTGCTGTATTCATCATGATTAACTTGAGTGTGTTACACATATTTAATGCTAGATCAGAAACCGTTCCTTAACTACTTCTGTAACTAACTATAACAGAAGCTATAACAGAAATTAACATATAACAGAACTATATTAAACCCTAATAGCAGCCAATGATGAGTACAGTGCGCTGCTTGCTAACCACACATGGGATCTTCTCCCCTTACCAGCAGGTCGTCGTGCTGTTGGTTGCGAATGGATTTTCCGGATTAAGAGACATGCGGATGGAACCATTGCTCGGTACAAGGGCAGATTAGTTGTTAAAGGGTATTTGCAAGAGGCTGGGGTGGATTTTCAGGAGACATTCAGTCTTATTGTCAAACCGACCTCCATTAGAGTTGTTATAGCATTGGCCGTGTCTCTCAACTGGCCTCTTCGGCAAGTAGATATAAACAACGCATTCTTAAATGGGGATTTAAGTGAGGATATCTACATGGTTCAACCACCGGGTTTTGAACAAAGTGGCTCAAATGGTGAACTTCTGGTCTGTAAGTTAAAGAAGGCTCTATATGGTTTTGAATAGACGCTATAACAGAAACTAACATATAACAGAACTATATTAAACCCTAATAGGCCCCCATCATCGCCAAGAAGGCTCCCAAGTTTTACCTTGCCTATGATGTCAAGAAGCCACTACTTAGCTTAAACCCATCATGTAACGATCCGATTTTCAGTGGTTATGGAAAATGCAATTTCAGAACCTCATTTTCATAATTCGACTCCGTGAGAATGAAAAATAAACACTGAGGAAGTTAGTATGAAAATATATTAAAGTTTTTTTAAGTAATTTAATCGAAAAAATAATTAATTAAAAATTAGGGACTAAATTGTAAAAGTCCAATCACTATTGAATTTTAATTAAGAAAATGCTTGGGGACTTAGATAAAAATTATCCAAAAGATCAAAATGGTTATTAAACCATTGTTCTTTTAAAGTTAGTGGACTTTGACGATGATGACCATTTAATTTATGTAATTAAGATTAAAGAATATAATGTAAATTAATTAAAATAATAACCATGATTAACTAAATTAATCAAGGCTTAATCTTAGTATAAACAGCTCAGTTAAGTGGAAAGAAAGATGAAAATCAATTTATCTTCTTCCATTATCGAACAAAAAGAAAAGCAAAAAAAGAAAAAAAAAATAGATAAAAACCTCCATTGTTGAAAGCTTCAACCATTATTTCAACTAAAAATGATGTTGGGTTATTGAGAGAGAAGGGAAAGGCGAAAGTCATTGACGACTGACGAGAGAAATTTAGTTTGTACTTTTATGATTCGAGATCATTGAATATATATGTTAATTGCTTGATTTACCATTAAGGTAAGCTTATATTGTCATATAAGTATATTCGTATTGATTGATACTAAATATGGAGGCAGAGTTGAGTTTAGTTGGCATGTCATAAGGTTATCAATATAGTGATTGAAAACCATCGTTATCGGGCCATTTAGGATGGTAGATTATATAAACAATAAATCTCATCGTTGTCAGGCCACCCGAAATGGTAGAATATTGAAATAGTGAAAACCATCATTGTTGGGCAATCCAAGATGGTAGAATTTGTAAATTGTGGAAACCATTATTGTCGAGCCACCCAGGATGGTAAAATGTGTATATAGTGAAAACCATCGTTACTGGGGCCACCCGGGATAGTAGAATATTTAGATAATGAAAGTCATTGTTGTCGGGCCACCCGAGATGGTAGAACATACAAACTCTAAAAGTCATCAGTGAGAATTATTATAGAGAAAATTTGAGTGTTTATTCAAAATCTGTCTAGGCCTTCATTATGGTCTCTTACGCCCCATTACATAATTGGCGCATCGGTGGAGCAAATGAGAATTAATGTTGACAAGCAGGATTTGCGCTAATTTAACGAAGTAGTGATCATAATTATAATAATTAATAAAATAATAATAATATAGTAATAAATAAGTTATTAGAGTAAATATAGTAATTATAGTTTTGAAGTATGATAACTGTTGTTTCACAATTTATAAAAAACCTTTAAATTTATTAAATAATAAAAACAAAGAGTAAATATGTCCAAAATTCAAGATAACCTAACAAATGAATTATATTAAGATTACGATATCTTGATACTATTTAAGGATGTAAAATTAAGGGATGATTGGAATATTGAGAATCCAAATAAGATCATCTTCTTCTAGAATGTAACATTACATGCAATAATGTAAGATTGAGCCAACTAAACATACAATTTTAGAAAAATTAAGACTACAATAATTAGATTTTATTAATTTCTATTAGCATTTTATTGTTATTATATCACTACATTTACATTAACTAAATTGAGTTCTTTTAGTCCATTGTTATTTTTATAGATTAAAAATTTCTCTTTAAGTTATTTCCGTACTTATCCCAATTCTCTATAACAGTTACCCGTTATAATAATATTTTATTATAATAGTTAAGTTTCTAGTGGAATCGGTTTTTTTTTATGTTTTATTTTAATCTTGTGTAATAGCTTTTCAAGCAACAATCATAGTTATGAAATACATTCCTTATTAAATTAGTTCTCAACAATAGTATATTGTCAAATTTTGAAGCACAATTATAACTATTTCATATAAACAAGTCTACCAATTCTCATTTATTAAACAAAAATGATCTTAATTAAAATGTTATTTCAATAAAATGTTTAAATTTCACCTAAAAACTTTATTAATTATATTTTATTAAATGGAAATAATCTTCAATGAGTGGAATTAAATATATCAATTCAATAAATTAGTAAGTTCCCTAATTAAATACTTTACTATGAATTTGAAACATTATAAACTTATAAATTTATTACTTAAATTTAATAACTTATTATTAATTAATTAAATTTAATAACTTATATTGATTAATTAAATTTGTTAGATTTATGAACACCATAATTAGTGATGTGAAAGAATGTACAGTAAAAGATGCGTAATTGGCGCGCCGATGAAGCAAATGAGAATGTTGACAAGCAGGATTTGCACTATTTTTTCTATTAATTTCTTATGCTTGATAGTTGCTGCGTGGAATAGAAAGATAGACCAGATGCAAGTCACGGTCAACTGCCCTTATTTGCAAGAGAGCCAGGGTGATTTTTTTATTAATTTATTTTGAATATTTTTATTAAAATAATGCGTGAACGGATAAAACAAAATTTTATTGTGGCTTCAGTTATTATAGTATTTTGAGTTTAAGGTTAATTAAGATACGACTAATTTCCTCTGGTTTGCAAAAGTTATTTCATCAATGGTAGTGGGACATTTAGACTTCACCATCATGAGTCGTAGAATAATACATATTCGTATATTAAGAAAGAGGAATTAATAAAACAGAAGCAAACCGAGTGATTGTTTCCTCTGTAGGGAGGACAAGCAATCTAAGGATAAGAAAAAGGTTAAAACTTCAAGTTATCCCAAAGCGAACAAAAAGAACCTGTTAAAATCTAAGTATTTTTATCAACAAGTGCTGGTTACAATGGTAAGGTATATTGCATTGCAGACGATATTGTTGAGAGGGACAGTCATAAACCTAGAACATAGACCATGAAACATACATGAATAATACCCACAAAAAAAAATCCAAGCGTTTCTTTTGTAATAAGAAAGAGCACTGCAAGGAAAAATGCAAAGAGTGTAAGGATTACCTAGCTTGTAAGGGGAAAGGTATGAAACTCTTGATTATTGAAACTTGTTTAGCGAAAGACTTAGTAGACCACTAAGTCATTGATTATAGAGTCACTAGTCATGTTTGTATTTCTTTGTAGGCGTTTAAGGAAATGAAAGATTTTCAGGATAAGAATCTACCATTGCGAACGAGAGATGGGAGCTATGTGGCTACAAAAGCAATCCGAGAAGTACATCTTTATTTTGATAGTTTTAAGAAGATTGCTTTGGGAGATGTTATCTAAGTACCAAACTTTAGAAGAAATGTAATTTATGTTGAATGTTTATTTAAAGATGATTATACTGTGACTTTCTGTAATGGTATTGCAATTCATAGAAATCAATCTCTTATCTCTAATGGAGGGATGCAAAATAATATTTATTTTATCAAATCAAAAATGCACTTACTGATATAAATTGAACTCGTAAATACGAAACTTGAAACTTCTCTCTAATGAGGCATACTTATGGCATCTAAGACTTTATCATATTAGTGAAGATAGAATCACTACACTTGGGAAAGATGAGACTTTAAGTTCACTTAAAGAGGTACATCTATCATAATGTGAATCTTTCCTTAAAGGTAAAATGATCAAGTGATCTTTTAATGCGAAAGATACATAGACCGTTCAACCCTTAGAACTTGTGCACGCTGATGTATGCGGTCTCATGAACGTTAGTGCTTGATATGGTTACGATTGTCATGTAACTTTTATAGATTATTATTCCAAATATGATTTGGTGTACCTAATGCACCGCAAGAGCGAAATCTACAATAAATTCCAAGAGTTTCGTGTAGAAGTGAAAAAACTATTAGATTTTCCCATTAAGGCACTTTGGTCTAACCGAGGTGAGGAATACTTATTAGAAGTCTTCTTAGGATACCTCATAAAAAATGAAATATTATCCTAATTAATTATGTCGGGTACTCCACAAGAGAATAACATAGCAAAGAGAAGGAATAGAACTTCACTAGGCATGGTTTATTCAATGTTAAGTGATACACAACTATCGATATTCTTTTGAGGATTTGCATTACAAACAACTTGATATATTTTGAATGATGTACCAACTAAGGCACCATATAAAACTCCATACCAATTGATAGAGCAAGAATCAAGCGTAAAGCATTTGAGGATTTGGGGATTCCTAGCCTATTGGAAATATTAGTCTAGAAAATAGTGTTTTTAAGCATAGCAAAATATTGATTTTATTTTAAATTGAGCCCTTTTTTATATTTATAGTAATAAATCTATAACTGAAATTATATTTGTGTTTTAAACGAGGTGGTTAAAGTCAATCCCACCTTTCTACCGAATGATCTTCTTCGCTATTCTTGAACCCAAATTGGTTTGAGTGGGGGCTCAAACCAATCGAACCAAGTGTATAGAACAAAATCTTTTATTAACTTTCAATGGGAAAATTTTATAACAGGAAACTATGTGTTTTCCCTAAAAAAATAAAATTTATTCTATAATATAAAATTTCACTATTTTCTAAAAATATGAAGACGCTCAGTAGTGTGTGTACTATTGTAAAAAAAATTTGGTTTGAAAATGATTTTCTTACACAACAGAAAATTAAAATATTGAAAATTGACTCGGTTTGTGATATTTATAGCAATAAGCCCTAACCAAATTCATACCTGTGTTTTCAGCTTAGCGAATGTTCGTTGTTCTCGACTTTCAACTAAATGATCTTCTTCGCTATTCTTGTACCATGAACTTCTTCGAGTGTGGGCTCGAACCAATTGAATCGAAACACAGAACTATAAAAATTTTTCTCTTTTATTTAGCGTTAAAACAAAAATTCTCTCTTCTTTAATAGAAACTAATAAAATTCTTATTCAGGAAAAATATGTTTAATAGTTGACAATAAATTCTATTTATTTTTTGGTAGAGTGACAATCTCTCAAAGTTTTGTATGATGCCCTACTAGTGTCATCTATTAATAAGAAGAAAAGGTAGAACCATTGTTTTGTTGTAGTGGTTTATTTCAAATAGAAAAATAATTTCTTAATTAGAGTAGTAGTGGGGTGGACGACACACCCTAGTATTCCTACTAGGGTTGTCACCCCCTTCATGTTATATGAGGGGTTTTGGGCATCTCTCACATCGGGTCCAATTACTAGTACTTTTTGGACCTTTTGACTCAGTACTCTATAATGTGATCCAACCAGATTCGATTTTTCTATTTCCCAAAATAAACTTTAATATTCTATATTAAAAAAAATTTATCATCCCTATTTTACCCCCAATAAAATTTTGACAATTTTACCCTAGTAAATTTTTTTACAATTTTACTCTTGGTAAAAGTTCGAGAAAATATATTCAATATTTCATAACTCAACATGTTCACTGTGACTAAATGATTTATTTTCATTTTTGGGGTTTAAAATAGTTCAAAATATAAACTTATTCTTCTGGTCATTTTTAAGTAACCCTAAACCCTAAAACCCTAAACCCTAAACCCTAAACCTTAAACCTACATTCATTTCAAAATGATTCCATTTTTTCATTTTGGAAAAATCATAATCATTCATGAATGTTTTTCATTTCTCTTTTCCTTTTCATTCTATTTATTTCTATTCAAACTCGCAATTTATTTCTGATTTCAACGAGCTAGTAGATGGACTGATTGGATATATGTAATTAGGACTCAAATGATTTGTAATTAAGTTTTCGCTTACCTCCTATTAATTATAAACTCATTTCGTCACGAATTCATTCCACTATAGTATCGTTACTGAGCTCTACCTAAAGACATACCATTACGAAAGCAACTACTTCAGTGCTCGTCTAATGACATTTTCATAAGTGTGTCACCCTCATAGGATATCCTTGGTCTCTTTGGGATAATATCCACTCTCCCAATATGATCCTATTTTTTCTCATGGTAACCATTACATTTTCCTTCATGAAAAATAAATCACTATCCAATAATGATCAAGTTATCCATCATAAAGAGGAACGACCTGTTGCCACTTTTACTTTTCATCAACCATGCAATGCATATGAAAGGATATCATTTACCCATGTCTTGACCTATGAATTTCACTGTTGTGAATGACGCTATATACTGAAGAAGTTGTACACCCAATGAACCAGCTTTCAGTTCTTTATCTATTTGAACTCGAGCTTTTACTTACATCAAAGTGTACATAATAATTGTAACTCTCTTGCACTAATACTCATGAGACCATATAAGTCAATTTGAACAAGTTATAGGGGTTTTCTAGCCCTTGTTCCTTTTGAATTAAAAGATCGCTTAGTTATCTTACCTTCCAAGGAAGATTCACATTATGGAAGATCAACTTCTTTAAGCGAACTTAAGATGTCATCTTTGACAAGTCTAGTGAGTTTTTTCTCAGTTAATATGACCAAGTATCAAATGCAAAAGGTCTGTCTCATTAGAGTGAGAAGTTTTAAGTTTTTTATTTGATATTTTAGTCTTAAGTAATGTGTACATCTTTGGTTTGATAAAATAAAGATTATTGACATCCACCCATTTGAATTAAGATTGAGATTCCAAAATATTGCAATTCCATTATTAAAAGTCACGATCAAGTCGTCTTTGTATAAACATGCAACATAAATTAAGTTTCTTTTAAAAATTGATACATAGAAAATGTCTCTTAAAATAATCTTCCTAAAATTTTCAAAATAAAGATGTACATCTCCCACTACTTAATTTGCCACACTTGTCCCGTTCCCAGACCGCAACGATAAGCTCTTATATCTAAGATCCTTTCTTTCCTCAACCCCTATAGATAAACACAAGCATGAGTAGAGGCTCCTGAATCAACGACCTAGTGCTCTATTGAATCTTTCACTAAACAAGCTTCTTTCATCAAGAGTTCCATGCCTTTAACTTTGGTGGTCAAATATTCCTTCCACTATTTTACATTTTGCCTTGAAGTGTCCTTTCTTGTTGCAGAAGAAGCATCTAGACTTAGATAAGTCTTTAGGCTTTCTAGTTCTCTTCCTTTCCACATATGGTGGCCTAAAGACCTTAGCCTTGCCTTTCTTAGCACACTTTGTAACAACCCTTACCCGTCTCCGTCATTTGATTAGGGTTACAAAATGCTACCATAAAATAGAATAGAAACAAGCTATCACAGTTCAAATTTTAGTTTTTAAAAAATTATTCATTAAACATGTAACCATAAACATGATATTCATACATAATCAGGGTTAAATTGAGCTTACGAAAGTTCTGAAACAATTCAAAATAAAGTAGGGACTAATTTAAAACATTTAAGAAAAAGATGGAAAAATGCAAAAATAATGGGTCACACGGCTGTATGGTTAGGCCTTGTGATAGCTTGAGGCCATATGGTACAAGGCCACATGCACGTGTCCTCAAATCGTGTAACAATCTAATGCCGTGTGATAAAAGGTCACATGACTGTGTCATCTAGTCGTGTAATAAACTGTGGCTGTGTGAACCACCTTGCAACTAAATTGAAAAGACCACATGATTCTGTCCTACACTCATGTATGGCGTACAACTATGTAGCAAACCGTGTTACAAGCCGTGTGTGCCTAAAATACCTTCAATAACAAGCCAAATTTTACCAAAGATCCCTTAAGCTACAAGCCAATGCATTAGACCCTTGAACAACATGATACAAAACACCAAAATATACCAAACTCAACTTAATTCACTCAATCTAAATTCCTAACCAATATGTCATGATTAGCACCATAATTCAATTACGAAACAATAACCATTCATTATCGTTCATGCCAAAATTTTTCATGTCTAAACACTCTCATACGATCATTATTTCTTTAACTAAGAAATCAACAAGCAAAGCTTAATAAGTGTCCTAAAACATGATTACCTATTTTCACAATTTAAGCATACTTCATTCAATCATGCCTTTAAACATTTCATACTATTCAAGCTAATCATTCCAAACATCAACAATTACCAATATTCATTATTAAGCCATGCTAATACCTAAACATACACATAATGCCATTCAAATCTTGGATAACATCATCAACTTACTAAATATCAAATAGGTACCAAACACTTAATACATCAAGGTTATTTATAATCTTATTCACAACCAAAGTACCAAAACATGATCATTAACTTACAAAGTAAACATCCTATATACATGCCACAAGTAACCAAATTTCAAACTTTAAAAGTCTACAAAATCAAATGATGACAAGTGTGAGCTTCTCGTTGATCGAATCGACACGTTCAGAATGTCCAAAACCTATAGAAAAGTAGTAACACGAGTAAGTATATAAAATACTTAGTAAACTCATACAATATAAACATACACTTTCCTCAATTTCTATTCACATATAAATCATTATAAATACAAATATACATATCAAGATTCAAACCACAACATTAATATACAAAGCTTTGATTTCAATCATATGAATAACCATAATCATCTTCATTTCCAATCAAGCCAATTTAGATCTCAAAACCCAACACAACTAGCCACATAACCAATCTCAAATGACATATCTCTCATTCTTCAATCAAAATTTTACCCGATGAAACCTCGTAAAACATCTCAATATACAAGTGAAAATAATAGTGTCTGGTTACCCGTTAATTTTAAACTTGTACAATAATTAGCATTAAACAGGGCTTAATATTCTTGTATTCTCGAGTCCGCAACATATGCAAAAGCTCAGAACCTAAACTGGATTCTCAAGTCCGCAACATAATAATTTTTCATAATTAAAACTTGTTTGAATAACTAGTTTTCTACCCTTGAAAGTTGAGAAATTAATTTTTTTTTTTACAGTTATGCCGATTCAAATTAGGGTACCCAATTTAATATTAGAAAAATTTTTTTTTAAAAATATCTTTGCATATATATGGATTTGAACCAGAATCAATTTATTTAAAATTAAATTAATATAAATGAAAAATGACATTTTTTGAAATCAAATGAAGCCTGAAATTTTAAACTTGACTCTGGTTTAAATCAATATAAACACAAAATATATTTTTTTATTTTTTAATATTTAGTAAAAATGACTAAATCAAAAAAGGTGCAAAAGTAGAGTTCTAATAGGTAAAAGTATTAAAGAGCTATAGAACTTTAAAGTAAGAGTACTTAGATGGTAATTAGACCATTTAAGTGATAGTGAACATTTATGAGATTGATTTTATTGAAATTATGGATGTTTTAAAAGGGTAAAAGAGTAAATAGGTAAATTAAAGTAAAATTTAAGTAAAATTAAGATATCAGCTTCTTTCATTTGTTTTTTTTCAAAAATGAATCTTTGTTGATATATAAACAACTTTTGTCAAGTGATTTTTGTTGAAAATGTCAAGTAGGGATTTATTTGTAAAATGTGTAAAAATACATGGTGAAATTATGAAATAATGAATTGTATGAGTTGTTCTGGACCTATATGGAATTCGGCTGGCTTGGGTTAGGGATGAAATTGCATGAATTTTAGTTTACGAGCTTAAGGACTAAATTGTAAAGAAATAATAACTATAAGGGCAAAAGTGTAATTTTACTTGATATGAATTTTGGATTGAATTGAATAGAATGGATATTAAATAGATTGAATTTATTCATTTAGATTAAGTTAGACGTTATATGGCTTTAGATCGGGGTAAAGATAAAGCTTCAGATTAATTGACTCCGTTTCTACACTTTTATTGTCGAGGTAAGTTCGTGTAATTGCATAATTTTTATATGCTATCTATTGAACTATATGTATATTGTGGATTACTATGTAAATAATATTGCACATCCAACGATGTTACGACTACTACTGAGCCCCGTTTGAACCTTAAGAATTCGAAAGATACAAATGACATGTCATTAGCCTTTACTTGTTTCGGGTACTGGTCTTGAATATCTTACCGATGCCTAAGGTCCAACATGTGTTGCGAATCTCCACAACTCGTGTGAGCAGCATCGTGTAGCTTACATTTCGACCTATAGCTCATATGAGTGGGCCCATTTCACAACTCATGTGAGCAAACTCATTTTACAGCTCGTGTGAGCAACTATGTATATTAAATGAAAGTTTACGATTATATGTCTAGAACACTTTGTCTAAGTTATCCTGCGTATTCGACAATATTTTAAACAATTCAACATGCATAAATTTGCAAGGAAATGGTAAGTATTCAAAATCAACCAAGACATGTATGTATAAAATACATTGAAATGGTGAGCTACATGGAAAACAGGTTATGTTATGATGGATGATAAATCTAATTGAATCATGTTCAAGTATAATGGCTGTCCATGTTAAATTTCTTATGAATTATGTTCAAGTATGCTAACATGTTTGTGATGGTGCTTAAGCTTGGCCAAGCTAAAGGTTGAATTATAACATGTTAAATTTTAATGTTATGTAATTAAATGGCAAGTTATGTTTTATGTTACACGAACTTACTAAGCATTATATGTTTACATAGTCTCCTTTCCCATGTTTTATAGTCAATCGGAAGCTCGTCGGAGACCTATCACACTATCCTACGATTTTATCGGTAGCTTTTAGTATTTTGTTCATGGTTTTAATGACATGTATAAGTGGATTTGTATTAATGATCTAGTTGTTATATTTGGCATGTATATATATGGTTTTATGGTTGATGACATTTTGGTATCGTGGTGCTTTGAGAGTTAATGTTGAAACAGTTAAGTGATGGTATGTTTTGAATGACCAAATTGGTATGTTTAGATGTGGTTTGGCATATGGTTATTTGTGTTATGGCTTGGTATGAAAATAGGTAGTTGTGTATGGTTGATTTATGCCCAAATATGTTTACGTTTAGATTGATTTGATGACTTATCATTGAGGTGCCTTTTGGCATATTGGTTGTATGGATAAATGGTGTGTTGAAATGACTCTATTATGCATGTTTTAAGTATATTTTAAAGCTTGAATATATGTGCAAATGACTTGTAGGTGTGAGCATGGATTGGGTGAAAGAAATGACTTGAAATTGGCCTATTTCTTGTCTACACGGCCAAAGACACGGGTGTGTGTCTCAGCCGTGTGTCCTTTGTAGGTTCCAAAGGGTTGCAAGTCAGGCAGTTACACAGCCTAGCATACAGCCTGGCACACGAGCATGTGGCTTGGCCGTGTGACCCAAGCTAGAGAGTTACACGGGCATGGACACGGGTTGGGACACAGCCGTGTGTCCCTACTTCGAATGTCCACACGGCCTGAGACACGGGCATGTATCTCAGCCGTGTGACCCCTACAGTGTGAAATTTTCTATCTTTTTCCATGAAATTTCAAATGTTTTTGATTTAGTCCTGAATTATTTCTAAAATGATTCTAAGGCCTCAAGGGCTCAAATAAGGGGCAATATGCATGTGTTTGAATGGGCTATGACATGATTTATGGAATGTTGAGTAATGAATGATTTTAAGTTATGTTTTTATGGTAATGCTCCGTAACCCTATTCCAATGACGGATACGAGTTAGGGGTGTTATAGAAAGGACAAGTTTGCTCTTTGATCTAGTCTTCAATGATTAATTTACTTTTTTTAATAGAAAACACAAAATGCAATCTACTCCTAATACAGAGTCTCCACAGTACTTTTAACAAAATTTTAATATCCTATTAAATATTTAAACAATTAAATTTCATAAAATAATTCAAAAATGAAATTCCTTTTCCCCAATAAAAACGACATTGTTATATTCAAAATCCAAAGTCTTTGGTGGAATTGTCTTGTCTTTCATCCTGGTGGCTTACGTCCCATTTACATAATTGGCGCACCGATGGAGCAATTGTTGACAAGCAGGATTTGCGCTAATTGTTTTTTTCTTAATTTCCTTCGTTTGATAGTTGGATGAGAAAGATAGAGTAGATGCTAGTCTATTTATTTATTAATTTATTTTAGAGATTTTTATTTTTATTTATATAATGTCTAGATCTACCTAAAACCCTTCTCCAACTCATAAATAGTAGGATAATACGCTTCAACACACTCGAACTCACGTCCTCTTACATTAACAACAACACTCATATCAATCGAACTAACACTTAATCAGTATTTTAGAGATTTTTATTAAAATTAAGCGTATACTGATAAAAATTTTATTATGGTTTCAATTATTTCAAGTTTATATTAATTTGAGTTTAAGATTAATTAAGATAAAATGATTTCTTTTCTAAAATAAATTTTTCTTATTTTGGGTATTAGTAAGGTAGTAATTACCTGTAATTATAAGAAATTTTATTTTTTTAAATGTGTTTGACTAATAAAAATGTAATTACATTTTAATTCTCAAGATTATGCTCCGTACTATAAATTTTTATTACACTGTATAGTTTTAAATTATAAAAAATATTAATTATTATAAAATTATCAATAATACTCAAGAAAAAAAATTATAAACAAATAATGAACCTAAAATCAAATCATCATATATATAATATGTTGTCCAAGAAAGTATTCTTCAATATAATTACTAATACAACTAAAAAGAAAAATAAACATATTATGCAATTTTATCTAATTACTTTAGTATTCTATAATGTCAGTTGGTATAATCATTGCTACTATCGACTGGCTCAAGACCAAGTATATATAATTAACAATAAATAATATGTAATGTAGTTAAATTTAATATAAATAATTTATAGATAAATATTAGGAGAGGGATCCACTAACACCGATACAAAACTTGCCATGCCTGTAAAATTTTTAATCGATCTTATATCTCTATCATATTGATCTAAAATTTTTCTATACTAATAAATATTTAACGGTTGAAAACTTTTTTTACATAAAACGAATAGTTAAAAAATTTTAATTTATGTCAAATTTGATATGCATGATCTACATTAATAAAATATGAAATATGACGGTTGTATTGTTAAAATATTAATTGTATAAAAAATTTGTGAAAGAGTGTACAACCACTTAAGTTTTATACTAGTATAATAAGTGGATTGTTTCCTTAACTACTATTTGACTTAGTTAATTATTTAGTAGGTCAAAATTTATTAGAAATTATCTCTTGTTAATAATTTTTTTATTTTATCTAAACAGGATTAGTAAAATAACATATAACCAATATTTTTATAATCAGATTGATGATTGAACTGGTCAAACTACCAGTTCTTAATTCGATTGGTAACGGGTTTGAAAAGAAATAATTCTAAACAAGATGTAAATTGGGAAAAATAAAAAAATTATAAATACAAATAAATAAAACCAATAATTCAAATTTCTTACCCTTCTTTTCAGTTTTCACCCTTAACCTTAAGACTAACTTGTAAACATATTAACATTATCAACCCATGAACCCCAAAACTAAACTAGGCAACTAACAAAAACAAGCAACTGGTAAAAAACAAAAAACAAAAAAGCAACAAAGAGTAGACTATATCTCGATGGCAGTGACAAGTAGAGATGACAGCGACGGTGAGCCTCAAATCGTGATTTGGGAAGCAACAGCAGCAAGAGACCCTTGAGAAGAACACAACTTAGGCTTGTTCTTTTTCTTTTTGGCTTTTGCCTTGATAGTACTTAGTTTAGGTTAGTTTCTTCTTTTTTAATTTTTTAAGGATTTCAGTTAGGGAAGTTGGTTTAGGGTTTGGGTTGGGTTTTACCCCCGATTTAAGCCATAATTTTGGGCTAAAAACATAAACAAAGTCGATTTACTAATTTTTTATCAGTTGAATTGGTTTTTTTTTTTCGCTCCAACAGTTCACTCTAACTTGATTTAATTCCTCTATCCGGATTTATATACCGACTATTTTCCAATTCGATCGATTGATCTAATCCAGTTTAAACAACATTGCATAAAATTATATTTTTAAAATATAAAATTTATCCTAAAATTAAAATATCATTATTGTATAAAAATAAGTTACTTAAATTTAAGAGTAATTATTTATAATAACTCACGTAATTACTTAAAATCTTACCATCCCTTAAGAATTCAAGAATATAATTTAGATGCCATAAAATAACTAATGATGTGTTTTCTATATTATAATAAAGTTACTTGCTAAATTTGATGTCACAAGTCACCTGACACTATCCTGATTCAGTTAGGAGTGAATAAAACTCAATTCAATTCGGAAAAATCATCTTTTTAAAATTTCCAGTTAATCAAATCTAGTTAATTAGTTTTTTTCAAATCAACTTGAATAAGTAATTCGATTTCTTAGGTTCGAGTTGAATAACTCAAATAACATATTGATGTAAATCCTCATTGGGTCCTTGACAATTTTGAAAATGTGCAACTTGCTCCCTCTCAAAAAATTCAAAATAAAATTAAAAAATTATAAAATATTTTTTTCAAAAATTTTATAATTATATAAAACTTATTTTTAAAAAAACTTAAAAAAATATATCTAAATGCTGAATTATATATATTTTTAAAATCCAAAATGAAAACTTTGAGCCCCTAAACAAGTAAATTATCACATCAAATTTAACATACTAATTATCTTGTTTTTTCCTCCTACTTTATTTTAAAAGAGTTTTTAAGCATATATGGTATTTTTGTTCTTCAATTTGAAAATTAGCCAATATCAACAAGATTTCAGTAAGGCTGGCTTAATTTTTTTTTTATCTTCACTCACACAAATTTATTCAACTTGAATTGATTTGAGAAAAAAAAATCAAATCGAGTTAGGATGATAAAATAGGACTCGTCAATTTGACTAACTCGAAATTTTCACTCAATTCAATCAAGCAATCACCCTTAAATCAAACACCTATTCAGTTAGAAAAAAATGTTAATTCAATCAAACAATCACCCTTAAATCAAATAGGGGAATGTCATGACTATGAAGATAATTCCCTCAATTTTTGCATCATTTACTTCAAACATGTGAAGCACCAATTCCAAATGGTCTAAATGACCCAAAAGCTCAACTTAACACATTATAAGCATTATCTCAATTGCCAAATCTCATCCTTGACACATCTATATATCTTTAAACATATGATCGTAGGTATATACTTATTCATCCTAGATTCATGCACTATACTCTTTTACTTGGCATATAAGAAATAACTTAATCACAAGAACAACATAACCAAAACAAACAAGCATACCATATTACAACTAAGTTAATTCACATACATACCACCAAACACATATGATCATATCCAAAATACAAGCTTTTCCTACAAAAGTACCAAAATGACAACTTGAACCAAAGAATCAACTCAAACATTAGGTACATGCCACTTGCTAAAAGCATAACAAAAACTATACAAACTTTGTTGAGTCTTCTGGATGCTATTGCATTACTTGATTTTTTGAGATCCAATGGTACCTGTGCATGGAAATAAACAAATTGCACACTGAGCAATAGAGCTCAATGGTGCTCACATGATTTAAAGCAATAATTACATATAAGTAAAATACCAAGTGCATATAATATGAAATCCAAACACTATCTAAATCACAAATTCATTTCTTATCTCATGAAACAAAACATCATTCTTTAAGCTATTTCACATGTCATATTCTATTATTCGATCTCCTTACTATTATATCTCACCTACAAATGAATCAATTCATTTTCTCATTACAATCTCGAATCCATTCGTTTTTGAACCGTATTGGCCCTCACAACTCGTAATAACCAAATCATATAATCCTTCACATAAAATCTTTTATTACTTTAACGTTAGTATGCATGATACACATTTCACCATTACATTCCATATCAATTGTCAATAAAAAATGTATGTTTCATAATACGTATTAACCGAAAATAGACTGAAGAAGAATACATGGATCATCCAACCATCACACCAATATATCTGGCACCTAGTGCCTCATCAGTATGTCCAAAGTATAATATGTGCTCTACGCCTCATCAAAATGAACTGAAGTAAACATATTAATGTGCCTAGCACCTCATCGGTACATCTGAAGTAAAATATGTGCTCCACACCTCATCAGTATAAACCGAAGTAAAATCTCATGCTCTAACCCTATGGAATGCCAACTATACCTAATTCTATTCGAGGTCTTTCATAGGATATCCAATGTTTCAATTGTATATACAGTTCACATATTATAGTTTTATACATATCAATTCACATCATGCTCAAATCAATTCATATAATCATATGCATATTATCAGAATTCCACAAGTTACCAACTACTTCATGCTTACCTAGTCATAAGTAAAGTAAGTTCACTACCTTAATCATAACTAATTGCAACAATCCATTTATGCAATTTGAATTTAAATCATGAAAACAAAAATCGAGATAGCTACTAATCAACAACTCATGCTTTCTTTTATCTCAAGATGGCCCGACATTGTCTTTAACTACATATTATAATTAAATTATAGAAATAGCATTGGTTTTCACACTAACACATGAAAAAAAATCAACTAAACATAGTTTTCATTTTATTCATTTCAGTCCCTATGTATGAATTGCTCATTTTTTTTTTTACATATTTGGCATCAAATCAAAATCAAATTTTATATTCTTTCATTAGGGATCTTGTACTTTTAATCTATAGAATAATTTCTTAACACCTTTCAATTTACTCAATTTAGTTTCTGATGTCAAAATTAACTAAACCTTTAATTCTAAGCTAATTTCAATCTCTTTTATAGAATCTTAGCAAAATCTAAGTTTAACAACTAAACATCCATCAAATTCAAACCTAATTTCATTAACTTCCATCAATGGAAATTTGTAAAAACTTGACAAACTGAAAAATCTAAGATATGGGCTAGCTTAATCAAGCTCGGTTGATCATGATTGTATAAAATTTTCAAAGAAAGTAGCTTAATTACGTTGATGATTTTAGATCGAATGTGGCTAGAGAAAGCTTGGAAATTTTCTTATTCTTTCAATGGCCATGGATGGTTTAAAAAGAAGAAAAATAAGTGATTTGTTTTCTCCCTACTCGCTTGTATATATACTTAGGATTAAAGGATTAGTTAAGCTTAATTAAGAAACAAAACCTTAATTAACTATGCATATGATAATGATTAATTAAAGGATTAATGGAAATGGATGGAGAGAATTGTTTTCATCCACTAACTCATGCATTAGTAATGGTTAAATAACCATTAGGTCCTTTGCATAATTTTTAATTGGGTCCTCAAGCATGTCATAATTTAAAATTTAATAGTGATTGCACTTTTATAATTTAGTTCATGTATTATAATTAATGATTTTTTCAATTTAATTACTCGACCGACCACTAATATACTTTCATACTAAATGCATAAATTTTTCTATTCATAATTTCATGGACATGGTTTATGGAATTGGGTTCCGAAACTGGATTTTCGAACACCGTCTAAAATCGGGTCATTACATGTGTCATCCTCTATGCCTGCTTATAGAGTTTAAAAACTTAAATTGACAGTGTATCAAATATATTTTCAATACTTTTTACATGACATATTTGGGTTGGTCTAGAAATATTATTGTTTAAATTTTCAAAAACGAGCACCTAATTATTCACATGGTTCTAAATGATAAAATTCTGAGATCGGAAAATGGATAAATCTCAAAACTACACATGAACTTTGATTCGATGAGGTTACCGATTTGCTTGCTGCTTTGGACAATATAGGGCTAATTTTCTTATTATGTTAAGTGCTAGCAATCACTTTAGATATGTTGTGCTTGAGTTGTAACAGAATCAGTTGTCAACGTGTCATAATGTTCTCTTGATACTAAAGCTAAAGCCATTGCCGTGTTGATAGAGCTTGTCCTTCACCGCCAGCAACAAATATTTATTATTAATTTTATTTTCCCTAAATTGTATAATTCTATTTATGAAATAAATTAATAAATTTTCCCTAAAAAAATTCAAATAGACATTGCTATAAAAAACTATCAAACTTTTGTTACATTGCCACTTTCATTTGCTTTTGGAAGATTTTTTTTCCTAAACAATCATTTATTCATTATAAAGATAAAATACAACAGAAATGGAACAATAGTGATAGTTCCAAATAAACCACAGACATCAACATCAACACCAAATGAAAGGGAAAAGTAAACTCAAATTGAATATAAACCTAAATTTATGTCCTAGATTATATTAAATAAAGTTACGAAATTATAATTTAGAAATTAATTCGATTAAAAATTTTAAATACCTAATTCAGATAATTTTTTATTCAATTAAGCGAAATATAAATAAACAAAGACGACATATATCTTAGAACATTTGACATTGCAAACTAATTATAGTAACTAGCTTATCAATATCCTCGAAATTAATCTTGTACGTAGTACAACCACATATATAGGTAGAGAATGTCTGTTATATGAACTTATATAATTGGATACGAAGCTTCCATGGCGATACCACATAAGCCACCTGGCGTATTCACATCCCTTTGAATCCTAATATACCCATTTTCACCCCAAGTTTCTCCCCATGAATTCTTAACCAGCCAATAGTTTAAACCTTCTTCACTTTTCCCGTATCCAACAATGGTGACTGCGTGGGCGAAAGAACTCCCACAATCTTCGGTAAACACTCCACCTTTGTAAAGCTGAAAGTATTTCCCATAGCTATAGCTATGGCCTCTGATTACGACCGAAACCGGTTGTTTTGCGACGGCCTTTAGCAATGCTTCTTCGTTTTTTTCAGGCACCGTTCCATATCCAGTTATGGAAACTTTGTTTATCTGTTTACCAGTGTCGCAAGTTTCTTGCATTTGTTGATATGGGTAGCTTTCTTCGGTGGTTATTCCTTGGTTTTGGATAATGTATTCGAAAGCATCCGTCATCCATCCTCCTTTACAACCACCGTATCCTCCATTTTTGCTGCAATCCACCAGTTGTTGCTCTGATAATGAGATTAAATTACCAGTTTTGATTTGGACTATCCCTTCAACGGCTGCCACTGCTGAAAATGTCCAGCAACATCCTGAAAAAGTAAACCAACAATAACCCTTTTTAAGTATAAAACAATTAGTGAAAAAGATAAATAAATGCTTCTTGGCTGAGCAGTATATATAAATATTTAAAATATTTGATAGGGTTCAGTTAGTATGGATTTAATAATATAATTATACTTGTGCATATAAAGTATACAATCAAACCAAATATTTTTAATTTACTAAAAACTTAACTAGCATGTATATTAATACAACATGATATACGATGGTTGAATTAAGTAAACATAAATAACCTTTTATATAAGTTAATACTCAATTAATATGTGAGCCAAAATTTTTTTTATGTATATATATATAATTGGTACTTACCACATTGGCCTTGATTCTTAATATGAGTCACTGCACCTTTTTTCCTCCAGTCGAAGTTTGTCGGAACATCTGTGAAGCTTTCGTCCATAAGCGATGTTGATTGAGACATTGTGAGGTTGCCTTGCATCTTGTATCCCGTATGTGTTGCAATGAATTCATCGTATGTCATGTCTGCAAATTCATTGAGTCCTAACTTAAAACTTCTATTTCCACCATTGTTGAAGCTCTATATAGTTCAAGTTCTCCTTAAATATATTAAGACCCTTCTCCTTTTGTAATTTACTCTCATATTTTCGACCATAATCTACTATCCATTGTTCGTGTTTATCAACAATGGCGCTTTCATGAAATGTTCGAGACATGGAAATAGATGCCAATGTCCCAAAAATAAAAAACAAAAAGACATGGATGAAGCTCATTGTTTTGCTGTATAGCAGAGATACAACTATAAACCAAGGGTTTTGCTTTTCTTTGCTAATTGCTAAGTTGCGAAGAACTAGCACTGAGTGGATGTGTATTTATAATTAAAAAGATTGATTCAATTCTTCTTCTTTATTTTTTTTCTTTTTAAATCAACTCATCTTATGAATATCTACATAAGATGTCAACTCTATGAAGAAAATTTTACTTTTCTGTTGGCAAAATGAATTCAAAATCACGTTCCTAGCAACGAAATGAAAAAAAAAAAAAAAAATCAACATAATGAAATTTGAATCTTTTTAACTATTTTATTAAGTTTAGTTCGTCCCCATTTTTTATTCATTTTAAAATATTATTATATTAAATATTTAAACAATAAAAACTCATAAATTAATTAAAAGAATAGGAGTTTTTTAAATTCCAAAGCTTTTAGTGTAAGGGTGTGTTTGATAAATTATTGAAAATTTTCATTCATTTTATTGAAAATGAAAGTTTTCTACATTTAATATTTTAATTATGTTTGATAATCAACTTAATTTTTTACTTAATATAAAAATTTCAGCAAAAACATGTTAAATAAAATAAATATGTAGATAATTACTTATAGTCTATTTTAATTTATTAAAATTTTGAAATAAATTATCATCTAAAACTATCCAAAACAATATAAATATTATATTAATAAGATTAAAAATAAAAATAAACAATCTTTTAAAAAACTAATATTTACTTTTATCAAACAATATAATTATATTTAGTATTTATATTTACTAATTTACCAAATAATATTTTAATATAAATTTAATATTTATAAATTTTAACAGTAAAAATTTAATACTTAGTTTTTTTTTTTTTATCTTTAAAATTTTAATTTAGCAAATACACCCTAAATATCTTATGCTCGACAGATTCAGAAAATATTGTTCAGCTTTAGACACGATGTGTCATGTATCCACTTGACAAAATTCTAGCCCATACGATACTTTATTACTTAATTGGCGCAGCAAATATTGACAAAAGCAGGATTTGCGCTAAAATTTTGTCTTAAATTTCCGTTGTGTGATTGGTACATGGATGAGACAGACTAGATGCTAATCAGGGTCAACTGCCCTTGCCTGCAAGAGAGTTAAGGTGATTTAGTTATGGCTAATATACTAAGAAGACCTTCAATTTATAAAATATTTCTGCAAAAAAAAAAAAAATTTGTAAACATATATAAATTCAAAATAGAAATTATATAACAAATTTTTTTAATTACGACATCAATTTTAACGTACTAGTTATCTTGCATGCCCTTTTTTTTTCCCTCTTATTTTATTTTAAAAGAGTTTGTAAATATTTATGGTATTTAACTTTTTCAAGTTGAAAATTAATTCATATTGTAAACAAGATTTTAATATGTTTAGCTTAAATTTTTTTTAAAACTTAACTCACACAAATTTATTCAACTTGACTCAATTCAAAAAAAAAAAAAATTAAATTGAGCTAAAATGATAAATAGGAGCAATCAATTCAACTAAATAAAAAAATTTCACTTGATTCGATTAAACACTCACCCCTAAATACAACACCTATTCAGTCAGAAAAAAATACTTAAAAAATATGTCAATAACATACTCAATATTATTATATATTGTTTTCCTTCTATTATTTATGGTTAATATTTAATACTCAATCGATGGAAAATTACATTTCTATAAATATGGTTTAAATACTAGTACATGTCACATTTTTTGAAAAAAAAAATATTTTTTATTATTTAAGTACTCTCCAAAAGAGCATATGTCACCTTCTAAACCCTACTTAATAAATCTGAAAACTTTAATGATAGTGTATTAAAAAAAATTTCAATACCTTTTACGTTAAATACAACACAATATTATTATTAAATTTCCTAAAACAAACACCTAATTATTCGCATGGTATTAAATGATAAAATTGTGAGATTGGAAAAAGGGATAAATTTTAAAATTACTCATGAAGTTTGATTCGATATACAATTTGATAAATGAACTTTGATTCAGTGCAATTATCCACATGGAACTTTGATTGTGGTTTACATGTATATATAAAATTTTAATTTTGATTTGATTGTACACATTTGAAGAAATAAATACATAAATTTATTTTTACATTAGATATATATAATTATTTGTATTGCAATATGTAAACTTAAATGATGCTATATCGATAATTGTGTTAGCAATTTCCGAAAATTGAATTAAATTAATGTTTCGTGTATAAAATTGCATAAAATCAAAGTTCATGTATAGCATTACACATTGAACCAATTCGTGTATAATTTTGAGATTTATACCATAAAAAAATCTAAATTGAGTCATTTGCCAATAGTTAGACCGGATTAGAGAGCAAATATCCTCTCTATGCAAGAGAGAGGATTTTGTTTGATTAGATGTTCTTATAGATGTCTAGGAGGGACCTATGATTAGAAGTGTTGAAGATTGGAGGTGGTTAAAGGATCAATCGAACAAGTGAAGTTTGACGTAAGAAGCTAGGAATATTTTTGTGTATTCGAGTTTTAGTTGAGCTTGGTATTGTATGTTAACCTTGATTTTGTGATGAATGTTGGAAGTTAGAAATTTCGTCATGAGCAGTGGAAAACCTAAGGTTCAGAAAAGAGTTTAATGAGTGCCATCGAGATGTCGAGGGTCTAAGGTTGCGGTGTCACCTACTGTTTCCAAAGTATCCATGAGGTACCAATTGATATTAGCCTAATAAAAACCACTAATTGTATATCTAAACAATTTGAGCATAATACATATTTCAAACACTACATATACTACCATTGATATATCATTACTATCCAAATTATCAAATTGAACATTCACAACTCAAAACCAAATTAGTACAATGGCCGTTTGCAAAATTCCACCATCAAAACCTTGAACATACCTATATGAACATTTTAACATTCTATATACTTAAATTCAAATGGAAATCAACCAATTCCAAGTTCCTAAAATGACCATTTACCATATATAACCATCTCAACCTTAGGTACATCCCATTTATCAAAACATAACGGAACTATACAAACTTTGTTGAGTCGAGAGCTATGATTTGGATGTTGGATCACTCATTGATCCTTCGATATCTGTTAATACCTGCATATGAAATAAACAAATCATATGCTGAACGATAAAGCTCAATGGTACTTTCATGATTCAAATCAATAAAAATGAAAGCATTAACATAAAAGAAGTAATCAATATATGGTCAAGTTTCAACCATTTCATTTACCATTCATGTATCAAATGTTAAAATTATGAACAATCTCATTTTACTAACTATATGCATTTTTCATATGTATGAATGCATGATATATCGATTTCATCAACATTGCATAGCCTTTATTTTACTATTGCCACCCCGGGTTACTCGGTGTCGATGACTTTTAGAGTTTGTATGTTCTACCATCTCGGGTGGCCCTACAACGGTAACTTTCATTATCTACATATTGTACTATCCCCGGTGGCCCCAGTAACGATGGTTTTCACTATATACACATTTTACCATCCTAGGTGTCTCAACAACAATAGTTTCCACAATTTACAAATTCTACCATCTTGGATTGCCCAACAATGATGGTTTTCACTATTTTGATATTCTACCATTTCAGATGGCCAGAGAACAATGGCTTTCATTGTTTTGATATTCTACCATCCTGAATGGCCCGACAACGATGACGTTCATTGTTTATATAATCTACCATCCTAGATGGCCCGACAATGATGGTTTTCAATCACTATATTGATGACCCTATAACATGCCAACTAAACTCAACTCTACCTTAGATAGTCAGTAGGGTAACCACTAAATAAATACACATCATAGTCATACATCATATACATGTTCATCTCAATTCAATATTTGACATACTATTCCATCACATACGAATCAATTCATATCATACTCATTTCTATTATATTCAAATCAATTCACAATCTAGACATTCAATACCATGATATAATCTTAATAGTTAATAAGCAGTAATTATGTATGCATGTATGCATGCATGCATGTATGTATGCATGTATGTATATATTGAACTGAAATATTAAAAGTACAAACCGAAGTTTTCGTCACTTGTCTACGACTCTTGTGTTTCCCTTCTTTTGAAACGGCTCGATGTCATCTTTAACTATGTTCAATAATTCTATAATAGAAACAACATTAGTTTACACCAAATTAACATTCAAATACTTAGCCAAACATATTTTTCATTTTATTCAATTTAGTCCTTATATCTGGGATACTCGTATTTTTCAATATCTAACATCAAATCAAAATTTGATTTCACATTCTTTCCTTAGGGACCTTATACTTCTTATCTATAACAAAATTTCATGATAGTTTTCAATTTATTCAATTTAGTCCCTAATGTTACAAAGTTATTTAACAAGTTTAATTTAGTCTCTAATTTAGTCCTTATCACAATCTAAGCTCACTATCTATTAATCTCTTCAATTTCAAGCTTAGTTCATCAATTTCTCTCTGATGGCAACTTGTTAAAAACTAAGTGATTGGACAAATTAATACATTAGTTAACTAAATCAAGCTCCCATGATAAAAAAATCTATAAAAATTTGAAGAAAACAACTTAATTATCTTATTCAATATGGATGGCCAAATGACAAAGAAAAATTATTTTATTTTAGTAGCTCATGGCTTGGGCAAGAAGATGACAATGTCATCTTTCCATCGACTAATTTGCTTTATATATTAAGGTTAATTAGTTTAATTAATTAGATTAATCAATCTTAGTTGACTTTATTAATTTTTTTATATTTTTTTAATTAGAAACCAGGCTAAGTGGAAATCAACAACATTCCCCTATTAAATTATTTTAAAAATGGATTAAATAGTAATATTGGTCTTTTGGATAATTGTTATTTAAGTCCTCAAGTATTTTCTAAATTAAAATTTTATAGTGATTAAATTTTTACAATTTAATCCATAACTTTGATTAACTATTTTCTCAATTAAATTACTTAACCGATCTTCCATATATTTTTATAACGATTCTATAAATTTTCTCTTTTACCTTTGCAGACTCAATTTTTGAAAATGAAGTTTTGAAACTGTACTTTTCGACAACACTTAAAATTAGGTCGATATAGTATCCTTATTTAAAATTATCCTTTTGTTATATTTTTTTTAATTGTCATAATATCAATCTCATAAGTCATGGAACAACATAAATTTAATAGAAAGATATCGAAATATATAAAAAGTTATAAAATCAATTGACACACTATCTTTTTTAGATTAAGTATTTGTATTGGTGACAAAAATAGTGACTGCGTTGTCAAGGTGATGGAATACAAATTCTAGGAAACACTCCACATTGATTATCCAAACATTTCTTATTAAGAAGAACAAAGAACGCAAGCAACTCCACATTGATTGTAATTGTTTTTATTTATCCTTTTTGCATATAAAAATTTTGTAACATAATTTAAGAAATTTTGACGAAATTAGTTAATAGAATTTTTTTTTTAAAAACCCGGATATAATACTTCTAATAAGAAGATACATAGGAAGTAGGAACCTAAAACCAAAGCAAATTCCAAAATTTTAAACAACCCTAATAATACAACTATCTTTTTATTTTAGTCCAAAAGCTAAAGAAGTGGCCATAATTATATGTATATGCACAGTTAGAAAAAAAAAATCCCCACTACTCTATAAAAAAAATTGTATTATTTTAAAGATGTTTTTGTCGTTGTATATCATTTATATAAAAAAATAGAAAAATATCCGCACACTTAAACTCATATGTCTTTTAACTTTCTACATTTATACTCTATGATTCAACTAAAGTTTAATTCCATAGATGTACCATAATCTAGTATCAACTTATGCAGCTAAGAAGCTTTCATGGCGATACAACATTTATATACACCCCTTTCAATCCTAAAATATCCCTTTTCACCCCAAGTTTCTCCCCATGAATTCTTAACCAGCCAATAGTTTAAACCTTCTTCACTTGTCCCATATCCAACAATAGTGACTGCATGAGTGAGAGAATTGCCACAATCTCCATTAAACACAACACCTTGAAAAAACTGAAAGGCTAGTCCACTTCCATCGATTGCAATGGATACAGGTTGATTTGTGACGGCCTGAAGCATCGCTTCTTCATCAGTTGCGGGCAATGTTTCATAGTTGATGATGGTGGCTGCTTTGTTTTTCTGTTTCCCAGTGTCGCAAGTTCCTTGCATTTCTTGATATGTGTAGCTTTCTTCGGCGGTTATTCCATGGTTTTTGATAATGTATTCGAAAGCATCCGTCATCTGTCCGCCAACTGAGCAACCTTGGTTTCTGCTGCAATCCAATAGTTATTGCTCGGATAATGAGATTAAGTTACCAGTTCTTATTTTAATTATCCCTTCACTGGCTGCCACTGCTGAAAATGCCCAACAAGATCCTGCAAAGGTAAATGAAAAAGAACCCTTTATTAATTATATACTAACATTAATTAGTTCCAAAATATATTTGAGGGTTGATAGTATTTCTTTTTTAAAAAAGCAATGGGTTGAAAGTATTTTATATTTCAACAAATTATGAAAAGTTTTGAAGTGCTTGATCTAATAAAATGTCATTTGTGACATTAACTCAATCAAATGTTTTTGTGTACTTACTACATTGACCTTATTCTTAATAGAAGTGACTTCATCTTGATCCCTCCAATCGAAGTTCGTCAAAACATTTGAAAAGTTTTCATACAAAAAGATGTTGATTTTGACATCGTGGAATTGTCCTGCATCTTGTATCCAGTGTGAGTTGCAATGAATTCATCTTGCGTCATGCAAATTCATTGAGACCTAACTTAAAACTTCTATTTCCACCATTGTTAACACTCTTAATATATTCTAAGTTCTCTTTGAATATATTACGACGCTTCTCATTTTCTAATTTGCTCTCATATTTTCGACTATAATCAACCATCCATTGCTTGCTGTAACACATGCCAATGTCCTAAAAATTAAAAAGATTAAGCTCACTGTTTTGCGGTATAGCAGAGATACAATAATAATTTAAGGGTTTTATTTTTCTTTGCTAATTGCTTGAATTCTTTTTTTATAGGGTAGGATAAAAATAAAAATTAAATGAAAAAATTAACTTTAAGTAAATGTTTGGAAGTAAATATATATTTATGAAACTTATATTAATAAATAATTCCTAAACATTCTTTGAAGTTAATGATAACGTTTTCAATTTTTTTTACTAAAATATTCTAACAATTCCCCACTTAATTTAATAAAAATATTTAAGCACTAATTTTTTAGGTGAAGATAGAAAGCTATGTATAATGTACAAGAGCTAATGGCATGAACCTATACTTAGTGTTTCAACAAGCTCTGCTCCAAAACGAACAGTGAACTAAGTTTCGAACTAAGGCTTCATTAAGAGTATAAATATACTCAACCTTTATTGCTATTACAGGATCTATACACTGCATCATAGGGAGGGATTTATTTTTATATGCATGCCATGAAATCACTGTGATTCATTCTTGTTCGAAAAAATTTCAGTTTGTAACGGTTTTCTTCGAAAAATAAAAATTTTGAAAATTGAGCCGATTTGTGATATTTATAGCAATAAACTCTTTACCGAAATTACACTTGTATTTTCGGCTAGACAGATCCTTGTCATTCTTAGCATTCAACCAAATTACCTTCTCTACTATTCTCTTACCACGAATTACTTCGAGTGTGAGCTCGAACAATTCAAATCAAACAGAGAACCAGAAATAGTTTTCTTTACTTTCATTGTGAAAGAAAAATCTTTCTCAATAGGAACATGTAGAATTGTTATTTCAGAAAATAGAATTAATACTTAGAGAATTAACTCTCACTATTTTCGGATAGAATAACATATCTCAAAGTTGTATATTTAGCCCTATCGATGTCATTTATTTATAGGGAGATGAGGTAAAATCCTTATTGAATTGTAGAAGTCTATTTCAATAGAAAAATGAAATCCTAGTTTAACTAGGAGTAGGTGGGGCGCCAACCCTAGTTAAACAAATTAGGGTCCATTGTCCCTCTTTATAAACATGGGGGGCTTTTAGGCCTCTCCCATTTCGGGTCTAATTATAAGTAATTCCTAAACTTTTAACCTAGTACTTTATAATTCAATCCAACCCGATATTTGTTTTTCTATTTCCCAAAATTAATTAATTTCTCAATTAAATAGTTTTCTAAATCCAATTCTAATTCCATTAAAATCATGACGACTTTACCTGTAATAGCTCGTTTTTCAGTTATGGTAGAGATGGAGATTTTAGTAGGGGGAGCAAAACTCGATTCGACTCGAAATAATCGAAAAAATTTGAATTTCGAGTTAAACGAATCGAGTTATTCGAGTTAATCGAGTTATTCGAATCAACTCGAATTTTTTTTTCAAATTTCAAGTTCGAATCGAGTTGAGTTTTCGAATTCGAATAATTCGAATAACTCGAATAATTCGAATATTAAACTATAATATTTTACATTTTTACCCCAAACTCCCAAACGTTTTTTACTTTTCCCTTAAAACTTTTACTTCTTCCCACTTTCCCCCCAAAACTTTTACTCCCCTCCCCTCCTAACACCCCAATCTACCCAAAATCCATTTCCCACCAAAATTTTACTCTCCCATTTACTTTTTCTCAAAATTTTACTCCCAAAAACCCTCAAAACCTTTTATTTTCCTCCAAAATTTTTACTCCCTCCCACTTTTCCCCTAAAACTTTTATTCCCTTCCCATCCCATCTCCCATCTACCCCAAACCCTCCCCCCTCCAATTTTTTTTTAATATTTTCCCTCCAAAATTTTACTCCCCGTATTTACTTTCCTTCAAACTTTTATCCCCAAAACTTTTTATTTTCCCCCTAAACTTTTACTTCTTACCCTTTACTCTCAAATAAAAAATCAAAATTATCCAAAAAAAAATCACTAAACATAAATAGTAATAATTTTATTTATATCTACTATTTATATTATTAAATTAAATTTCACATTTTATATTATTTATATTATTGAATTGTTTAGTCATATTGAATATTTATATTAAAATTGAATTATTAATTATGCCATAAAATATTCGTGTTAAAATTTTATATTGGTATCAATTTCACATTTTATTTTTAGAATAACTTTTATTAAAAAATCATATTTTTACATTTAATATATTTTTTAATTCCAAAATACATAGTGACAAGAATCTGAAGATAATTGAAACAACTAAGCAAGTAAAGAAGCTAACCAGTATATAAAAAATTAATAAATAAATTATGAGGTGATGAAAGTTAGTAAAAAAATTAATTAAGGTGGACAAATTTTATTATGATGGGTGATGGTGGTTACAAGGACCAAAAATTATTTTTTAAAATTTAACTCAAACAAATATATTCGATTCGATTCGATTCGAATTCCATCTCACTCGACTCGATTCGAGAAAACTTCAAATAAAGTTAGGATGATAAAATGAGATTCGAAAACTCGATTAACTCAAAAATTTTTTATTCGATTCGATTTGATTCGATCGAATGCTCAACCCTAGGTTTTAGAACCCCATTTTCAATTATTGAGTCTGTAAATATTATTGTTTAATATTTACAAGGTTATTATAAAGTTTAATTAAATTTTGGTCTGTTAATTTTGTTAATCAAATAGTTAATTAAGGTACATGGACTAAATTGTAAAAGTGGTAAAATTTAATCATTATGAATTTTTAGTTAATTAGAGGAACAGTTAGGCAATTGGTCAATTTATAAATAGATATTCAATGGTGGCTGCACATTGTTATCACTAATTATTTAATCAAGCTTATGAATTAATTAATTAAACCTTCGTTAAAATAATTAAGATAATTAATTTAATCGTATGTTTATAAGCTAAAATTTAAAACTCATCATATTTATTTCCTTTCTTCTACAACTGAAACCACTTGAGGAAAACCTAGGAAGCCATTTTTATGAGCTTAAGCATTCGACCCTCCATTTGGTAAGTGAGTTTAAGTCATTTTCTTTTACTTTTTACATTTTTGGGGTCTCGAGAGCTTGATTTAGTTAGCATGTGTACCAATTTGTAAAAATTTTAAAGTTTTATAAAGTTTACATTATTGAATGCTTAATGAAATTAGAGTTAATTTGTTATATTTTAACCCTAGATATGAAAAAAAACTAATTTGTAAAGTGAATGTTGGTAATTTTGAACATAGGGACTAAAGTGCAAAGAATTCAAAATTGATGTTAAATTTCTATAATTATAGATATTAGAGAGCTATAGAAGGATTAAATTGAGATTAGTTTCAAAATCGAGGCTCAAATTTGAAAGTTATAGTAATTTTTGTTTTAGGGACTAAATTGAATAAAATACTAAAGTTTATGAAACATTCAAAAAATGAAATTGAATAGTCATATGCATATAAGAGGATGATATAAGGTATTTGGAATTGATAAATTAAATTGATTCTCATTTAGATCGAGAATCGAGCCAAGTCAATGACAATTGGAGAAAAAGGCAAAATTATCGAATAGTCCTTGCAATTCAACTTGTCTGTTGATTTAATTAGGTAAGTTCATGTGGTGTATTGTATTTATATATTCACATATTTTAAATTTTAAGTGCATGTATGTTTAATTGAAATTTGAATTGTTTACGATTTGGTACGAAAGTTGAGATTTGGGCCAAATTGTAAAGAAATATAAATGAACTTGTATGTCAAAATTGCCTTGACAAAACTCCGTAAATGTCTTGTACACATGAATACTGGTTGATTATTGATGATTACTGAGATCCAACATTTGTTGCAGACTCGAACATACACATAAAACAGGTTTAGCTTGGACAAGGAACCTAATGTCGTTTCAAAGGTTTAGCCCAAACAGGTAACCTAACATGTATATTTTTAGCTTTGGCCAAGATATTAGATGTGTCACTACAAATTTTCAGCCCAGACGGGTAACCTAACACGAATATATGTTCAGCTCGAACGAGAATCAGATGTGAGTACTACCAATGCATTTGAGTTCATTTACTGAGTTTCATCAAGTAATACTGATAGCATGAATGAGAAATAAAAATCTTACAAAATGTAATTGATGTTCTATACAGTATGAATGAATGGTTGGAATATAAATATTTAATATACATGTATTAACATGTTATAAAATAGGCACATTATATGATGGGTTATATAATGAAGCTCACCATGTTGTTGTGATTTGCTATTGTAGGAAAAAATCATCGAAATAAATAGTTTAATATGTTTAATTGTAAATCGAGGTAAGTTTATCGCTTCATATACCTATGAACTTACTAAGCATTTGATACGTTTACTCATTACTTTTCATTTTTCCTATAGATTGTCGATTTGCAAAACTTGTTGATCAAATCAGCTTGAAGACCACACTATCCTACCATTGACTTGATATTCTTTTGATCATTGTATAGTCTAATTATATGGCATGTACATAGGTGTCAATATATGAGTTTACATTGGATGGATAGTTTGTTTTGAACTTGATTAATGTTTGAATTATGAAGTGTTAATATTCATACATTTAGACGTATTTTTGGTAATTTGTGTGACTTTATGTTTGACATTTAAAATGGCAAGATAAGTATGAAATGAGGTAGTAAAAGTGACAGTAAAGACTTGTAAAATGCATGGATGACTATGTTGAATTGATTAAGCTATTTTGTTATGCTTTTTGTTAAACTAAGCTTTATTGATAAATTATTTTGATATAACAAATAAAAATATTTTTTGAATAAAGATTGTTTTTAGACAAAGAATCGATGAAGTTCAAAGTAAAAACCCTTTTAAGTCTCCAAATACTTTAGAGAATACTTTAAACACACAAAAATATTTTAGGACAAGTCCAAAACACTTCAAGTATTTTTAACTCAAGTGAAACAATTATAAAATCATGTGAAATAGTTTTAAATTGAGTGAAAAATTTTAAAATTGAATGGAACAGTTTAAATCAATTGAAAATTTTTAAATCAAGTGAAAAACTACTCCCTAAACAAAAAGTATCGATACCCATACATTTTTATCGATACCTTTACTAATATCGATACAATTTTTGTATTCTGACTCCAAAAATTTTTTTTAAGCAATCATATTGAATATTGATACTTTTAATTAAGTATTGATACCTAGACAATTTTAGCGATACCTTGGTTAGTATTGATATGAGTTTTGCATTCTGACTTCGAAGAATTTTTGAACAAACACATAAAGTATCGATACATATCAAAAAGTATCGATACCTTTCATCAAGTATCGATAAATTTCCATGGGTATCGATGTAAATAGGGCTAACAGTCACTAAACTTTTGCATTAAATGCTAATAGTATCAATACCTATCAAAGAGTATCGATACTTGTTGTTGCATGTGACATAAATGCACTGGTATTTTCATTCCCAACGGCTCTATTCAATATAGGAAACGCATCCTTGAGCACAAAGTGCATACGAAGCGCATCCTAATGCATCAATACATAATCCCGTATATAAACCAATCCTATGGCATGCTAACTATATTCAACACAGCTCGAACAACTAATAGGGTACCAATATGAAACATCATTTACAATTTAGTACAATTACCATTAATCAAGCCTATTCATCATCACAATCCATCTATTAACATATCACATATACTTCATGTCATTCAATACATTTTCACCCAATCTCATTACACATATCATATTTCCAACATTTCATGCTATTTTACATTTTATTCATTTTAATTCCCTATTTCAACATTTTATAATCAAGCTCAATTCAATCTCTCATATTATCACTAGGTGCTCATATCAATATTTCTAAATGCAATTAACACGACCCTAAATCATAAATGTATAAATTCTGGTCTCATATCACTCATAAACAACTCTTTCTTTTCCTTTCCCTCTTGAAGGTTTTGCGTCGATGTTAGCTATGAATAGTCACAAAACATAACACTATCAATTTCTAGCCAATTCAAAACCAAATACCAATTTTCACACATTTATCCCCTAAAATTGAGACAAGCATAATTTTCAATTTAGGGCTTCATATTAAAATTTGATTTCACCAAAATTCATTTTGGGCATTTCTATTTTCTATTCCTATCAATTTTCATAATCATTTTGCATTTTATTCAATTTGATTCCTAATGTACGAAACAAACAATTAAGCTTTACAATTTAGTCCTTTTCATAAAATAAGTTTAATTTCTAACAATTTCACACCAATTTCTTTCAATTTTCACCAAAGTTAATTTTTAAAAACTTTGACAGTTTTACATATTGGTACATGGGCTAGCTAAATCAAGCTCTCATGATTCAATTTCCATAAAAATGAAAGAAAAGTGGCTAAAAACTTACATGAAATTGGATGGCCGAATGTTTGAAATCTAAAACCTTCTTTTTTTTAATTTTCTTAAGTTCTCACAGCTCAGGGAAGAAGATGATAACATCTTCCAGTAAGCTTTGGATTTTATATTATGATTAATTCATTAATTAATTTTAGTTAACTTAATTAATCTAACTTAAATAAATTTTATCATGTTTAAGCCAAGTTAATGACATCCAATATCATCATCCACTATAAACTATTCATAAGTGGTTTATTAGCCATTTTGATCCTTTAGATAATTGCTATTTAAGTCCCCAAGTATTTTTCTAATTACAAATCTATAGCGATTAAACTTTTATAATTTAGTCTCTAGTCTTAATTAACTATAATTGCAGCTAAATTGCTTATCCAAAATTCAATTCATCAATATAATAACTTCATAAATATCTTTAGTTACTATTTACAGACTTGGTTTATAGAAACAAGGTCCTGAAACCGTATTTTATGACACCACTAGAAATAAGTTGTTACAACAAGAGCTAGTGTCATAACATCAAGAGGGTTGTGTCGCGACTTCCAGGGTAGACTCCTTAAAAATTTACTTCGTTTGAATTCAATCTACCAAATTATACACACCAATGGTCTAAGGACCCAATGTGCAATTCTATTCAACTCAAAAGATTATCATTTACACTTTTCTTAAAGATTTCAAAACACTTATAAACATGATCAAAACAATTCACAAGTTAATTTTATTTGGCATTCACTATCCAAAATACGTACTTGACCAATTACAACTTTAAACTAGTTTAATTCTAGGTACATGTCATCTATTGAAACATAAAGAATGGTACAAACATGTCTGAGTCGAGAATCAATGATCTGGACGTTGCTTCACCTCTCAGGACTTTGAAATCTACTGATACTTTCATGATTCAAGTCATAAAAATGAAAATATTAACATAATACAAATGAAATCAAAGCATAATTAAATTTCAAACCTTTTCATGACATGTATGTTAAACATTCAACTATTAAAAATAAGTTCATTTCCATTACAATTCATACAATTTGATCAAATCAATATTTCATAATTCTTACTTTACTTTGTCATCCTGGGTTGCGCGGCAATGATGACTTTTAGAATTTGAAAATTATACAATCCCGGATGGCCCAGTAACGATGGCTTTCACTTTTTCGATGATCCTATGGCATGCTAAGTAAACTCGACTCTACTCTAAATAGTTAGTAGAGTATCCAATATCCAATTATGTATCATTATATATTCTATATCATAGTCACAATTGATTTCATCAATTCGTATTACATGGCATTATCAAGCCCATGTTATACTCGTTTACAATATATTTACATCTTAATTCAATTCTCGATACATCAAAGTTTCATACCATATCATTTCAACTTAATTCACCATATCTCATCATCAATTCACATGTATATATATATATTCAATGTTATATAACACAATTCATATAATTTTTATGTCACATATCATATATAAATAATATCATACTATTTTCTACTATGTTCAATTCAGTCCAATTGTAACACCTCATACCCGGCTTATACGTTAAGACCAAGCCTGGAGAGCTACATCAAAACGTTTAAGAAAAATCGAACCTTAACTATGAGAAATTTGTTATCCAAAAACATTTAAACAGTTAAGCCATCAATGTAATTCAAACTTAAACACTATAACCAGAAAGAACATGTGATAGTATAAGTTCATATACACAACAAAGATAATCAGAAATGAGAGATGACCGAGCTCCTGACACGACGAGCCTTTTAATTCGATGGGTTACCTGAAAATTAGTCAACAAACATAATGATATAACTCTATGTATAATCAATGTACATAATCAAATCATAAGTATGTATAACACATATAGGTGTTCATTTTCTCTTTATTCAGACATTTCTCAGTTTCAAATACAAAGTTAGAACAAAGGATATTTATTACAATTACAGAACAGATCACATACAGATGCAGTTTCCCAACCCCATCCACTACACACCATCTTTGACCATCCCAACACACCATATAGGCTACTAAATTCATCCAGCCCTACACACCACATAGTGTCAGCATAACACGTTTTAGAATGATTACAGACTAGCTGTCAGATCAGTATGCCATAAATCGCTAGAACCAAATACAGATTTATGGCTTAGCCACTAAATTCGAAGATCATTAAATTGTCAGTACTTCCTTCTTTGTATCATTCCCACCCAATACAGATGCATATTACAGATGTCAGATATTAAGGATGTACATACCATTACCCAAACACAATTCACAATCAAATAATACATATCATTTAACAGTTATCACATTAATTATAAATACAAATAATCGATTATTCAGCCTCATAATATTGGATATTAGATTATACAATCTAATTCAGATCATACGGACCCTATGGAAAACCAACATTCAATTTGAACAATGCTTACGACCCTAGGGAAAATTCTAGTATTTTGGCTCACATGCCCATGTGAATTCACATGACCTAGGTGTCTGGCCTGTGTGGTCCACACGGCCTGGCACACGGTCATATGGCTCAAAATAATGAGTTACACGGTCTGGCACACAGCCAAACAGCCACTCGTGTGTCTCACAAACCATCACACGGCTTGGACGCATACCCGTGTTCCTAGCCCATGTGTCTCTAACTCAAAAGTAGTAAGTTACACGGCCTGACACACGGCCTTGTGGCTCATATGACCTACCACATGGCCTAGCAGATGGCCGTGTAGCGTAGAAAGCCATGTTTTTCAACATTTGCAATTTGTAAAAAATCAAGTTTTCATTACACACCTAACGTAGTTTCGATGTAGAAGCAACACAGAAGAATTCGAAACCTAAAATGACAATTAATTGACTAATTAAATGACTATATCTAACTCAAAATGAAAAAATTAGCACTCAAAACTTGGTAAAGGAAACTTACGGAAGCAATAAAAGCAAGAAGGAAAAAAAAAATAAGGGAATAAGAGAAAAAGAAAACAATAGGGAAGAAGAAGAATGGTAAAGGAAAAGAGGAATGAAAAAAATAACAATAAAATTAAGTTTTAAAAAAATAATTATCTAAATAAATAAACTAATTTATTACTAAGTGACAAAATATTTCCTTGATGCACGCACAAATACTCAAACACAGGACCAGAAGATATACAAAAATTTAACCATCAAACCAACAGGCTCATTCTTGACACAAATTCACACAGAAATAAACTTAAGTCCAACGTTCAAAGATAATGGTCAAGTCGAACAAAATAACAAAATTTCTAAAAATGAGATTTGAACCCCTGACCTCTAACACACAAAAAGAACACTTAGCCACATATACAAAAATTTAATTATCAATAGAATTTATCAAACAATTGTTCAAAATTTGGGGCGTTACACCAGTTCTCCATATTTAATATCAATCAATACGAATCAATTTATACGATAATATAAGCTTACCTTAATGGTAAATCATAAAAGTACAAACAAAATTTCTCTCATCATTCATCAACGACTCTCGTCTTTCCCTTCTCTCTCAATAACCCAACATCGTTTTTAGTTGAAATAATGGTTGAAGCTTTCAACAATGGAGGTTTTTCTCTTTCTTATTTTTTTGCTTTTCTTTTTTCTCGATAATGGAAGAAGATAAATTGATTTTCATCTTTCTTTCCACTTAACTGAGCTATTTATACTAAGATTAAGCCTTGATTAATTTAGTTAATCATGGTTATTTTTTAATTAATTTACATTATATTTTTTAATCTTAATTACATAAATTAAATGGTCATCATCGTCAAAGTCCACTAAATTTAAAAGAACAATGGTTTAATAACCATTTTTATCGTTTGGATAATTGTTATCTAAGTCCCCAAGTATTTTCTTAATTAAAGCTCAATAGTGATTGGACTTTTACAATTTAGTCCCCAAATTTTAATTAATTATTTTCTCAGTTAAATTACTTAACAAAACTTCAATAGATTCTCATACTACCTTCCTCAATATTTATTTTTTGTCCTTACGAAGTCGAATTACAGAAATAAGGTTCTGAAATCGCATTTTTCATCACCACTGAAAATCGGATCATTACATGATGGGTTTAAACTTGTGCTTACTAAGTAGTGGCTTCTTGACATCATAGGCAAGGTAAAACTTAGGAGCCTTCTTGGCGGTGACGGGGGCCTTAGGCGTGGGGTCATGGCGAGGGAAAATGCCACCGTGGTTGGCCTTGGTAGCCCAAAGGTCACACTTGTGGTACATCTTATGCCTGGAATTAATACTTGTCTACACCACCACATGTAAGATCTGGGTTTCGGGTCTTAACAGGGGTCTTCCTTTTTGCTGTCATTTCCTCTTTGAACCCTTTACCTTTCGACGATTACTCTTCTTGGTTGGGAAAGGTTGACAAGAGCAGAACCCTAAAACACTTAGGATTGCAAAATGAGGATTTTTATTTTCTTAGAAAATTAATTTAATGATGTGTAATATATATACACACTTGGCGGCACAATCCACATTTCGTTTGGTTTTTAATGGAGGAGTAGCCAAAACAAGAACAGTTCTTAATGACAATGCTAAAATTGACCCCCTAAAAAAAGTAGTCACTAAAACAGAAACACTGTAATTTTAGAGTGACTATTCGGTAGTTTACCCAAAATATAATATTAGAAAATAAAAAAAAGAAATAAATATTCATAAATATTTGAAATACAAATTATATACATTTTATAAAAATATAATTTAGAATTTCAATATTTTTAATAAATTTAATATAAAACATACAAAATTTTAATATATATAGTATATGTTAATTATAATATAACATATTTCAATAAAAAAATATTGTTGATAAATTTCATCTAATAACCAAACACTTAATCAATCAAACCTAAAAAGGGTGGACTAAAAGTGCAAATAAATATGAATCTTCTATTCACCGAATTAAAGCTGATGACAGGGACCCAATAGCATGAAATTACAAATTTGAAGGAGTTACAATAAAAATTCCATTCAACCTATCACACGGCGTATATAAGTCAAAAGTCTACAAACTTCGTTTGGCTTCTCATCACCAGACTATACATTTAAAGATTTGCCAAATTTCATTTGGCTTCTCATTGCAATTCTTTTTACTAAATTAATTTAATAACATTGTACTGAAGTTTGTTTTTAATAGAATTTATCAATTTTAAATTGTGTATAAAATAGGGCAGACTAATAATGAAATTAAAAATAACAGAAGGCCTTATTGGAGAAAATGGCTACTCTCTAATAATAATAATAATAATGAAAATTTTATATTATGTCAAATTTGACATTCATGATCTATATGAATAGAGTATAAAATATGATAGTTAAATTGATAAATTATTAATTATATAATCAAATAAATTTTATATTGATACAAGTGAATCTCACCTCAATTCAAAACAAAAGATTCAAAATTTAAAATTAGTAAAGGTAAAATTATATTTTGGCCTCTTAAAAATATAAAAATTTAATTTAATTCTTTAAAATTTATAAAGATATAGGCTATTAAAATAGTGAAATTGTATTTTTACTATCGTAATATTACAATTGAATTTTGAGCCTTCTAAAAAGTATTTCTAATTTTGCCCCTACTTTTGCTTCCAATAAATAGACGTGAATGAATTGTGATATTCATAATAATAATAGTATTAATGGTTTAAGAAAATTAAAATTAAAATTAAAATTTATATGTAAATTATGCTAAATCAAAATTCACATCTCACAATCATTAAAAATATTTGAATAAAATACCAAGTAAGACAATTTTTAAAAACTGGTTTTAAAAATTGTGAAATACTTAAATAAAATGTGAATCAAGTCAATTTTTTTAATTGCCTAACTTTAGAAATATCTAAATAAAATGCCAATTAATCATTTTATTTAATGAATATTTTACTTTTCTATTAGCAAAATCTAAAATTGACCGATAAAAAGCCTACTAAGTATAATTAAAGGAAACTGCACAACTAGCCAATCAATTTTGTTATTTTTATCACGTAAGTATAATTTTTTTTATTTATTTTAGTCACTGATGTTTTTGAAATCTGATACTTTGACCACTTCTTCGTTAAATTATTAATCGAGTATTTATGTGACCATTTTTATTAGCATAATAACAAATTGGGTAAAGTATAAGAATGATCACCCAACTATTTAGTTCATTCTATTTTTGTCACCCAATTATTATTGTCATTTATTTAATCACACAATTTTTTTAAATTAAATAATTTAGTCACTATTGATGTTAACTTAGAAAGGAAGTCTGATGTGAGTTTTGTTTTATTGGCCTAATAATAAACTTAGTCAATTTGATCATAAATTTAAAAAATTCAACAAATATAACCTTCAATATTTACAGGATTTGTCATTTTAGCTCTAATTCTAAAAATTCTAAAATATATTTAAATTATTTGTGTTTAGTTTTTTTTTACTTTTATAATTTATATTTACTTTTTTTTTATCAACCAAACATATTAAAACCCAAAAATTAAAGCTATTTTTATATTCAATATCTCTTTCTTTAGTCTCTTGTAATAAAAATATTCAAAATAAATTAATAAAAAAAATCACCCTGGCTCTCTTGCAAATAAGGGCAGTTGACCGCGACTTGCTTCTAGTCTATCTTTCTGTTCCACGCAGCAACTATCGAACATAAGAAATTAAGAAAAATTAGCGCAAATCCTGCTTGTCAACATTAGTTGTCATTTGCTCCATCGGTGCGCCAATTATGTAATGGGGCGTAAGAGACCATAATGAAGGCCTAGACAGATTTTGAATAAACACTCAAATTTTCTCTATAATAATCTTATTTAAGATTTTGTTTATTATAAAGATGGTTATTATAGAGAGAATCATACTAAATTTACCATAGAATTTATAAAGTGAATTCCCAAGTGGGAATTATGTTCAGAAAAGAAAGTAGAAATCCAGACAACAAAATTAAAAAAATGTATAGTTGGTGCACATATTATTACTTTTATGCATCTTTTACTGTACATTCTTTCACGTAATTAATTATGATATTCATAAATCTAACAAGTTGAATTAATCAATATGAGTTATCAAATTTAATTAATTAATTAATTAATTAATTAATTAATAAGTTATTAAATTCAAGTAATGAATTTATAAATTTATAATGTTCTAAATTCATATTAAAATATTTAATTAGGGAACTTAATAGTTTATTGAATTGATATATGTAATTCCACTAATTGAAGATTATTTCCATTTAATAAAATATGGTTAACAGATTTCTCAGGTGAAATTTAAACACTTATTGAAATATCATTTTTGTTTAAAAAATTGGAATTAGTAGACTTGTTTATATGAAATAGCTATAATTGTGCTTCAAATTTTGACAATATACTATTGTAGAGAACTAATTTAATAAGCAATGTACTTCATAACTATGATTGTTGCTCGAAAAGTTATTATACAAGATTAAAATAAAATATAAAAAAACCGATTCCACTAGAAATTTAACCATTATAACAAAATATTATTTTAACAGGTGACTGTTATAGAGAAGTGGGATAAATATAGAAATAACTTAAGGAAAATTTTAATCTATAAAAATAACAATGGACTGAAAAAACTAAATTTAAATGTAAATGTAGTGATATAATAACAATAAAATGGTAATAGAAAATAAAATCTAATTATTGTAGTCTTAATTTTTCTAAAACTGTGCGTTTAGTTGGCTCAATCTTACGCTATTGCATGGAATATTACATCCTAGAAGAAGAGTATCTTATTTGGATTCTCAATATTCTAGTCAACTCTTAATCTTATATCCTTAAATAATATCAAGATGTCGTAATATAAGAATGGAGTAATCTTAATACTTTCTCAAATAGAAAATATTGTGAGTAGGGTTCATTAATTAGAAAGATTAGAAATTTCTCTTTCGTATTATAAAAGAACAAAAAAAAACATATTGTGAGCAGAGTTTTTATTTGTCAAATTTGGATTTTTTTAACAAAAATAAATATTTTTCTTTTTTTTTTAAAAAAAGACTTGATTGGCATTTTAGTTGAATTTTCATAAGATGACTTAATTAAAAAAATATTTATTTCAACATTCAAAAGTTCAAATTTACAGCGTTCCATAATGTAACATTTTCAATAATTGAAAACCAAAGTTTGACATCAAATCTAATGCTCACCACCTAGCTTTAAATATGTCTCCACAATTTATACCTACTATCGCCAAGTTTGAGGCCATTTCATTTCCTTTCTTTTCTGCCATCGAAAATACAACACTACCTACCTTCTCAATTTTCCTTTCAATATCTGCAAATGTTGATTGTAGTGACAATGATCTCATCGACTTGTTTGCACACCAGTTGAACACCACTTTAGAACCAATTTCTACAAACAGTGAGTCATTTATCTTCCATTCCAGAGATATAAATACTTCTAATGCTAAAAGCACCGCTCCTGCCTCTGTCGAATCAGCATCTTTTGTTGCAATAGGACTTGAAAATAGAGCTCTTGTAACACCCTCCATATCTCTCAAAACACCTCCACAACCTGCACTATCCTTATTTGCTATCCCACATACATTGAACTTTAAACATCCTTGCGGAGAAGGGCGCCATATCGATGAGGATGACCTGGATTTAATTGTGTCTATCTTGCACCTATTCGGACAAATCCACCAAGAGCTCACCTACATCAATAAATCATCATAGATAGACCTTATCCACAGCAATGCCCTCATCTTTGATTGAAAAATCAAAAGTTTCCATGGTCATCATCTTTCTTTCAAAGACAAGTCCATTTCTTGCCAACCATACTGTCCAACAGGCTGCCGGCATTGATATCAACCATAAGCTTTTCTGGATTCCAGCCAATTTCATATTATAACACAATGTGTATAATTCATCAAATTTGCATTTGACAAGAAATTTCAATAAATTTTATATCAAAATACTTCAATAATTTGCATTTGAAGAACAAATGGTTTGCTCTCTCCGGAACCCTTTCACACCATGGGCAACCGACCCAGATGTTTTGAAGTTTCAACCCTCATTTGACAAGAATTCCTTTGTAGGAATTCTATCAATAGCGAGCATCCAAAGAAAGCTTCGCACTCTCAGTGGTACCTTTAATTTCCATATTTTGTCAAAAGCAAAATTTATATTATCCCCTCCATCTATTATCAATAATTCAACACACTTCCTTACCATAAATTCCCCATTACTATCGTGTACCCAACAAAGCCGATCCTCCACCCAGGAACTAACTCCGTGCTACTCACTTTATCCTCCAATCTACCAAGCATCTCTTCCTCTCTTTCCAATAAGGATCTTATAAAGAGTTCGCTCCAATTTACTCTCCTAAATCCATTATTTCTCGAGTAATCTGCTACTGTACCTCCTTTTTGTCTTGCTAAGCGAAGCAGCCTTAGAAATTCCAATTTTAGTGGACAATTACTGCACCATATGTCCACCCAAAACATCTTCGTCCTTCTATTCCAAACCCGTCAACAAAAACCTTCATTCCCCACCCTTTTAGACTTATTGGCATCTTTAGAATTCTCTACAATACCTCTCCAAACAATAGACATATCTTTTGTACAAGTCGTCCTAAATCGCCACTGTTGCAAGCTCAAACCATACTTCGCTAGAATAACTTTTTGCCACAACACATTTTTCTCGATCGCAAATCTCCAGCTCCATTTAGCCAATAATGCTCTATTTTTTTATTCTAATATTCACCACCCTCGCTCCTCCCTTCTCCTTTGGATGCCGACAATGCATTGGAAAAAAGAATTATAGAAAGTGAAGATAGGATTAAGGAGATCGATGAAGCTAGTGACACAGAGAATTGACTAAGTTAGAGATGGAGGAATTAAAAAAGTTGAATACTGAACTTTGAGAAGCAATTAAATTTAAAGAATCAGTTTGGCGTCAAAAATCAAGGATTACATGGTTAAAAGAAGGGGATGCTAATTCAACTTTTTTCCATAGAGCAGTTAAGATCAAAGCTAAAAGGAATATGGTATATAGATTAAAAATAGGGAGTCATTGGTGAAGCGAACCTAAGGAGATGAAAGAGAGACAGTACAATTTTTTCAAAAATTATTTTAATTGCCTAGTGAGGAAGTGGAGAATGGACTTGAAACTGAATTTCAGAAAGCTAAATGAGGAGAAGGCTTTGAAATTGGAGGCACCATTTTTGATGGATGAGATTAAAGAGTCAGTATGGAGCTGTGATGAATCGAAAGCACCTAGACCGAACGATTTTAACATGTGTTTTTTAGAAAAAGTTGGGAGATTGTAAAGGAGGATCTTTTCAGATTGATGATAGATTTTTTTATATCCAAAAAGCTTGGGAGGACTATTAATTCATCACGCTCATACCCAAGACTAAAAATCGAATCGAAATATCTTATTTTAGGCCAATTTGTTTGGTGAGCTCTCTGTACAAGATAGTGGCAAAGGTATTGTCTCAAAGAATAAGGGAGGTCGTCGGAGAGGTGGTGAGCGATAATCAATTTGCATTCATCGGAGGAAGACAAATATTTGACGGAATTTTAATAGCAAAGGAAATAATCCACTCGATTAAGAAGAAAGATGGAAAGGGGGCAACCTGATCTTCAAATTGGATTTTTTAAAAGCATATGACTGTGTTCGATGGGATTTTTTGGAGTTGGTTCTATTCAAGATGGGATTTGGCGAAAAATGAATAGGATTGATAATGGAGTGTGTATCTACAGTGAGAGCAACAGGTGTAAACACCCATTTTGTCCGAGTCCAATTAGAGGCCCATTTAAATTTTTGTTCTCTCTTGAGCCGTTCGAAGGCCACTTAATTTTGGTCAATTTGATACTTTTATTCTTTCCTTTTTGGGCTTGTCAAGGGCCCAAATTATTATTATCATCACTGCTACTATTATTATTAATAAATATTATTATTATCATTATTTTTTACAAATAAGCAAGATTAAAAAATAATATATAAACATGAAATTAAATGAAAAAAGGAAGGCTTTTCATATTTTTGTTCTAAAAAAAAAGGTAAAAACAACAACAACAACAATAAGCATTCTATTTCTGTTTTTTCTTCTATTTTTTTTTGGCCATAGATATGTCACGAGGGATCGGGTTTTGGGTTCCAATGAAGGGGACGTCACCGGACCGTCGGTCCTCCGCCCCTAGGAGCCCCCAAAAATCTCGTTCCCTCCCCCCCCCATTTCTAAAATAACTTCTTTTAAAAAAAGGTTTAATCTTGAGAAAAGTTTTGATTTTTTTATTTAAAAAAATAAAAATATGTTTTTTAGTCATTTTAAAATGAAAGTTTAAATTTTTAAAATAAATTTTTTATTTTTTTTCAACTATTTCAAAATAAAAGCTTTGAACTTTAAGAAAAATTGTGTGTTTTTTAAAAAAAGAGAAAGTTTTGATTTTTAAAATAAAAATCTATGTTTTAGTCATTTTAAAGGAAAATTTAAAATTTTTTAAGACAAAGTTTTGATTTTTTTTCAACTAATTTGAAATAAAGTTTCGGTTTTTAAGAAAAGTAGTAATTTTTTAAAAGAAAATTTTAATTTTGCAAAAAAGAAATCCCGACCACTGTACGCGACAGCTCCACCACCGGAGTGGTAAAGCCATGGCCAACATAGAAGGAGGAAGAGAAAGAGGAAGATTTTTTTTTTGAAAAAAAAAATAAAGTTAAATATGAAAGAATGACTAGTTTTTTTTCCATTTATAGGTGCCAAAAATGGATAATTTATTCCCACCCCTTACTTTTTAAATTTACAAAAATACCACATTTTTTGCAGCACCGCCCTCACTCTCTGGTATATTTACACCCGTAACCCTTTTATTTTTCAAACGATTTAATCCGAAATTTAAAAATTATAAGCAAATTAATGGCTACATCAGCCCTTTGTCTTCCACATTTTTTATCTTTTAGTCTCAAAATCAAGCTATGCCATTTTGTTTCCATCTTTAATAAATTATTTACACTTATATCTTCCCTTTCATTTGCATATACCTTATATATTTAATGTCAATTATGTACATTATTTTAATGTTTATATTTATTCACCCTTGTAGAATTTTTATTTATTTTTATTTCGTTTTTATTTATTTTCATGTCTAATTTATATTTTCATGTTACATACATTTTAATATTATTTATTTATGTTACCTTGATTCTTTTATTGTATTATGAATAAGGTGTATTATTGTTATTATTATTATCATCATGTTAAGGTCTTATTTATTTCATTTATTTAATCTTTCTTTTCATTATTGTCATTTTGAAAGAGTTTTAACTTTTCATTAACTTTAGCCAATTTAATTGATTTTCCTATTTTATTACTATTCGTTTTAAAAGAGGGAACATTAGGTCATTTTTCCATCCTATAATTGTTGACATGAAGTTAGTTAAATAGGTGTTACATTTTAATGAAACCATAAGGTTTTTACATTTGGATTTGGATTTAGGTTAGTCCTTAAGATCTTATCCACCATTTATCCTAGAAAAATTATAAATAATATGTATGATTTTTTAGGGTTTTAAACTAGTTTTAAATATCGTTTAGGATTCCTCTTTAGAATCTTAAATTAATATGTAAATATTCTTTAGGACTTTATTCAAAATTAAAATTAAAGATTTTTGTAGGTGAATTATAAATCAGGAGTAGGTCTTTCTAAGTATTTTATTTTAGAAACTTTTTAAAGCTAATAAATGTTATTTAAGATATATTATTTTAGGATTGTTACGAATTTAAATCTTAGATCAAGAATTTTAAAGTAAGATAGATCATAAACCCGGCATACGATACTTTCGTAAGATCTTGAGAGGTTCAATGTTATTAATTAAATCTTTTAAATAATAATAAAAGACCAAATAAGTTGTAGATGGATTTTAATATTTCTCTTATTTTATTGATAATTTCTAGTTTTTTTTTTTTTAGAATTCTAAAATAGAATTAATTTTAGGAATTAAAGGTATTTTACTATAATTATTTAGGTATCCTTTAGGGTTCCCGTTAAAATTAAAAATCTCTCATTTAAGTTTCAAATTAGATAAATTTGGTGAACACATCTTAATCGGGTTACAAGTAAACCAGAGGCATTTTCTTTAGAGTTTTTATTTAAAATTTCCATAAGATTTTAGCCGAAATTAAGCCATTAATATACTTAACTAAAAAAAATTCTAGGTTTTATGACCCCGTAGGACTATCCCCGGATAGTCGTTGTGGGGATGCTATAGCCTTCCCCATACGTAACCGTACTCCCGAACCCAAAATTTGGTGATGTGATCGAGTCTAGACTTTTAGGCTTTTTTTCCAAAGTATTAATTCTAGATTTTTAGACGATAGGTGACTTACCAACCTAGCCCTAATTGGTTAGTGGCGACTCTATTTTAATTTAGGCCCTTCGTGTCTAGCTTTGCTTACTAGGCCCTCGTACTCTTATGTAGGCAACATTATGACAACAGTAATTATCAACGGGTCAACCACAAACGAATTTAGATTCTGCAGTGGTCTTCGTCAAGGAGATCCGCTATCTCCATTCTTATTTATTTGTGACGAAAACGCTTCATTTGGCAATGGATAAAGCTGTGGAGTTGGGGCTAATTGAAGGCTTTCAAGATGTTATTCTTGGACAGAATTTTACTCATTTACAATTCACGGACGACACTATACTATTCTTAAGAACAGATGAAAAGGAAGTGAGCAACGCGAAGTATATTCTACTATGTTTTGAGATCTTTTCGGGTCTTAGTATCAATTTCAAAGAATCTTGTCTAGTGGGGTTCGATGTAAATGAAGAAATATTATATCGGATAGCAGCAATATGTAAGTGCAAGATAGGGTCTTTGCCTTTCAATTACTTGGGGATTCCATTGGAAGCAGATCCGAGGAGAGTAGCCACTTGAGACCCTATTGTAGAGAGATTTAAAAAGAAATTATCGGGGGTGGAAACGTCGTACGCTCTCATGGGCAGCAAAATTAGTGTTAACCAATGTTGTTTTGTCATCTTTACCAATTTATTTCATGTTATTATTTCAAGCTCTGGCGGCGGTAATTAAAAAGATCAACAAGATAAGGAGGGATTTTCTTTGGGGGAGTATGGATGGTAAAAAGAAGATGGCTAAGATTAATTGGAAAAAGCCTACTAAATATAATTAACGGAAACTACACAACTAGCCATTCAACTATTAATATGTTTCTATTTTGATCATCTAAGCCTACTAAGGTTACCAAAATTTGATATTTTAATTACTCCACAGTTAAATCACTAATGGAGTGCTCATAGCCATTTTTATTGGCATAATAACAAATTGGGTAAAGTATAAGAATAGTCACCCAATTATTTAGTTCCTTCTATTTTGGTCACTCGACTTTTTTTTTTTTTTTACTTGATCACACAACTTTTTGAAATTAAATATTTTAGATTGCTCTTACTGTTAACTTAGAAATTAACATATAAGGAGAAATGTATTAATATATTTAAGGAGAACTTGGAATACATTGAGAACTTTAACAATGGCAGAAATAGGAGTTTTAAGTTAGGCCTCAATAAATTTGCAGACATGGCACAGGATGAATTCATTGCAACTCACACCGGATACAAGATGTAAACAATCTCACAATGTCTGAATCAACATCGTTTATGTATGAAAACTACTCAAACGCTCCGATAAACTTTCATTAGAGGGACCAAAATGCCGTCACTCCTATCAAGTTTCAGGGTCGATGTGGTCAGTCTTGATATATATATATAAACCCTTAAATTCTTGACTGAATTGATGTTAAATATTTTAATAATTTCATAATTGAATTGGTTTTTAGTTAACTTGACACACAAAATCATTTAAAAGTTTAAAATAATTAGATATATATTGTTTCGCCAAGCATTTATTTATTTATTCACTAATACTAGAAAAGGGTTATTTCTTGGTTTACTTTCCAGGATGTTGTTGGGCATTTTCAGCAATGGCAGCCGTTGAAGGGTTAATCAAAATCAAAACTAGTAAATTAATCTCATTTTCTGAGCAACAACTGTTGGATTGCAGCACAAATGGAGGAAACCAAGGTTGCAAAGGAGGATGGATGATGAATGCTTTCGATTACATTAGCCAAAACCAAGGAATAACCTCTGAAAAAGGCTACCCATATCAACAAATGCAAGAAACTTGTGACACACAGATAAACGAAGTTGCCACCGTCAGTGGCTATCAAATGGTGCCTAAAAACGACGAAGAAGCATTGCTTAAAGCCATCAAGAATCAACCGGTGTCGGTTGCACTTGAAGGCCATGGACGAGACTTCCAGTTTTACAATGGTGGAGTGTTTAAAGGAGATTATGGAAATTCTCTCACCCATGCAGTCACCATTGTTGGATATGGGACAAGTGAAGAAGGTTTAAATTATTTTTTTTATTAAGAATTCATGGGGAGAAACCTGGGGTGAAAATGGGTATATGAAGATTCAAAGGAATGTGAATATGAAAGGTGGCTTATGTGGTATTGCCATGAAAGCTTCGTACCCAATTGCATAAGTTCATATAGGCCAGTTACTATAATTAGCTAGTCGTGTCAAATGGTCTAAAATATATGTCGTATTTGTTTTTTTTTTCCCTTTCATTTGGCATTGATATCTATGGTATATTTGGAATTATCAGCCTTGCACTCATGGCAATTTTTTATCATTATAATGAATAAATGATTATTTATTAAAAAGAAAGCTTCCAAAAGCAAATCAAAGTGGCAATGTAGCAAAAGTTTGATAGTTATGTATGGGAACAACTATTTGCTTGATTAGCTTCTCTATCAACATGGCAAAAGGTGCAGGAATGGAAGCTGGACATGAGCCGCTTTCCATCAACAATGAGAGCACAGATAAGTGAACCGCCAAAGTCATTACTTTCTAACTTTCAAATAATAGTCAAACTATCTCCTAATTTTATGTTCTAAAAACCCATGTCCAGGGCAAAAAGCAAAGCACGAAAGACAGTATAAGCTTCTGCTACGAATGCATAAGAAAGAGAGATGGCGCTTAAGGTACACACATCCATCATTGCCCTTGTATGATTATGAATTAGAATGTATAGCCTCTCACCCGTCCTGTCTACTGGCACGGATGAGAAATGCCACCAAAACATGTATAAGTGAAAAACCTTGAAATAATTTTAAAAATAAAATTTATTTATTTTTTAAACCATTAGAATAACTTTTAGACCTATTGGAGGCTTTAAAAACAATTTATGATATGTCCTGACTCATCCTGGCTATAAAAGAGGTCATGAACCTTCAAATCAATTTTGGAACTTAAAAACACACTTTTGTAGGTGTAAGCACTGTGGCATCACTACAACTTGGGAGAAGTACCGATACTTCTCTCTGGTAGTATGGATTTTCACATCCTGTCTCACTTGTTGCAATACCATAAGGTTCAGGTATCGAAACTTACCATTGGAGAAAAAATTGAACTTAAAACTCTCCTATTTTGACACCCAAAAAGCTTAATATCAAAAATTAGATTTAGAGACTCAATAATCAAGTTTAAAACATAAAAAAAAAAAAAAAACTACTGGAAACCAATCATGGTAAACATAAAAAATGGTTAATCTCTTCATAAAATATATTCAAAATAAATCATTTTCCATCAACCATTCATAAAATATGGCTATCATATTAAGGCATACATAATGCCATTTAAAATGAGTTCTATGCTCATCAAATCAAAGCTTAAAGAGCTATGAGCATGTATGCAAAAGGGTACTCATTATCTCATGGTAATGGTATCAAGTGAGCCTCCAAGCTCAACCAAAACAGAATAGGTCATCAAGTACCAAATAACATATAAAACCAACATCTTCATGCATATAGACACCTTAGGCACGTGCCGCATTGGCTATAAGTACTTTAGTTTCTAACTCTTGATAACGTTGATGATAGTGTTGATGTCCATCTAGAGTAGGGTTTCAGGAATTCACAAGTCGATAATTTGGGCACAAAAATAATGTTGTGTAAGCATATAATACTTAATAAGTTCAAGTGGAATTTACAAGGCATACAAAAAATATCAAAATAAGTTAAGCATGGGTGCCTTCATATCAATTGACATATAGCATATTTCAAAAGTGACTTGTTAAACGTGTTCCTCATTTAAAACAAATCAGAAGATAACTTTCATAGAAATGCACATACATGTAAAACAATTAACTTTACTTTTAAGTTCACAACTCAACATTTCAATTCATTTTCATCGATCGGTATCTCATATCCATGTAAACTTTATCGCCCTAAGAAACTTTAGAAAAATGGTCTTGGACACACAGTTAACCACCACCACACCAAGATAACCCATGTGAGTGTAAATTACACCACACCGGAAATACATAAATGTAAGGCCCAAAGGTACTATATACATCTCTCCACCACACTAAAATAGTCTTCAAAGAGACGGTGTATATTTGATAATCTACAACAAATGTTAAAGCATTTAATAAATTGACAAAACTCCAACTCTATATCAAACCCATACAAAAATGCACATATGACCCTAATTGGTATATTGACCTATCGTCAAATATAGTAGTTAATTAGGATCAATTCTGTGTTAAACTAAATCAAAAGATTTTCTGTAGAAAAAACCAAAAAAAATTCACTCAATAACACTTTATGAATTGTATACAAAGACTCAATGAAAAACAAGAACTCAAGACACCTTTTATTCATTGATTTACATCCTTTACATAGGTTGAAACTACAACAACTTTAGCTAAAAAATAGGATAACTCAGAAGCAAAATCATAATCAGATATTTAAACCATGGTTTTAGCTAACCATTCAACAAATTTATTAAAACTAATTTGAATATTTCATCTGTTGATATGCCGAAGATTTTAGGCCACAAACTAAGTTGGTAGTGAACTTTAACACTCCCCCTCAACTCCAACTCCAAACTTTTCCACAATCCCAAGCTGTGAGTAAAACTTTTCCAACTTAGTTGTACTCAAGCCTTTCGTGAACAAGTCTGCAACTTGGTTATCAATCTTGACATAGGACAACTCAATTTCTTCTTGTAACACCTTCTCCCTAACAAAATGGTAGTGCATCTCCACATATTTGGTCCTTGCATGAAACACAGGATTTTCTGCTAAACGGATAGCTGACTGATTGTCACAGTAGAGGGGTATTGCATTATCAACTTTTTGGTGCAAATCTTCCATAAGTTGCACTAACCATGTGCTTTCTTGGGCTGCCATAGCTGCTGCTCTATATTCTGCCTCTGTTGTTGATAAAGACACAGTTGGCTGTCTTTTACTACACCAAGAAATTGTCCCTGAACCAAACTTGAATACATAGCCAGTGGTTGATCGACGTTTATCGTGATCCCCTACATAGTCAGCATCATAATAACCAGCTAGTTTGTAAGCCTCACCTTTCTTATATAGAAGACCATAATCAAGAGTACCCTTCACATATCTTAAAACTCATCGAACTGCTTCCAAGTGTTGTTTCTTGGGATTCTGCATATATTGACTTGCTACCCCAATAATATAAGAAATATCAAGTCGAGTTAAAGTTAGTTAAATGAGACTACCTACAAGTTGCTGATACATCAACCTATTTTCCAAGTCTTTCCCTTCATGTGTAATGACCCAAAATTCACGGGCACCGGAAAAGTATAATATCGGGCCTCCGTCCTAGTAAATTGAGTTTGAAAATAATTATTAGAAATATTTACTAGACTAGTTGTGTGTTTAATTAAGTTTTAGATAGGTGAATTTAGCTTAATTATGAGTAATTAGCAAAAAGGATTAAATTGCACTAGAAGTGAAAGTTTAATTATAGATTAAAAGAAAATAGTAGGGACTAAATAGGCAATTATGCCAAGTGTTAAATTTGAGGCGGTATAAGCATAAAAATCTAAGATTTTTATGTGTTAAAAAATGTTATTAAATTATTATTATTATTATTATTATTATTATATTATAAAATAAATAAGATGGTGACAAATGTATGGTAATAATTTATACATGTGTCATAATTGTATAAATACACTTGTATTAAAATTTTGTAATTACTTATTATATAAGAAAATATTATTATATTATATTATTAAAATATTACATTTATTAAATAATAAACAAAACATAAAATAAAACAAAGAAAAAGAAAGAAACAAAGAAGAAAAGAAACAGAGAAGCATTCGAAACAGGGGAAAGAAAGAAGAAAAAGAAGAAAAAAGGGAAAATAGGGTTTTTGAAGCTTGAAATTTAATTTGGTAAGTCAAATTGGCCCTTTTCTCTTAATTCTAATGTTTTAAAAGCTTTAAAACAAAGTTTTGATGGAATTAAGTTGATATTTTGTAAGTTCATAGGTTTTCAAGTATAGTTTATGTTGAATAAATTGTTGAATTAGGGATTTAATTGAATGAATTTTAAGTTAGAATTGATAAAGGGATTAAATTGTAAAAGAAACTATAAATTTTATGTTTTAGGGACTAAATTGAGGGAAATTCGAAATTAGAAAAATATGCTGAAATTGATAGTTAAATTTGAGTTTGGATGAAATTTGAATAGAAAATAGAGTGTGAATTGAATTAGGAAAGTAAGTGAATTTAATTAGGATTAAATTGAGAATAAGGAAGAAATTGAATAGAAATTCAATTATTTATTATAATTAGTGCAGTAATTAATAGTATAAATTATTATTATTTTCGTAGCTAGCAAAGAACCAGAAGCATCGGCACAGAAGGGAAAAGAGAAGATTATCGAGGAGTAAACTCGAGAAAATCACGGTTTGTATTACTATAATTCAAGTTATTTATTATTAAATGTTAAATTTTAATTTATGAGTTTAGTAAATGAAATGTGAGGTAAGTATTAATATTAGTATTAGTATTATTATTATTATTATTAGTGGGAATTATATTGAATAGTTGATATGAATTAATATTTGAATTGTTTGTTGATTGAAAGCGGGAAGTGAATTTGAATTAAATTGTGAATGGTATTAAACTGTATAGAAATGTATTGAGTTGTGAAAGTCTGTGAATTTGTGGATTAATTATTGATTGAAAGGTGGAAAAATGATTGAATTGAAAATGTGAGAAATTGTGATTGAATTGAGGTTATATGTGATTTAAATACCCTATTAACTAGTCGGGCTGAGTCGGATATAGTTGCCATGCCATAGGATTGGAAGAGTTCAGGGATACTTCGACCTCAAGTTGATGAGACACTGGGTGTCACTATATTTCTTCTGATAGATTCGATAAGGTACTGGGTACCAACTTTCTTCGGCTTTGCCGATGAGACACTGGGTGTCAATTATTGCTTCGAACTATCCGATGAGGCACTGGGTGCCATACTAGTGTGTTTGGTTGGATCCGTGTATCCGCCAAAGTCTGAGTTTTGTTAATAGGGTAATTAATGAAATGATAAACCGAACGAGTTGATCGAACGAGCTACTAAAATGAAATGAAAAAGTTGAATTGTGAATTGATATGTGAAATGAGATTGAGAAATTAACCTAAGGTTCATGATATGTTCAAATTCAAATTGTGGATATGTGATATTGATTGATGGATTGCTATTGTTGAGATATTGAATTTAAATTGTATATACGATTTATGCATTACATGTACATTATTGTTATAATTTGAATTATGGCAATACCACTGAGTATGAATTACTCAGCGTACGGTTGTTTCCGTGCGCAGGTCGATAGAAGTCAAAGGTCCCGGTTCAGCATCCAGATCAATCCCAACTTCAGCATAATTTTGGTGATGTATATTTTCTTTTGGTAATGTGGCATGTACATAGGGTGTGTATAAAGATTATTATGTTTTAATATAAATGGTTAAAAATGTTAGTATTAAAAGTTTATGAATTTTAATGAAAGAAGTTTATCTATTTTTATTTAATTAGTACATTGTTAAATTTAAATTGATATTATATTGATTGAGTTTGATTAGAAGGAATTTAGAATAGAAAATGTGAATATAATATGAATTGGTTGATTTGATTATATTTGAAAATGGTATGGTTTTAAATTGCAAGGGTTCTAGGTAAAAATAAGCAGAAATGCTGCCGAAATTTTTATAAAAATTTATAAAAAAAATGAAAAAAATTAATGAATGAAGTCAATATATAAAATATTATATGAATTTATGATTTATTTTAATATGTTGGTTATTTATTATTTGTTTATTTGTAAATTGTTTAATATGTCTGGTAATGCCTCGTAACCCTGTTCCGGCGACGGTTTGGGGTTAAGGGGTGTTACATCATGAGCACAAAACTTGGTGTTTGGTTCCACTGGTATAGTAATGGTCTTACAATTGAGCATTCCAAATTTCTGTAACAAATCTTTTGCATATTTTTCTTGACAAAGAAACATGCCTTCTTGTGTATGATCAATTTCTAGCCCCAAGAAGTGTTTAAGTTGGCCAAGCTCCTTCATTTGTAAGCGGATTGACAAGTTTTGTCGAACTTGGTCGATTTCTTCACTATCATCTCTAGTGATTATCAAATCATCCACATACACCAACACTATTGCCAACTTCCCTTCACTAACTTTGACAAACAGACTAGAATCTACATGAGCCATAACATAACTAGCTAGAGTTAAAAATTCAGCAATCTTACCATACCATGCTCTCGGCGATTGCTTTAACCCATATAATGCCTTCTTTAACTTGCAAACATAACTAAGATGACTTCCACTCTCAAATCCAATAGGCTGATTCATGTAAATTTCACGATCTAGCTCTCCATGCAAAAAGGCATTCTTCACATCCATCTGCCACAACTTCCAATCTTTTCTAGGAGCAAGGGCCAAGAGAACTCGAACAGTAACAATCTTTGCCACCAGACTAAACGTCTATTCATAGTCCAATCCATATTTTTGAGAAAATCCCCTTGCAACCAACCAAGCCTTGCACCCCTCAACTGATCTATCAGGATGATACTTTATTTTATAAACTTATTTACAATATATGGGTTTCACATCTGGTGGATGTGGCACAAGCTCCCAAGTCTGGTTTTGTTCCAATGAAAGAATCTCTTCCTCCACTGCTTTTACCCACTCAGAATCTTAAGACGTTTCTTTATAAGTTGTTGGCTCAACCAAGGGTTTTTGCTCTACTACAGCTACATTAGCATACTTTGGATTTTGCCTTCGAAATCTAGTTAATCTTCTAAGTTGTGGCTGCGAAGTTTCTTCACCCTCTGGATTGATTTCAGCCTTCTGCCTCTGATGAACACCATTTCGCCAAGGATTTGTTATTGTCTCAACAACTTCATTGTTTTAAATTTCTTCATTAGCTACAGGACTTAGTTGTATCTCAAGAAATTACTCCTCTATTTTCCTTCGGGGTTGATCTTCTTTTACTTCAAAATTTGGCAACTTCACTTGTTGTGGAGTCCACCAAGAAGAAGCTTCATCAAACACTACCTTGCGTGATGTGTAGCATTTATCAGTTACAGGGTCACAACACCACCATCCTTTCTTTTGGTTATCATATCCAACGAAGACACACCAGATTGTTTTCTTATCGAACTTGCTGCTTAAATGATCTGGAACAAATACATAGCAAATACACCCAAACACTCGAAAATGACCAACAACAGGTTTAGTATCCTATAGTACCTCAAAGGGTGAGATGAAACCAAGCTTTGGTGTTGGAAGTTTGTTAATGACATGAGCAACGGTCTTCATACACTCTGCCCAAAACATTCCAAGTATATTTTTTGCATAAAGCATACTTCAACATGTCTTAGCAAGATGTCGATTCTTCCTCTCGACAACTCTGTTTTGCTATGGTGTGCTGGCACATGTGAATTGGTGATGAATCTTGTTATTTCGCACATAGGTAGAAATCTTATCTGATGTGTACTCCCCGCCATTATTTGTGCATAAGCATTGAATTTTTCTACCAACCTCTGCTTCATCTACTTCTTTAAATTCTTTAAACTTAGCAAATGTCTTTTATTTTTCTTTCATAAAGAAAACCTACACATACCTTAAGGAATCATCAATAGAAGTCACCATATAGTGCATCCTACTAATTGAAGGTTGCTTGACACGCCCAAATACATCAGAATAAACTAGCTCTAATGGAGCCTTTGCTTTGTACTTAGATTCTTCATATGGTAGCTGATGTGCCTTACCGAATTGGCGTGCTATAGAAACAGTATCATCTCGCACTTCAAGTTGAGAAAGACTCTTTCGCATTGACTTCTTCATCATAACTTTTAACTTGTGATAGTTGATGTGTCCAAGCCTTGCGTGCCACAAATTTGTTGTCTCATTCTTCTTTTTTTTATCCATAAAGTAGTTTCTACCGACATCACATAGAAATATCCCATTCTTTTCCCTTCCATGGTTGGTGTTCCTGAAACTTTAACATTTTTGAATACCTTTACACCCTGTGGACTAAACAAAACATGGTGGCTTGCAGATGTTAACTATGCCACAGATAATAAATTTTTGTTCATGTCAGGCACGTGATAAACACCTTGAATTGACATTGGATCAAAACTAAATTGAGGTGCGATAGTTGTCTTACCAACTTGGGTGATAGGTAACCTTGAGTTGTTAGTCATTACCACCACACAATTTCCTTTGTATACTGCAACATCTTGAAGCTTTTATTGATCACCATTCATGTGATTAGAACAACCAGAGTCAACAATCTAGTCATTCTTGTAGTCAAGCTTCTGGGAAGTTGTTACTGAGAGTGCCAAGTCTTCTTCTTCCACAGCAAAGGATGCTTCAACATCCCACTCATCATCACTCTGAATATCTCATTCAGATGTCACTGCATTACTCTTAACAACTTTCTTCTTGGACCAATAGCCTTTGGCTATGTGACCCTTTTTGCCGTAATTATAGCAATCACCATCAAACTTCTTCCTCTACTTGGATCGGTTGTTGTAGTTGCCATGCTTTTGATTTTCTCCAAATTAAGAACTCTCATGATGACTTTTTGATTTGCCATCATTCTTTCTTGGTTTGCTTCTGACATTATACCTGGGCTTTTCTTTGCTATTTCCACTAAAAAGTGCCACATCCTCAGTTTTGATTGAGACTCCACCCATTTGTTTTGTCAAAGCATCTTGACCCGTCAATAGATTCTCAAAATCTACAAACAATGGTTGTGTTGGCCATCCTTGAATTGCAGCAACAAAACTCCTGTACTCTGATCTCAATCCATGACCGATGATTCTTCTTATTCTAGAATCCACAATATGAGAACTAGAACCAAGTTCAAAAATATCACGGCATAAGGTTCTTACCTTGGTGAAGTACTGGTTGATTGCCAAATCTCCTTACTTCATTGATAACAATTCATTTTCTAAGAGCTGCACCCTTGTGTCATTTTCTCGTGAGAAAAGTTCTTCCAACGTGTCCCACACCTATTTTGGTGTGCCATCATCTCTAATATACTCTAACATTTTTTCCTCTATAGTGGTTTTAATTGCAAACATAGCCTTGCCTACATTGGTCTTCCACTTCTTTAAGTTGTTAGCTTCTTGAGGTAATGGTGAAGGCTCATCTCCGCTAACAATGTCCCACACATCTTGAGCCTACAAGTAAGACTTCATACATGTTGTCCATGTGTTGTAATTTTGATTATTAAGCTTTTTTATTGCTCCAACAACTAAAAAATAACCATGATTACCTTTACGAACCTGGCACTGAGACCACACTGTTAAACTAAATCGAAAGATTTGCTGTAGAAAAAACCAAAAGAAACTCACTCAATAACACTTTATGAATTGTATGCAAATACTCAATGAAAAATAAGAACTCAATACACTTTTTATTCACTAATTTACATCCTTTATATAGGCTGAAACTACAACAAATTTAGCTAAAAAATAGGATAACTCAGAAGCAAAATCACAATCAGATATTTAAACAATGATTTTAGCTAACCATTTTATTGAAACTAATTTGAATATTTCATCTGCTGATATGCCCAAGATTTTAGGCCACTAGTTGAGTTGGTGGTGAACTTTAACGTTCTGCACTTAAGGAGCTCGTTTTCTATGCAAATTAAGATTCTTCAAATTATTATTTAATTAATTGTAATTAAATAATTGAAGTTCGAAGATGGAGTTAAATTAATTAGTCGCTATGAGATTTTAGAATAAGGAAATCAAATATATTTCCTCATAGATCCTATTACAGTAAAGTTGTTATAACTTTAACGTAATTTACCATCATTGATACTAAGTCTATTTGTGGATCAAGTGTTTAACGATCTGAAAGTCAGTGGTGTCAGAAAATACGATTTTGGAACCCCATATTTGATGTTCAAGTCTATAAATATTAATATTTAATATTTACGATGTTAGAATTAAAGTCTATTAAAGTTTGGTCCCTCATCTTTGTCAAATTGATATTTAATTAAGATAAAAGGATTAAATTGTAAAAGTGATAAAAGTTAATCGCTATGGATTTTTTATTAGCCGAAGGACCAACCTATTATCACAATTTACAAAAATTTCATATCAAATTCAATATATTCACAATTTAATCCCTAACTCAAAAGTAGCAAAATTTATTTAAGAAATTAATCCTATTTCATTTTTATGCTCCAAAATCTACTATAAATATTCAAAAACTTCAATTAATATCAATGACAACTTTAAAAATCTTTAACAATTTAAAAAACAGATATACAAATTAACTGGACCTAATTGTAACTATCTCAAAAATATAAAATTTATTAAAAAAATTGAAATAAACTTGCAATGCAACGAGAACAATCGACAGAACCTCTAAGCTATCTTAACAATTGTATTTCGGTGGTAGAGAAAATAATAAGAAAGAAAATGATGTAGGTTTTATAAAATATTATTAAATTTTACTTTAGTTTAATTTGTATCATTAAAACATTATTTTAACCTATAATCCACCACATATATCATCCACTATAATCTAATATGGTAAAATTTCCTTTTAAAGCCCCCAATTCATGTTTTTGTAATCGTTTAACACATATAAACTAATAGTGATTAATTTTTTTTACGATTTAGTCATTTTTCCTTAATTAACCATCCAATCACTAAAATTTTTGGACCAAATTTCAATTCACCTATATAACAGCTCGATAAATATTTAATAAAAATAATCACATGCTCAGTTTACAAAAACAAAGTCATAGTAGCTCATTTTCCAAAACCACTTAACTTTCGATATGCACTATTTATACCTTGATTAACTAACCAATTAATAAAATTTATTAAATCACGATTCAATATTATACTATATTTGACTCATTTTTTAATTAACTATATCTATGAACTCTCTCGTTAGAATTGTGGTCCCAAAACCATTGTTTCTGATAGCACTAAAAAACAGACTATTACAATATAAATTGTCATTTTTACTGGAAAAACAGACTATTACAGTATAAATTGTCATTTTTCTTTGAGGTATCGATACCTTATAAAGGGAATCGGTGCTTTAGTAATTTTTCTATAAATTTTCAAATCATCGAACCTTAAAATAGTATCGAAACAGAGGTAAAGTATCGATACCTTATGACTGGTATCTATTCATTTGGTTTTAAATCATTTTTTTTCTAAACAACAAGGTTTAAAATGGTTTCTGTACCTGGTAGGGTGTAACACCCCAAAGCCCGACCTAGAAGTTAGACCGAATTTTGGGAGTTACATTGGCCAACCAAAGTGGCGGAGATAAAACTCATTTATAACCATAGAAAATTCTTCGCTAAACCCTTATGCTTCGTAATTTTAGTAGATTAAATGATACGTAGTTGTTTTTAGAAACCACATATAACAAAAGTTTAATAACAGTTAGGAATAAATCAAATCAATGTTTTTAAACAATTTTGAAGTAACTTAAAAATCCTTGTACCACAGTACACATAGACTTATGTGCAAAAACAAAGGTGCATAATTCAAATAGTTTATCATAACAATATTTGATATCAAATCGATGAAGGAACTCTGAGACCTCCGCTATGCCAAGTCCAGCTCCAAAACATGGAATGCACCTGAAAGGAAAAACACTACAGATATGAGCTACGCGAGCTCAGTGTGAGTCTGAAACATGAACAGATGATAAAAGACAGAGTAACACAATAAATACTTCATACAAGCATATGTATAAAAATATCACTTACGAAAATCTCAATCGGTATGTCAAATACAATATCAGAACATATTACATGACATTAACTATATTGTCAATAACCAAATGTTCACAGAAATAGACAAAATGTTCTCACAAATAGACGTATATTTAGATGCGAATGGATGCACAAGTCAAAATCCCACCCCACTAACCAAACACCACTTCATCCATCCAGCACACCACATAATGGCTATGGTAGGCCCGTCCACCGTGCACACCATATAGAACCATAACAGGTTCATCCGCCCTACACACCATAACGTGGAACTTTGCTACTTGAGTAACTGTATACAACTAAGCTAAGATACGTATAAGATAGTGCGGTAAACTGCTATATAAAAGTATCATAGTTAAAACTGCTAAGTCTGTCTTCCTTCTCTTCATAACCAAATCCCAAAATTTTCATGTTATGCAACAATGTACACATTACGCAGACAACATCCAAAAATGGACATTAACATTTCTAGTTGACCAAATTCATATTTGATTACACTTGTATTCTAATATTCAGTTACGACAATAATAATAAACTCATACTTGTTCATCACATAAACGAGCAATAAAATTAAGGCCCATAAATGTACATATATAGACAAACCAAACTAAATCGAGTCCAAAACACACTTACCGAGGCTTGAACAAGGGTCTGATAACATAAAAAACACAAAACAGATAATTTATGACTCAAAACAAAAATTTTACAAAATAGGGCCACATGGCCGTGTGCCCCAGTCGTGTGGAGGGCTACACACCCATGTGGAGGAGACACACACCCGTGTAACCAAGTCACACGGCCGTGTGAGTAGCCCGTGTAACTCACTGTCCAAAAGTGCCAGAAATAAAGAGCAGAAGAGACACAGCTGTGTGGAGATCTCACACGCTCGTGTAAACCACCGTTGATGCAATAGAAGTAGGAGCTCTTAATGCAATATCTGGTGGTGAAGACAGGGATACATGCCCATGTGGCAAGGCCGTGTGGTACCAAAAACCATCGAAAACCCTAAATTCCCAATTACACACGGTTGTCTGGATCGCCCGTGTGGCCACTTGTATGGCCACGAAATCACGCCGCGACAGCCTAAAAATCATGCTTTTGATGTCGAAACGATCCCCAACCCTTGGTAACCAGAATTATGGCAAAACATATAGAATTTCATGCAATTCAGTAACAATACGATACTTCAAATAACCAATTTCATAAACACACAAGACATTATCAAATTCCATCGTAATTCAATACCAAAGTTAAACCATTTCAAAACACACAACTTAGAACGCGATATCAAGCACCAATGATCAATCGATTCGCTCTCAAGAAATTGTTTGGAAACCTCAATTTCACACATAAACTTAAACTATAATAACTTCAATTAACAAATAATAGAAACAAAAATAACTCTATCATAAACCCTCATGAACAAAACCTACCCGTTTCACCTCCGATAAAACAAAACACACGAGGACGACCAGTCTTAACAGACAACACGTAACGTGAGTGTAAAATGGAAGAAACAAGAAATCAAAAGAACTAGAATTTGAGGAAAGAACTGAAAAATAACAAAGGGAACAACAAAAAAAAAATAGGGAAAAGGAAATGGAAAAGAACGTGAAATTGAAAAACCCTCCTCTTTCAAATTTTAAAAGTAAATCTTTAAAAATTAAAAAGAAAAACCAAAATAAATTAATTCCTCAAAACACACATGAGGACTTGAACCCAGAACCCAAAGATAAACTAACACACTCACCACCACCAAACCAACAAGCTCATTCTAACATTCAAATGCAAAAACCCACTCAAGTGCTCGACCTATTCAATGACCATAACCACAACCTCAAAACTTCTAACCCCAAATTTTGGAGTATTACATGGGGTATCGATACCTGATATGAAATTTTAAAAACTTTGCAATTTGGTCTTATTTCATGCTCGGGTCAACAATTGAGCTTTCGTAAGTTCGATTAAAGCTCGAATTTAATTATGTATCATACTGTAAATGTGTATGACATGTTTCTGTGTTTGAATTATTATTTTACTGTATTATTAATTGTAGTTGCTTTGGTAATGAATGTAGTATTCTATTGCTCGAACATGACAATTGGATCGAGTTGGGTGTCACAAAGTGCATGAGTTGCAAATTTTAGCATCAAAATTAAATGAACGAGAAATCAAGATTTCTAATTCACTTCAAATTTTTACAAATTTATCCAAGAAAGATTCTAACCCACATTACTAACAAACATATAATATAAAGAATTTAAATAACAAATTTTTTATAATTTATGGAATTAAGTTAGGCGCTAAGCCACTAGATAGGTGGGCTACCGATTGGGACTTTTAAATATCAAAATTTAGGCACTTGAGCTTTAGTTTGGTGGTGCAATAATTATTTATATAATAATAATTATTTTGTTTGCATCGAAACTAATTTATTAAAATAACAGAATTTTCTTAAAATGTTTTATAATTTTATGGTAAATTGTTATGTTATGAAAAAAAACATACCTTATGCCACGAGTTATGTTTGTGCTAAGTCACATATTCTTTGATGAAAGAAACAAGCAGTGCCTATCTAATACTCAAATGTGCTATTTTCACTGTTCTGTTCTTTTCATTGTTTATGACTTATTGTATTCTAGAGACAAAATTAAAAGCATGTCACAATTGGAACACAAGTTTCAATATTCTCTTCTTATTCCTTGCAACACAAGTTTCTAACCATCATCACCATGTCACAATTGGAACACCACACTAACATGTTGGTTACCCTACTTTATGATACTATCGCAAATGACAAGCTGACGCAGCAATTAACAAAGTCAGTATAATAATAAATTTAGCCCTTAATTTTTACAAATTATATCGATTTAGTCATAATTTTAAAAAATTAACTCTAAAAATTTATAAATATTTTTAATTTAGTTTCTAATTCAAAAAAATTCAAAAAAATAAAATACATAAATATTTTCAAAATATATAATAATAAATTCAAAATTTGTATTAATATTGTATTAAATAAACATAATATTAATATACTTATTTTTATTTAACATTAATATAACATTTAAACGTATTTTGTCCAACAACTTTTGGGTGACCAAAACGAAAGTGTGAACATGATATGACTTATACAAGTTAACTATCATTAGAGATTTAACGGGTGGATGACTAAAATAAAAGCGCCTTAAAAATTGAATAATAAAATTGCAAGATTTTATTTTGGATAACCAAAATAAAAGTGCCCTAAAAATTGAATCACCAAATAGATTGTAATGATTCAAAAATTAGTTCAAGTCTACATATGACTTTAAAAACTCTAAATGATGTAATGGAGAAAGTTCCAATAATATAATTTCCCCGTGACTAGCATTAGTCTACTAATTGCTGCGCCAATTAAGTAAAAGAGTATCGTGTGGGTTAGAATTTTCGTCTACTTGGTTCTAAGTATACTTGATATTGTTTATCCGACAAACCTTAATTCTAAGTTCAACCCTTACACATTTGAGGGTCTTCCTTAATTGTTTTATTTAAAAATATTAAAATAATATTTGATACATTATAGGTATTTTTTTAATTCTGTAAGTAGGTTTTAAAAGATGACACATGTTTATTTTAGGGTTTAAAATATCAAAAAATTATTATTTTTTTAAAAAATTAAACACGTGGCCGTATTTGAATCTTACTTATAAAATTGAAATTTTCCATTAATAATGTACTAACTATTAACTCAAAAATAATAAATGAGAAAGACACCATTACAATAATATTTTTTATTTTATTAAAAATATTTTTTTAAGTAATTTCTCTGGATAAATTGATTGTGATTCGAGTTGGTATCGAGTTAATATGTGACAGCAAATTTAATAAAAAAAATTTATTATATTATAGATAACACAATTTTAATTAATCAATATTTTTCCTCAATCAAAAGATTTTTATTATGAAAAAATAATCATGCCTTGGATGATAAGCTACGAAATCTAATTTAGTTGAAACCTTCAAAAATAAATAAATCACCCAACAATTAAAGGATGAAAATTAATAATCAAAAGACATGATATGATGGTTGCTTATGTCATCTTTTATTTATGTGATCGGGATTCGCTTTTTAATTATAAAAATAAAGTATATTTTATAACCAATGATTTACCTCCACGTAAAACACTTATAGTAAGAGGATTAATTACTGCTATTAATGATTTGCTCACTCCGTGGTTTCAATGAAGTATCGTGAGAGTCAAGACACTTGCGCTAAAGACCTTAGAGTTTAAATATAATAATTTCTTTCTTTTAATTATTTTATGAATTTCCATTGGTTCGACATTTAATATAAATATATTTTTTTTAAAATTCAAATTTGAATGGTACTATTTTAATAATATCATACTGATTAAAATTTTAAAAATGAAAATCTGTAGCAGTAATTAGCATATTGCTTCAATTAAGATGGAATGAATTAAACTTACTAAATAATTAAGAGATTCAAATTACATTATTTTGATTCCTTTTTTTCTTTCTCAGCATTTGATTTTGAAAAATGTCAATTTTTGATTTTGCTAGCTATAAGTAAAATTTTCTTTAAAAAACTGACACTTTTTCTTATAGAAAAGTTTCAAATTTTACTTAAAAATTTGACTTCATTAGCATTTTATGCAGATATTTCGTAAGATGAAAAAAAAAAAATCATATATATACTCACATGCATGCATGTGCTAATTCTTCACAGTTTAGCAATTAGCAAAGAAAAATAAAAACCTGAAATTAGTGCTGTGTCTCTGCATATACTACTGCAAAACGATGATGAGTTTAATCAATGGCGTTTTGTTTTTAATTTTTTGGACATTTACATTATCTCTTGTCATGTCTCGAACAATTAATGAAAGCGCCATTGTTGACAAAAATAAGCAATGGATAGTTGATTACAGTCGAAAATATGAGAGCAACTTAGAGAAGGAAAAACGTCTTAATATATTTAAGGACAACTTGAAATATACTGAGAGTTTTAACAATGAAAAAAATAAAAGTTTTAAGTTAAGTCTCAATAAATTTGCAGATATGACGCATGCACACTGGATACAAGATGGGGGACAATTCCACTATGTCCCAATCAACATCATATATGTATGAAAGCTTCTCAGATGTTCCAACGAGCGTCGATTGGAGGAAGAAAGGTGCCGTCACTCCCATTAAGTCTCAGGGTACCTGTGGTAAGTCCCAGTTTACACACTTGCAAAATATCTATTATATTTTCTTAATTAGATCATCGTATTTCAAATTCTGTGCTTCAAATTTTGAGTATATTAAAATGTGAAACGCCCGTGTGCAGCATACACCTGTGTGGCCACCCGTATGGTCACGAAACCACACCGAAACAGCCTGAACATCATGCTTTTGATGTCGAAACGATCCCCAACCCTTGGTAACCCAGAATTATGGCAAAACATATAGAATTTCATGCAATTCAGTGACAATACGATACTTCAAATAACCAATTTCATAAACACACAAGACATTATCAAATTCCACCGCAATTCGATGCCGAAGTTAAACCGTTTCAGAACACACACCATAGAACGCAATATCAAGCACCAAGGATCAATCGATTCGCTCTCAACAAACTATTCGGAAACCTCAATTCCACACATAAACTTAAAATATAAGAACTTCAATTAACAAATAATAGAAACAGAAGCAGTTCTATCATAAACCCTCATGAATAAAACCTACCCACTTCACCTCCGATAAAACAAAACACACGAGGGCGATCAGTTTTGACAAACAACACGTAACGTGAGTGTAAAATGGAAGAAACAATAAACCAAAAGAACTGAAATTTGGGGAAAGAACCGAAAAATAACAGAGGGAACAACAAAAAAAATAGGGAAAAGGAAATGGAAAGTAACGTGAAACTGAAAAACCTCCTCTTTCAAATTTTAAATGTAAATCTTTAAAAATTAAAAAGCAAAACCAAAATAAATTAATTCCTCAAAACACACATGAGGATTTGAACCCAAACCCAAAGGTAAACTAACGCACTCACCACCACCAAACCAGCAAGCACATTCTAATATTAAAACGCAAAAACCCACTCAAGTGCTCGACCTATTCAATGACCCTAACCACAACCTCAAAACTTCTATCCCCAAATTTTGGGGTATTACAAGGGGTATCGATACCTGATATGAAATTTTAAAAACTTTGCAATTTGGTCTGATTTCATGCTCGGGTCAACAATTGAGCTTTTGTAAGTTCGATTAAAGCTCAAATTTAATTATGTATCATATTGTAAATGTGTATCACATGTTTGTATGTTTGAATTATTATTTTACTGTATTATTAACTGTAGTTGCTCCAGTAATGAATGTAATATTCTATTGCTCGAACATGGCAATTGGATCGAGCAATGGGTGTTACAAAATGCATGAGTTGCAAATTCTAACTTCAAAAATAAATAAACGAGAAATCAAAATTTGTAATTCACTTCAAATTTTTACAAATTTATCCAAGAAAGATTCTAACCCACATTACTAACAAACATATAATATAAAGAATTTAAATAACCAATTTTTTATAATTTATGTAATTAAGTTAGGCCCTAACCCACTAGATTGGGACTTTTATATATCAAAATTTAGGCACTTGAGCTTTAGTTTGGTGGTGCAATAATTATTTATATAATAATAATTATTTTGTTTGCATCGAAACTAATTTATTAAAATAACAGAATTTTCTTAAAATGTTTTCAAATTGAAGAAACATAATTTTATCGTAAATTGTTATGTTATGAAAAAAAAACATATACCTTATGCCACGAGTTATTGTTTGTGCTAAGTCACATATTCTTTGATGAAAAGAAACAAGCAGTGCCTATCTAATACTCAAATGTGCTATTTTCACTGTTCTGTTCTTTTCATTGTTTATGACTTATTGTATTCTAGAGACAAAATTAAAAGTCTTTAAATGAAAGTATTTTTTGATGCCTCAAGTCTTAACTATATTCTCTTCTTCTTATTCCTTGCAACACAAGTTTCTAACCATCATCACCATGTCACAATTGGAACACCACACTAACATGTTGATTACTACTTTATGATACTTTGCCAACACACCAAAATTTTCCAGGAGACGAAATATCTTGGTTTAATAAGCTTTTTAATTTCATCTAATATTTGATTTAATGTCACTTTTAAGCAATGTCTTTCCATTAACAATAAAGTTAATATGTAGGGATTAAAATGTCATTTTTTCAAATAAACAGAAGCTAAAATATTCTTTTTAACAATGGAGTTTTTAGTTTCTATAAGTAGAGTTTAGAGGGTGTCACGTACTCCTTTAAGGTGTAGTAAAAATTAAAAGGGTAAACTGCACAGACAGTCACCAAATTATAATTTTTTTATTTTAAGCACCTAAAATAAAAGGTTTGCAATTTAAGCACTCACATTACATTGTTCAATTATTTGCTGGTCACCCTTGTTACTATCACAAACGACAAGCTGACACAGCAATTAAGTTAGTATAATAATAAATTTAGCCCTTAATTTTTACAAATTATATCGATTTAGTCATAATTTTAAAAATTTAATTCTCACAATTTATAAATATTTTTAATTTAGTTTCTACTTCTAAAAAATTCAAAAAAAAAAACATTTTCAAAATACATATAATAATTTCAATTTTTATATTAATATTGATATTAAATAAACATAATATTAATATAATTATTTTTATTTAACATTAATATAACATTTAAATGTATTATCATGATTTATAAAATTGTTTATATATGTTTATATATATATTTCATTCAATTTTTTAGAATTAAGATCAAATTGAGAACATTTGTAAATTTTGAGTTAATTTTTTTAAAATTATGACTAAATTGATATAATATATAAAAATTGAAGGTTAAATTTGTTATTATACTGATTTTTTTAACTGTAATGTTAGATTGTTATTGTATTTTAACGGGAGCGACTAAAATGACTGAATTATGAAACGTGGGTAATTAAATTATAATTTTTATTTTTTATTTTGGATGCTTAACAAAATTTATAGTTAGGCAACTGTCTATGTAATTCGCTCAAAATAAAAAATTATATTTCTAAAAAGAAGGAGATAAGTGACCATATTTAAAATCTATTTATAGGATTAAAATTTTCTCATGATAATATATGAAATATTAACAAAAAATAATAAGATACCATTATAATAATGTTCATTATTTTATTTAAATAATTATTAAATAATTTCTTCAATAAAAAATTGATATTGGACCAAAAGCTGAAGACCCAATGGACATGTAGTGGGAGAATTGGAATGTTAACAGTGACTTCGAAGTCAAACACCAACCGAGAAACAGCAATGAAGGGATGAGTAAACGTCGTATGTCTCCGTCAATCACGCCACACTATTAATTTGTTCATTTATATATATAAAAAAAAAGTATGTCTCTAATTGTAACCCTGGAAATTGACTTGATTGCCGTTTTATTTGGATTTTTCATAAGATGACTTAATTAAAAAAAATATTTATTTCAATCAATTTTTTAGTATATATACATTCGTAGAGTGCTAGTTCTTCACAACTTAGCAATTAGCAAAGAATAAACCCAGAAATTAGTGTAGTATCCCAGCATATAGTGCAAAACAACAACGATGAGTTTAATCCATGCCTTTTTGTTTTTAATTTTTGGGACATTGGTATCTCTTGCTATGTCCCGAACAATCTATGAAGCCTCTGTTGTTGATAAACATGAGCAATGGATGGTTGATTATAGTCGAAAATATGAGAGCAAATTAGAGAAGGAGAAGCGTCTTAATATATTCAAAGAGAATTTGGAATACATTGAGAGCTTCAACAATGGTGGAAATAGAAGTTTTAAGTTAAGCCTGAATGAATTTGCAGACATGACACAAGATGAATTCATTGCAGCTCACACTGGATACAAGATGCAAGACAACCCCATAATGCCTGAGTCAACATCGTTCAGGTATGAGAACGTATCAGATGTTCCAACAAACTTTGATTGGAGGGACCAAGGTGCAGTCACTCCTGTTAAGAATCAAGGTCAATGTGGTAAGTAATAATTTATATATATACATAAAATTGTTGACTGAGTAAGCAATCTTTTTAGAAAGTGAATTCCATACAACACGTCGCTTTTAAAGATTACATGCGATATATAATAGGCTTCCCTACTAACATTTACATGTTTTGTCAAAATGACCATAATTATATTTTTAAGTCTTTTTTTAGCCATCAATTTTGTTTTTTTTTTTTCAAACCATCTGTTCTAACAAATTCGATGAAAGTACCGTTAAAAAAGTTAACGAGTATGATGTGAAATTTCATATGTAGAATATTTTTAATGAAATGTAATTTATTACTTAGATAACCCAATAAGATAATTACATGTGAAAAATAATAAAATAAATAAATAATACAATATTTTTCAAAAAATAACTCTTAATTGAAACCTCTCGGTAAATAAACACACGAAAGATTGAAATATTTTGAAAAAAAAATTGAAACCTTGAACCATTTCTTTAAATTAAGATTTATTTTTTTAATTTCATATATTATTTATTTTATTGGCTTTCACATGTAATTATCTTATTGAGTTATCTAAGTAATAAATTACATTTCATTAAAAATATTTCACATATGTTAGAAAAAATAGCAAAAATTGATGGTCAGAAAAGGCTCAAAAATACAATCAGGGCTATTTTGACAAAACATATAAATGCTAGTGACCAAATTTGTCATTAAGTCTAAATAACAAAACTTAAGGTTTGAAATTAATAATAATAGATGTGATATGTATTAAATTAAAATAAAAAAAAGTTTAAATTGCAAGTAAAAAAAAGTAAACAAGTAAATATATTATATTAAAAATAATAAATACGACCTGCTTGTTTATTTTGATATTGTCACTTCTCTTGAATTATTATCGAGTTGATTTGTGACATCATCAATATATAAACAATGGCCGAAAATATTTTTATTATAAATTTAAAATATATAAAAATATTAAATAAAATCTTGATTAAAGGGTAATTTTTTTTATAAATATTTGCCACATGGGTTTAGATCACATCTTATGCAAAATTTTTATTTAATTTTTTAAAAATTTGAAAATTTTTATAAATAGTATAATTTACTTCACCTGTAACATTATTTTTGTATTTTCCTTTATGATTTGGACTCAATCAAAAGTTTATATATTATTATAGATTGGCGTTGAAGCATTCATTTATTTATTTATTTTCATTAATTGCTTTATCCTTAACAACGGGTTATTGTTGGCTTACTTTTGCAGGATGTTGTTGGGCATTTTCAGCAGTGGCAGCTGTTGAAGGGATAATCCAAATCAAAACTGGTAAATTAATCTCATTATCTGAGCAACAACTGTTGGATTGCAGTACAAATGGAGGAAACCAAGGTTGTAGTGGAGGATGGATGATGAATGCTTTTGAATACATCAGCCAAAACCAAGGAATAACCACCGAAGAAAGCTACCCATATCAACAAATGCAAGAAACTTGCGACACACAGATAAACAAAGTTGCCACCATCAATAGCTATCAAATGGTGCCTCAAAACGACGAAGAAGCATTACTTAAGGCCGTCACAAATCAACCGGTCTCGGTGGCACTCAATGGATATGGACAATCCTTTCAGTTTTACAAAGGTGGAGTGTTTACAGGAGATTGTAGCAATGATCTCACCCATGCAGTCACCATTGTTGGATATGGGACAAGTGAAGAAGGTTTAAACTATTGGCTGATTAAGAATTCATGGGGAGAAACTTGGGGTGAAAATGGGTATATGAGGATTCAAAGGGATGTGAATACACCAGGTGGGTTATGTGGCATCGCCATGAAAGCTTCGTATCCAATTGCATAAGTTCATATAATGGACATTTCTCTACTGATATAAGTGGTTGTACTAGATCAATGTTTGAGGATATTTTTCTCAAAAACTTATTAAATATTTTCTTATATAAGATAATATTTTATAATAATTAATATCTTATATATGTATTTATTGGGGATGGCCCAAGAGTCCCACTGTGCCCTACATTATATATTGTTAAGTATGAAATCAAGTGGAAGCTGGAAATAAGTGTCACTTTTATTGAAGATAGAAAGCTGGCTTTTACAGCCTTACAAATGACAAATATAGAATCACAACTAGCACCTCTATCACCTATAAACAAGGATCACCACTAGTTTAAACAAATACACAGAGTTGTTCCTAAAGAATAGGACTTATTGAAACAGAAAAACAGCTTTGAAAGCACTAAATAATTCAAACAATTCCTCCCCTAAATTGTTCTGCATATTTGCAGTTAGTTTACTTCTCCACAAATTCCAAGTTTTTCCCTAAGCTTTTCAAATGTCTCAAACTTCAATTCCTTAGTCATGATGTCTATTGTTTGCTCCTTTGTTCCACAATGGACAAACTCATTAACTTTATCATTAGACAATTCACAAAGGAAGTGGTACCATACATGAATGTATTTGCTCCTTCCATGCAGTACGACATTCTTTGATAGTTTGATGGTAGAGGGATTGTCACAATATAACGTGATACTTTCTTTTTGAGGATGACTGAAAGAATCCAAGATTCTTCTCATCCAAACTGCTTGACAAGCACATGACACTACTACTACGAACTCTGGTTCGGTGGTAGATAAGGTCACTACTGGCTATTTTTTTGAAGACCACGCAACGGCACATTCTCCGAATAGGAAAACATATCCTAAAGTGATCCTTCTGTCATCTTGATCCCCAGCATAATCACTGTCTGTGTAGCCAAGTAACTCGCCAGTTTCACCTTTTTTGTACAAAATGCCCAGCTCTAAGGTTCCTTTTATATATCAAAGGACCCTTTTTGTTGTATTAAGATGAAGTTCAGTAGGTTTTTCCATGTATCGACTCACCAGTCCAACCATATACATTAGATTTGGTCTGGTTGTAGTTAAATATCGAAAACTCCCTACAATTTTCTTATAACCAGTGACATCTACTTTGACTCGATTTTCATTTTTCACGAGTTTGTTCCTGGAACAATAGGACTTCTAACAGAGTTGCAACTTAACATTCCAAATCTCTCAAAAACTTCATTAGCATACTTCCTTTGACTACTAAATATGCCTTTATCATTCTGTAACACTTCAACTCCAAGAAAGTATTTCATCTTTCCAAGACCAGCCATTTCAAATTCTAGCATCATGGAATTTTTAAAGGCTTTAATTATTTCCTCATGATTTCCCGTGAATATGAGATCATCAACATACAAACTAACAATCAAAATTCTTCCTTTCGAATCACTTTGAATAAAAAGAGTAGGTTCAAATGGGCACCTTTCAAAACTTTCCTTTGTAAAATAGGGCTCAATGTGACAATACCATGCTCTTGGAGCTTGCTTAAGACTGTACAAGGCCTTCTTTAATTTGTAGACTCTATGCTCCTCCCTTCTTTCTCAAAGCCACGCAGTTGATCAACAAAGACTTCCTCCACCAGCTCTCCATGGAGGAAAGTACTTTTAACATCAAGTTGGTAGATATTCCAACCTTTTTGCGCAGCCATTGCAATCACCATTCGGATTGTATCTCATTTTGCAACTGGTTGTAATCAGTTACATATTTCTGGGCATATCCCTTTGCCACCAATCGTGCCTTGTGTTTTTCAATCTCACCAAGTTCATTTAGCTTGGTTTTGAACACCCATTTTACTTCGATCTTCTTTGCACCAACCAACAATTCCGTCAATTCTCATGTTTCATTTTTTCAATGGCTTGAATCTCTAGTTTCATAGCTTCAAGCCATTTTTTTGCTTACAACAACTTCTTTAAAAGTGATTGGATCTACTGTGGTGTATAGAACCAAGTTATTGACTTCTTCACATTCATCAGAATGGCCTAGTCCAATACCACTCACATAATCTTTTTGCCACTCTGGTGCTCTTCTATTCTCTCGTCTAATCCTCTCTTGATCTGTAGCTAGAATGTTCGGACTCGGTTGTTTTTCTCCAACTACTTCCTCTATGTTTGGTACAATGACATCATCTTCACTTACATCATCCTCAAGAGTAATATCTTCCCATTCTAACTCTTTGTTTGCATCCTCTGAATTTCGACTCTAATCCTATCTTTTATCTTCTTCAAAAACAACATCACGACTTATCACAATACGCCTGGAGACTGGATCATACAATCAATAAGCCTTGGATTCATTGCTCACACCAAAGAAAACACACTTGTAGCTTTTTTCGTTTAACTTTGTTCTTCTTTGTTCAGGTATGTGTACATCGGCAACACACCTGAACACTCGAAAATGGTCCACAGAAGGTGTAACATTACTCATAACCTCTTTTGGTGTTCATCCATTCATGGGTACTGTCAAGCTCCTGTTCATCACATGGGTACACCATTGAACTACTTCTACCCAAAATTCTTTTGGGACAGTTTTTTCAAATAACATGCTTCGAACCGAGTTCATAATGGTTCGATTCCTCTTCTTCTGCTACTCCCTTTTGTTGCTAGGTGTAGGCTATAGTCAATTGCCTTCGAATACCATTCTCCATACATAAATTATTAAATTTATGAGAGGTGAACTCCCCACCCTTATCTATGCGTAAGCAAGCTATACGCTTACCACTTTCATTCTCAAAATAGTTTTTAAAGCTCTGCAATACCTCAAACATCGCTAATTTTTCATGCAAGAAATAGACCCAAATTTTGCGACTAAAATCATCAATAAAACTGAGTAGGTACCTTTTTCCACCTATAAAAATTAGTGTACTTGGTCCACAAATGTCAGAATGTATCAACTGCAACTTTTTTTTATGGTCTCTCATTTTCTCCCTAATTTGTTTTCTAACCAAACAATGAGTACATACTTTGATTGGAATGCTGATTTTTGGTAAGCCACAAACTAACCTTTTGGACTGCATCATACGTAAGCTTTTGTAGTTCAAATGACCAAACCTGCAGTGCCATAGATGAGAGATATATTTTGTGGTAGTTTGGAAGCATGATGAAACCAATGGTTGTGAGCATGGTAAAATAATAGCTGAAAGCACAAACATCCGATTTTTTGTCATTTTGGTTGTTACAATGAGCCCTCTTTGTGAATGATACAACTTGCACTCACCCCCTTAAATCAAAATATCTACCCCTTTCTCTTGGAGCTATCCCATGTTCAACAAATAATTTTTTAGATCTGGAACAAAGAAAACTTCAAAGATTACCTGTTTAGTGCCTCCAATCTCTAATCTAACACTTCCTTTTCCCATTACTACAATTTTTGTATCATTTTTAAGCTTGACGAAGTGTCAAAAGCTGTGAGCAAGATGAGAAAACCACTTATTTGTCCGACACATATGATTCAAGCATCCCGAATTAAGAAACCATATGCCATCTTGTTGTGAGTTATGTGTCTCCACACACATTGTAATAGGCCAATTTAGCTGGGGCCCACAAAAAAATAATAAACCCAAAATAATAAAACAAAGTCCAAGTCCAGTCCAAAATTATATCATTTGGCCCGATCGGAATGGCCCATTACTTGAAAAGGTTGAAGGTCCATCTACAAGCTTGACGCATATGGAAACATAATCTTCAAGGATATGCAATCTTAGATATGATATGCAATCTTAGAAGATATGATTTTGTAATCTTAGAGATTTAATTTGTAGATACCCTTTAATCTTAGCCGTTGATGTAATTGATCTATACCGTAGGATTTGGGAAGGCTCAACTATAAATAGAGGCCTCTCCCTTCATTGTAAAACACTTGAGTTTGGAGCAATAATAATTCTTAAGAGCATTCACTCAAAATTCTCCCTCTCTTGTGTTCTTATTTTTTGTGGCTTGTTCTTATTTGTTCTTCGTTCATCTTCGTTTCTTTTTAAGTTGCTTTCATTTGAGTTGGATTTTGGTGGAGGAATTTCGTTGAATCTTCATATTGTGAGAGCTAGGCTAACTTATGCAGTTTTTTAACCTTTTTTATTTATCCATTTAATGGTTTAATCATTAATTTTTCTTTTACTTTTATTCGTTTATTTATCCATTAACTTTCTTATTTACATATTGTTCATTTAGTTAACCATTCTTATCATTCTTTTATTTTCTTCCATTAATTATATACTTTATTTGTTTTTAATATTATGTCACACATGTTATTTATTTTTTAAAAACTCGTGTTATAAATCATCCTTTTTAAATTGTTTGATTATTCGCTTAAAATTGTTTTTCCATATATTATCAATTGCAAATTTTTTTATACTATCTATTTTATATACAATTTATTTTTAAGATGTTTTGTGTATAACTTGTTCTAAATTCCTTATTACACAATATTTATTTTTAAACTCATTTATATATTATTATTTTATATATTACCTATTTTGATTTTTTATATATTATTTATTCCAAACTTATACATATATTACCTACTTTTTTATATATATAATATATTTATTGATTTGTATATTGTTGATTTCAAATTTCTTTTTCCCTTATTATTCATTTTCAAATTCATTATTTTTAAATTTGTTTACATTTTATTTTGCCTTATATTTTTTTTATTTTATACTCTTTGTTTTAAATTCATTGGTCTTTGATTATTGATGATAGTATTTAAATAATTGACATTATGTGTTTTATAAATTGTTTATTTGTATTTTCATATTGCTCTTTTTTTATCAAAGCTTTTACGCATCGCTTTAATATTGCGTCAATTTTCCCCAATTTTAAAACAGAAAACTTTTAAAAATAAGGCAATATTCGGTACTTTGGAGCTTTGAGAAAATTGTGCCCTAACTTACTGGGTTTCGATTTTTTTATCCAAATAACCGAATATCCTTTTTAAACTTTAATGCATGAGACAAGCTTAGTTTCGAGGGTTAAAATGTCGTATCCTAACTTACTGTATGTGACATCTTATTACTTCAGGACAAGGAGGTCTTAACGTCAAATTTGATTTATTTAGGTTTTTAAAGAGGATCGTATTTTAAAATCTTTTCAAATTTTCGACATTAGGACGTTAATTAGTCAATTAGGTACCAATTTTTGGGCGTTACGAGGGTGCTAATCCTTCCTCGTGCGTAATCGACTCTCGAGCCCGTTTTCTCAAATTTTGTAGACCAAAATCATTATTTTAATAAATCAAAATGTTTTATTAAAATGATTAATCTCAAGGTGACCCGACCACACCACGAAAAAAGATTGGTGGCGACTCCATTTTCGTTTTAAAAGTTGACCTCGCTTTTTAAAATAAAAATGGTTTTGACACACGTTATTAAGAGCAGCTCTTCCTCTTCATCAAGTCCCACAAAGTTGGCTTTACTCTTCTACCTTGGACATTTATACTGAAAATGCCCCAATTTGTGGCATTTATTGCATTCTACCTGGGCTTTGTCAAATGATCTCCTTCTGCCTCTTCCACGCCCTCTGTATGAATTTGCACCACGTCCTCTACTTTCAAACCTTTCGTTACCAGCAATAACTTTTAAGGCATGATCTTCTTCTCTTTCCATTCTCTTAAACTTCTGTTCATGTACAGATAATGAACTTTGCAATTCATCAACAGAGATGGTATGTGTATCTTTTTGCTCTTCGATAGATACTACCACATAAGTGAAACGTTTTGTCAAAGTCCACAAAATATTCTCCACGATTACCAAGTCAGACATTATCTCCCCATTGCTCTGCATCAAGTTTGTTACAGCCATTACTTTAGTAAAATAATCTTTGATCGTTTCTCCTTTCTTTATTTCTGACACCTCAAATTCTCTTCTTAAGGTTTTGAGAAGAGACCTTTTCACTCTCTCATTTCCACCAAACTTGCTCTTCAAAGAATCCCAAACAATTCTGGAGTTTCATCTATCAAAAATCTGCTAAAAAATAACACGATCTATGGCTTGATATAGATAGTGTTTGACCCTATGATCCTTCATCTTTATCTCGTCCATCTGTGTCTATTGCACGATGGTCTGCACAGTCATTGTTTCAGGCTTCTCGAAGCCTTTCTCAACTAGGTTCCACAGTCCTTTTAACCTCAATAGATTCTCCATCAGCCCACTCCAATGGTTGTAGTGAAGACCATCAAAATGATGAATCTTTGTAAGACTACCTGCACTCTTTTCTTCACTCATATCCATTTATTTTCTCAACAACCTAGTTCGGATATCAAAATGTTAAGTATATCATCAAGTGAAAGCTGGAAATAAGTGTCACTTTTGAAGATAAAAAGTTGGCTTTTTATAGCCATACAAATGAAAAATATAGAATCACAACTAACACCTATATCACCTATAAACAAGGATACCACTAGTTTAAACAAATGCAGAAAGTTGTTCCTAAAGAATAGGACTTATTGAAACAGAAAACCAACTTTGAAAACACTAAATAATTCAAGCATATATGGGGGTGGTTTCAATTATATATATATGAGAGAAAAAGAGTGCAACAAAATGAAAAAAAACGAAAAAAGAAAAGAAAAAGTCTGAGTAGCTTTTTTTTTATCACAAAGACCAGTTTTTGTCCGTTTTTCAATTGGAGGTATATTTAGAATAGTTAGTATACTCAAATATCTTCGATGCATATGTTCTAATTTTCATTTGGGATACTGTAATTTCGGGTTTTTCAGCTTTCAAAGTTAACTACTATTAGTGTGATATTCACAACTTTTTCTTTTAGTGTACTTGTGATTACTTGGTTAATAACCTTTGTTAAGTTATATGCTCTTGTTGTGACTTTGTGTTGTAATTTTGTAGCAATGACTTTTTTTATATAATGGAGTTTTAGGTGGACTTTCAAATCACGTGGTTTTTACCATTTTCTTTACAAAAAAATAAACCCGCATGTCCACATGCAATGACATGATATCAGAAAGGCATAATGACTTTTTAACCTTTCAACTTTACAAAAAAAAATCATTTTAGTTCTCTAGTTAATTTTTCACATTTTTTGGCTCTTAAACTTGTATCATTCGTCGAATCACTCTAAAATGGATGGAAAATTTAATTGTCTTCTCCTCTTTCTCTCTTCCTCTCTAATTGTTGTCATTGCGTCCAACCATTAATCGATCAGATTTTCACATCAGCTTATTTATTATAGTGTTTGAGAGAGAAAAATCAAGCCATAAATTTCTAATTTTTTTCCTTTCTTTTTTCTGTTAGATCTTGCAGTATCTAAGTTTGTTTACTTTTGTTTTTGCTTTGGGTTCTCTTGAGAAGGCAAAACGGTAGAGAGGAGGCTTTGTTGAGCGTTGTTTTCTCTTTGTTAGAGGTTTCGATTACATTTTGGAGGGGCTAAGGGAGGTTGATTAGTGGATTTATGTCGGCTGAGTTTGATTTGGCTATAGTATTTTCATGGATTGGACCGTAGAAGAGAAAGCTATACTAAAAATTGGGTTACAATAGTGAGTCCTCTTTTTTCTTTTTCTTTATTTTTTTTTGGTTGTATAGAATTTTGAGTGTTTAATGAAATTGCCTTTTGTAAGGTGGCATAATTGTCGAAAATATCAGACCTTTACGCCATAATGGTTTACAAGGATAGTAACGAAGAAGATGAAGATGACTCCTTGCTCCCTCCGCTCCTCAAATGTCTTCCTAAAGACTTCATAGGAGGTCCTACAGACTTTAATAACAATGATAATGCCGAAGATTTTAGGACCATGATCGTGAAATCAAATTGCAGACATAATGCTCACGGTCAATTATCGTATTTGTTTAAGCCTCTAAGTACGGTTGTTCTGATCCCGATAAGGGATAGGAGAGATGAACTGAACATTGATGATGATGATGATGAAAAGGAAGAGGAGGATGAAGATGGAAGAGGTTTTGGGACGTTTGTGGTCACGTCGACGATGAGGAGTGAGAGGAAAAGGAGCAGTAGGTGTTAGGACAGTGATGAGTGAGAGGGAAGGCGGCGATGGTAGGGGTTGGGACGTGTGGAGAGAAAGGGAAGCAGAGAGGGCATCTTGGAGTTGGAGATGGGCAAACTACGAAAGTAAAGGGAAAGAAAGAAATGAGAGAAAGGGTAAGCATCTTTGAAATTGGTCAAGCATCTTTGACACGTCATCTACCTATGGTTGACTAACAATAAACTCACGTTTCCTATTAAAATTCGACTTGTAATACCCCATTTTAGCTCGGGCCCAAAATCATAGATAAATAAACACCAAATTAAAATAAAATAAAATAAACCAAATAAATGTCCAGTTTTTTTTACAAACACTAAGCCCATATTACAGACCCAATTAAACCTATGGCCCAAAACCCGACTAAACCCAATTAGCCCATTTTGAAAGAGTATTCCAGAAACCCTAGGGTTTCTGGAACCCTTCAGCAGCCGCAGTAGGAAAATCACGGCTCTCCCAGCGCGTGCTACACCTCTGCACGTGTGCGCCTCCGTCCATTGCTCCAGGATGGACTCAGCTGCCATGAATAGCAACTAGGGCCCCTCTGCGCGTGTGCGTCTCTAGGCTGGCCACACCTGCAACAGAAACAAACAGCACCAACAGAGCAACAAACAGCAGCAAATGGAGGAATAACAAATTTACAGCAAGCAAAAAGGGAGAGCAACAAAAAAAGAAAAAAAAAGTAAAAATATATGTAAAATAGTTTCGATATTTTGGCTATAAAAAGCCATAGAGAACGCTATAAAATGGATCTTTTTCCACTCATATTGAATATAAAAAAAATACTCAAAGAAAACAAAAGCAAAAAATTTGAAAAGTGATTGCAGTGTTCTTTTTTTTTTCTGGTTTATTCTTTTCTATTTATTTATTCAGCAATTACTTACTAAAAGTAGAGGAAAAAAGAGGGAGAGGAGAACAAGCTTACTTGGTGGCCAATCTACCTTCTACTCCATCACAATCGGAGTCGGATGGAGGTTAGAGGCATGAAGCGGCGCAGAGATGAGAAGCTTGCTTAGGTTTTTTTGTTTCAAATGGCAGATTAGGCTTAGTTTAGGTTTTTTATGTTTTATGCTGATTATTGAAACGGCACCGTTTAAGGTTTGTTTCAATAGCTTCTAAACGGTGTCGTTTCGATGGCCATGACCCGCGCTTGAACCCGACCCGAACGAGGCCAGATTCACGCGTTTTTGGATTAAGGGGAAATTTGTGCAATGAGCCCCTCCGCATTCTTTTTCATGTCAATGCAGTTTTTCTTTGATTTTTTTAATCGTTACCTCGTATTTGATTCCAATTTCATTTGGATCCATGTTCAAACGGTGTTGTTTTCCACGTTTGATTTTAAATATCCAGATTTATGCGTTTATTTGCTGTTGTGGTCCCTCAGTTTTTAAGGCTCCCTTTGGTTTGGCTTTTACAGCCAGTGAGGTGCAGTTGGGGGGAAAAAATGGTGCCAATCTCACTGCTATGCTGTTTGGTTCAGCAAGTCTGTGCAGTGAGATTGCATCTCCACCGCACTGCTCAGCTGAAAATCAGCTGGTGATTTTAGCAGCAATGGAGGTGCAGTGAGCTATTGGTACTTTAACTCTCCAAAAATAGCCTTAACTCTCCATATCTTTCCTCCTCCTACCATGCTTCTCCTTCTTCAATTTGTGCAACCAGATCACTTCACAAAGCTCCAGGTAAGTCATTCATCTCCTTCTTCAAACTTCTCTGCTGCTGCTGCTGCTGCTGCAACTTCTGCCATTTTCAACCATGTTTGGTTGTGGTTGTGGTAGTGGACTTTTGTGGACTTTTCAATTTGTGGACTTTTCAACCATTTTCAACTTCTGCCACTACCGATTTTCTGCAACTTATGCCATTTCTCTGTAACAAAGGTGCACCGGAAACTATATGTAATGGATTTTAAAAACAAAAAAATACATGTAATGGATATAAAACTAGAGATATAAAACGCTAACCTAGCAGAATGTACACTCCAAAAGTAAACATCTTATAACCTGGAATTAGGAACATTAGATTTTGTTAAGCCTAATAAAGATGAACCAGAGGAGGAAAGTATGTAATGGATTTTAAAAATAAAAAAATACATGTAGTGTATTTTAAAAATAAAAAAAATATATGTAGTGTATTTTAAAAAATATATATATGTAGTGTATTTTATTAAATGAATTTATAAATTCACATATTTTAATAATTTAAAAAAAGTAAAATAATTTAAATAACTTCTATTACATATCAATTCTAATCTGATGTCCATAATAGTCATTTCTTATTCTCACCTCACCGCTACAGCTGCGTTTGAATCCAAACACACACTCCACCATTGTTTCTAATCTCACCGCTACAGTATCCAATCTCACCGCTACAGTAACTAATCTCACCGCCACCGCTATTTTTAACCTCACCGGAGGTAAACACACCGCCCATCCAAACTAGCCCTAAATCAAGTACAAATGTAGTCTTTCTTTTATTTTTATTTATGTTTATTTCCTATTTAGTTTTGCTTTAATTTCAATTTAATTTTCGTTCCTCTAGTTTATTTTATTTTTGTTTTATTTTTCTTTTGATTGTGTTTCAATTTTAACTAAACTTTTATTAGTTTAATTTTAAATCAAATTAGTTCTTATTTTGACAAATTTAGTTTTTATTTCTAATATTATTTTAATATTTCAAATTAACATGTTTTAAATTTATCATACATTATTTTTCAAAGTCCATTATATACTTTTATTTTCAAACTTGACACGATATTATTTGATTCATTGTTTATTATATATATATATATATATATATATATATATATATATTTATAGGAATTTGATATAATTTGTACATATTTTAATGTTTTGTTTTAGGTTATATCTTAAAATTCATTTTTGTATGTCTATATGTTAAATGTTTACATAATATTTTTTTTAAATACTATTTTTAAATGTTATTCTTATTTTATTTCAAGTCTATTTTGAGTTTATGTATGTAATTCATTTTAAAATTTCTATACGTAGGACATATTGTTTTTTTATTTTTATTTTATCATCTTGGTGTATCTTTTAAAATTGATGATAGATTTATCTGGTTTTTTTATATTGATTTTGATATTTGTATAATATGATTAAAATCATTGTTGCTATCCTTTTTTGCATTTATCTATTGCTCATGCGATTATTCCGTTTAAAAACTGTGTTTCATTAAAGTACTAAAATCTTTTTATTCCGTAAATTTTCAAAAAACTCAGTATTCCCGATTCTCGAGAGGATTGTGCCCTAACTTATGGGCTTCAATTTTTTCCGAAGAATTTAGATAACCAAGTATTTCTTTTGCAATAAAACCATACAATTTCTAAATAAAGTTTTTCGAGATTTCAAAATGTTGGATCCTAACTCATTGGATATGACATTTTGTTACCTCGAGTTAAGGATTTTAAAATAAAGGCAATATTCGGTGTTTAGGAATTTCGAGAAATTGAACCCTAACTTACTAGATTCTGATTTTTCGTTTGACCCAAATAACCAAATATCCTTCTCAAAATATATGAGTTTTAAAATTTAAAAGATAAACTTAATTTCAAAGATTAAATTGTTGCACCCTAACTCACTGAGTGTGACAATGTATTTCTTTGAAGTGAGTATGTCTTATCATCCAATTCGCTTATTCAAGTTTTCTTTTCAAAGGATCGTATTTTAAAATCTTTTTAAATTTTTAACACTAAGACATTAAACAATCAATTCGGTACCAAATTTTGGGAGTTGTAAGGGTGCTAACCCTTCCTCATGCGTAACCGACTCCCGAACCTGTTGTCTCAAAATTCGAAGACCAAAATTATTTTTTAAATAAATCAATATGTTTTATTAAAATCTCAAGGTGACCCAATCACACCTCGAAAAAGGATTGGTGGCGGCTCCATTTTTATTTTCAAAGTCGACTCCCTTTTTTTAAATAAAAAGTGGTTTCGACACGACTGATTTCTAGAAAAGCATTGAGAGTGTCAATCCAAAAAAAAAAAAAAAAGATTAAGAGCTCAAAACCAAAAACTCATAAACTTTGAGGGTATTTTTTTTTACAATAATACTAGAAAATATAATATTAACCAAGACTTGTTTAAAGTAGTGATTAAAATTATCATGTAGCATCCAAATGACACAGTTTAAACCATGTTAACATATAACATCTCCTCCAATATGATAATGATAAAAAAATCATAATATTAAAATATTTTTAAAAATAAAAATTACCATCATCGCTCCTATATGATCGTGGATTAGAACACCCATGAAGGCAGATCCGTTAGATTGTCGAAAGCCCACGTTGAAATTGACCTTGTGACGACCAACAATGTGAGGATCCCTTATTGGAAAAGAAGTTTGGGCGACAATTCCATAAGGTAAGATTTTATAAAAACAATTGTAATAGGCCATTTTAGCCCAGGCCTGTATATAAAAAAACAAATAATAAAAACTAAAATAATAACCAAGTCCAATTTTTTTTAAAAAAAGTCCATTTACATTGGATAACCCAAATAGTCTTAACCCAATTAAGTCCAAATGTCCATTACACCGGTTCAAAAACTAACCCAAATAATCCTAAGCCCAATTACAATATAAAAATTAAATTGGCCCAACAATTAACAATGGCCCAACACCAGAATACACGGCAGTAAACCCTAGCAGCAACAGCAACCTCCAGCGCCGCAGCCACCAAGGCCTTTCCCCCGCGCGTACCGAGCCTTCGCGCGCGTGCACCACCACGTCAGCACTTGTAACAAACACAGCAAACCAGCAAGAAAGGAGCACACTAGAAGCAAAATAGAATAATGGAAAAGGGGATAACAGAATATAGAAAAATGTATTTCTTTTATTATTATTTTTTATTTCTATTTCATTTTTTCGGCTATAAAAGGGCCGATTCAAGCACTGTAAAAAGAAGATACGAAATCGAAAATACCAAAGAAATCTAAGCAGAAAAAAGAGATTTAAAAGGTGATTTCCGAGTTTTTTTTCTTTCATCTCTGGTTGTTATTTTCTATCTCTTTATTTATCAATCATACGCTAAAAAAAAAGGGAAAAAGAGTGAAAGAATAGGAAGTGTACCTGGTGGCCGAACTTTTGCTCCCTCCGTCACAATCGGAGGTGGGCAAAGAATGAGAGGCCTTTGAATGGCCTAACTGCCGAGCGGCGCTTAGAGGAGAGGTTTGTTTTTTTAGGGTTTGATTTTAAATGATTAAGTTGATACTAATTGAGGGTTTTTTGTGGCCTTTATGTAACATACGAAACGACATCGTTTGGAGTCTGATCAGTGGTTCCAAAATGGTTCTATATAGGCCTGTACGTGTGTTCGTGACTTGGCCCGAGGAGGATCTACGTGTTTTCACTTTGGTGAGATATTTGCACGCTAGGTCCTCTACCTTTGCACTTTGTTTTAATTTGGTTTCTTTTGATTCTTCAAATTGGACTGCATAATTTCTTACTGATTTCATTTTAGTCCATTTGCAGCGCTGCGTTTTGAGGTGTTGGAAGTATTCCATTTTTGGTCCCTCATGTTATTCGTGCGCTATGCTTTAGTCTTTTTTTTATTTTAATTCTGTTTGTTGCTCTTTAATTTTATTTTAATCCATTTTTGACCCATTATTTTGTTTTATTTTTTATTTTACCTTTTTTACTTCTGTTTTAATTCAAATTTAGTCCTTATTAGTATTTTTTAATTTAATTGGTTCTTGTTCTTAATATATTTATTTTTAAATCTAGCGTTACTTAATATTTAAATTTAACATCATTTTAAAATTTATCATTAGTATTATTTTAAGGTATAACATGCTATTATTTTAAATTATTATTAACATTAATTAAACATTAACATTTTAAATTCATTATGTATTATTATTTTAAACTTAACATATTATTATTTAATTCATCATTAATTATTTTGTATTTTTTTATGAAATTTGATATAATTTGTATACGGTTTTGATATTTTATTTTTATAGTATGTTTTTGAAGTTCACTTTTGGTATATTCCCATATGTTAAATATTTACTTGATAATATTTTTATATATAATACTATTATAGATATATATATGGCTTATTAAATTATTTTTATGTGGATGTTATTGTTTTGATATTATTATAATTATTGATTTTAAATGGTCTTTTAAATATGTTGATAGGCTTATTTCAAAACAATGTTTATTTGTATGTAACTTACTTCCTTTAAATAAACTAACTTTATATATCTTACCTATTTCAATTTTTGTTTTATATTAGTATACATATGTTATTACTATTATGTTTTACTATATATTTGTTACCTATATAAAATTAATATATGTATATTATTTGCTTCAAATTCATTTCAAATACTATTATTCAATGTTTTTCATTCTATTTCAAATCTACTTTATACTCATATATAATTTTTTTTTAAAATTTTTGTACATAGGATTTATGAACTAAGATTTCTCCTTTTGTTACTTTTAGTGTGTCGTTAAAGATTTTTGATTACTAATTCACTTGATATTTGATCGTTGATATTGGTATTTATATAATGTATGATTAAAATTATTGTTGTGATACTTGTTTGTATTGGTTTATTAATTGTTTGTTATTCATTAGAGTACATTTTATTTGTGAATTGTTCTTTTTACGTTGTACGTAAACATTCAATTGCATTACATTAAAAGATTACGTTTTATTAAAAGATCGGAATTGCCTTATTTATAAGTTTTCAAAATATTCGGTAACTAAAAATTCTCGAGAAACTTGCGCCCTAACTTACTGGGCTTCAATTCTTTTCGTTAAATTTAGATATCCGAGTATCCTTTGTTTAATAAAATTGTACAGATTCTAAATAAAAAGTTCTCTTTCTGGATTTCAAAATGTTGGATCCTAACTTATTGGATATGACATTTTGCTACCTTGAGTTAAGGATTTCTAAAAAATAAAGGCAATATTCGGTATTTAGGAATTTTGGCAAATTGAACCCTAACTTACTGGGTTTTGAGTTTTCACTTGACCCAAATAACTGAATATCCTTTTCAAATTTAAATGCATGAATTTTAAAAATCAAAAGACAAACTTAATTTCTAGGATTAGAAATGTTGCATCCTAACTCACTGGGTGCGACATTTTACTTCTTCGAAATAAGAGGGTTTTATCATCCAATTCAATTTATTCAAATTTTCTTTTAAAAAGGATTTTATTTTAAAATCTTTTCAAATTTTCGACACTAAGACATTAAATAATCAATTTGGTACCAATTTTGGGCATTACGAGGGTGCTGACCCTTCCTCGTGCGTAACCGACTCCCGAACATGTTTTCTCAAATTTCGTATACCAAAATTGTTTTCAAAGTGATTCGATCAAACTCCAATAAAAGATCAGTGGTGACTCCAATTTTCGTTTGTATGTCGACAACCAATTTTTGTTTTCAATAAGTGGTTTCGACAACAACCACTTCTTGAGCTAAGCCATGTTTCTCTTTATGAATATATTGACTGTGTATAGTAACAACATTGTTGGGAGGATAACAACCTCAAACATTAATAATAAACATTGATTGCATATGTGTCATAATGCCCATATAGTGACTATTATTTCCTATGGCCATGAAACACCGAGATAATGTAATATTATACCGAGGATGATGCTATCACAGCAAGCGAGGACTATGGACTTCTCTGATGATTAACAAAGTAAGCAAATCTCTACTGAAAGCAGATGATGCGTGAACAAGGTTCCACAAGTTGGAACAGAACCCATAGTTTAGTAAAGAATCTTTGGTCTGTAATGTTATTGATGTAAAATGGAAATAATGGTGATGGAAGTATGATTTTTAATATTTGAGAAAGGACTAAATTGGAATTGTGGTGAATTAGGGAGGACTAAGGTGCAATTTTCCATAATGTAAATGGGAGATTAAAGCTGCAATCAAACCATAATACATAATGGCTATACAATTCGGTGATAGTGTGATGTTCTTAGCTGGAAAAAGATATTTATTAAGGCTAATCACTTTAAGGGAGGAAGGTAAGGGAACTTGCATATATATATATATGTCTTTTGAAGGTAATCTAGATAAAGAAAATGTGGGTACAAGCAAAGGTAAGGGAACAAGGTTTGTTAATCGAGTGTATCTTAATTCAAACGATTAGTCGTGAAGTTGTTAACGTCATTAGGAAGTAGTTGTAGAAGGTTTCAAGTAAGCTCTGATTAGAAGAATTCACTAACTCTTATCAAAAGTCCTTCATTGGAGTATTCAACATATCCCTCAAGACGTGAATAAGTTTGCAGATAGTTTGGTTAAGATGGTTCACGATAAGAGAACAGGAGTGCACCTTTTGGAAGATCCCCGCTTGAGGGACTAGTTTAATTTCTTTTGTTCGCTTTTATTTTGTTTCACCAAAAAAAAGGTAATTAAGGGTGTGCTTGTTTCATGTAAAATGATTTATGGAATATTGATTTTTTTGCATTTGGTTTGTATTTGTTTCGTGGATAACAACTTGATCAATAGAAAATAATTTACCCATCAATAGAAATAAGACTTTTTATTTTTGGGAAATTGAGTTTCACTATTGAGATGTGTAAGCCGTTTTCTAGAAAATAACCCTTTGCAAGTAAATTGATTTTTTAATTTAATTTAAGTTTAATATTATTATATTATTAATAAATTCTTAATTTTATTTTAAAAATATTAAAATATTAATATCAATGTAATAACTTTCAATATTTTCAATATTATAATTGTTTAATATTATTATGGGTAAACTACAAAATAATTACTTATATTTGGGTTAAATAACATTTTAGTCAGTTTTGATTTTATTTTGTATGACATTCCCCATTTTTTAGGAGTGGAGGAAATTCTGTTAAAGCTGCTTCGTACCAAGGGTGATCCAAGAAATGCATTTAGAACGATCAGTTTCCATCTTTATTTCTCTAATAGAATAATTGGATGGTAAGTTTTTTTCTTTGTTGATTTCCCTTCTGATGGTGGGGTGGTGGAGTAGCGGTGGAGTCTTGTACTAGGCATCTCGCTAGTTTTTTTGAAGTTTCATGATTTCACATCAGATCATAGGCCCTAGATGAAGTGAAAGATTTCTACCTCTGGTTATAGGTTTTATTTGTTTTGTTTTTGCTCTCTTTCATGGTTTTTTTGTTTAATAGTTTTTTTTTATGTTTTCTTGCATGAATTTTACGTTCATGCAAAAACCGAGAAAGATGAATGGCTTAGAATTTATAATTTTTCTTTTAACTTTTCTTGATTATCTTTATTAAACTAATCTCTTGTCTTTTATGGGGGTTTCTCTTGCCTTTAGTGTTATTAAGTATAGGTATTTTAGATCTTCTTTTTAAACTTTAGCTGTAAGTTTTGTTTTGTAGTTTTCTTTGGATCTCGGTTTCTTGTTGTTTTTTTTCGTTTGTTGCTTGTTCTTTTGGTGTGCGATTTCCTTGGTATTCTTTCTCTGGCTATAGCTGTTTATTGCTAGGCTATTTTTTGGGTGTTTGTTGGAGCAGAGAGGGCTTGTTACAATCTTTGGACATTACCCACGATAATCATGGAAGAGGATATCAGTATTTTGTTGGCGAAATTAAGTTTTTCAGAGGAAGAAGCAAAGAGGGTGGTCAGTGAAAAGGCAAACATGGGAAGAAGCAAAGAGGGTGGTCAGTGAAAAGGCAAACATGAATAACTCAAAAGGATATGAACATTGGGCTATAGGTAAATTGATGACAAAGGAGAAAGTAAACAGAGAGGCATCACTATGGTATACAAAGGAGGAGGTGAATTTTGTAGCAATAAAAGAAGGAGGTATACTGGTAAAATTTTGTAATAAAGAAGATAGAAAAAGAATTCTTAATCTCTCTCCTTGGTTGTTTGACCAATGCTTGTTTAACATGGTCCCATACAATAAAGACAAAACAATGGAAGATTATGATTTTAGTCATTCACCTTTTTGGGTCAGAGTATCTAGCATACCGATGGAGTACATGGATAGAGATTTGGCGTTGGAGGTAGGTAATGCGATAGGGGAAGTCATAGCTATAGATTAGCAAGACAGAGATGGAGGATGGACTGAATATATGTGCATTAGAATTAATATTGATATAAACAAGCCGTTGCGAAGGGTTGTTCATTATATTGATCACGAAGGGGAGGAGTTTGTATGTGTAATTAGATATGAGAAGTTACCAAGATTCTGTTACATTTGTGGGTTGATTGGTCATACGACACAAAAATGCAAGAGGAGATGATTAATAATGAGAGCCAAGATAATATATTTCAATACGGTAACTGGTTAAGTGTTCCAGTAAGAGTTATCAACCAAAATAATGGGTTAAAGGAATGGCATTGAAATGATTAAAGAGAATAATGTGAATGATAGAAAGTCATATAGGAAATTCTGCAAGGTAATAGGGACGAATACGTTGAATGATCCAGTGGAAACGGAGCAAGTTAAAGACACGGATGATGAATCAGAACTGAGTACACCACAAGAAAAAAGATCTATGAAAATTGGACGCGATAATATAGGAAAAATAAAGTCAAAAAGGAAAAGAAATAGAGGACATAATGGGGAGTTATATGAAGTAAGACCTCATAGAATAATGCGTAGAAAGTTGATGAACGGCTCTACACCTTCAAAGGCGGTGGCTGGTGAATAACCCCACCATGAAGAATGAAGTTTCTCAGCTGGAATTGTCGTAGGATGGGGTTACCTGCGACAATTCAAGAACTCAAGAAACTTTTGGTTGCCAATAGACTCGATATTATCTTCCTGTGTGAAACTAAAATGAATGTTATTGAATTCCAAAGAGTTCAAATAAGATGCAAGTTGCAAAATAGGCTTGTAGTAAATTCAAAAGGCCGGAGCGGAGGTCTTGTGTTGATGTGGAAGGACGAGTTGCATGTTACTAATCAAAGCTACTCAAAGCATCATATCGACTCTACTGTTAAGTTAGGATGTACCAGTATTATTAGGGTCACGGGATACTATTTTCATGCAAACCCTAATGAACATAATTACTCTTGGAATATGCTTTGAAGAGTAGGTCAAGCTGTCAATGAGGAGTGGGTGGTGGGAGGTGATTTTAATGCAATGTTGAATGAAGCAGAGAAGGAATGGGGCGTCGGATTCTTTGGGCGTATATGAATGATTTCAAAGATATTGTGGATGATTTGGCTGTTGTGGATATTAAGCCGGACTGAGGGTGGTTCACGTGGGTAAATAACAGAGAAAGGCATAGGTTAATAAAGGAAAGGCTTGATCGCTTCCTTACTTCTGTCTCTATGGTGGAAAAGTTTCCTTTCATTACTTCTAGTGTCATTCGGCAATCATAGTCTGATCATGACACCATTCTTTTTTATCTATATGGGCATAAACCTAAGTGTTATCCTTGTGATAATAGAATCCAATTTCGTTATGAAGACTGCTGGACCTCAGAAAAGGATATTAAGAGGATCATTAACAAGGATTGGATGCAAGGTGGGGCAACTATGAGAACAAGCTAGAAAATGTTCGGGTGTCTCTAGGAAATTGGCAAAAACAAAATTATTTAAGGATGAAGAGAGATATTAGCAGGCTGGAGGATAACATCAATAATATAATCGATTCGACAAGTAGAGGTGATAGTGTAAAAATACTGAGGGAGTATCGACATAGGCTGAATCACCTGTATGATAGGGAGGAAATGTACTGGGCACAAAGATCGAAGGTGCAATGGCTCAAGGAAGGAGATAGAAGTATGAAGTACTTCTATGCTAAACCTACAGGACATTTAAAAAAGAATAGTATCGAAAAGATTAAAGATGAGAATGGTAATTGGGTTATGAATAGTAAGGAGATCTGTAAAGCTACTAGAAGTTATTTTTGGAACTTATTTCTCTCCAATGGAAATGATATCACCGAGCTGGATTTGAGCTACATGAATGAGTGTATTACCAGAGATAATAACGTTTGGCTCACAAGGGAGTATAATGAGGCTAAAGTTAACAAGGCTATCAAATAGATGGATCTAAGCAAAAGCTCCTAGAATAGACGGCTTATCTGGTAATTTTTTTAAGTAGCATTAGAACATTGTGGGTGCTGACACTACACGGTTTTGTTTTGACATTCTTAATGGACAGGGAAATATCTCCTCACTTAATGAAACTATTATCATTTTAATCCCTAAAAATAGAGACCCTTGTGGTTTCACTAACTTTCGGTCGATAAGTTTGTGCAAGTATATCTACAAAATTATTGCTAAGGTGTTGGCAAACAGGCTGAAGGTTATACTTCCTGATTATATTAGCTATAATCAAAGTTCTTTTTTTCCAGGTAGGATGATTAATGATAATATTCTTATAGCACATGAACTTCTTTATTTTCATCAAAACACCCGGTACAATTCCAATAAAGGCTACGTGTTCAAGCTAGACATGAGTAAAGCTTATGATCGTGTGGAGTGGAATTTCATTGAAGCGGGGATGCGATGAATGGGTTTTCCAAATCAGTGAATCGACAAAATCATGGGGTGTGTACGTTCCGTTAAGCATTTAATTAAGTGTAATAATTTGTTATCAAAAACCATTTACCCTGAAAGAGGCCTTCGTCAAGGGGATCCTTTATCCTCGTACTTGTTCTTATTCTGTATGGAAGCTTTCTCAAAAATGCTTATTTAGGCACATAATAATGATTTGCTAAGAGGTATTCGTGCTATTGTCCATGGGCCTAGAATTAATCACTTATTCTTTGCAGACGATGCTTTTTTATTCGTTAGGAACAAAAAAAGAGAGATAGAGTGCTTCATGAATATCCTTAAAAAGTTTAAAAATGTTTCTGGTCAAGAAATAAATTTTGAAAAATCTATGGTTCTGTTTAGCCCTAATCCCCTAGTGAAAAAAAAAAAAAGAAGTTGTAATAATCTTTTAAGTATGAAGGTTGTGGAGAAGTTAGATAAATACCTGGGTCTGCCCCTCCCTATTGGTAAAAGAAGAAGAGAGGCTTTTACTGATATTATTAATAGACTGTCTTGCAGAATAAACAGCTGGAAAAAAAGACTCTTATCCTATGGAGGTAAAGAGGTCATGATCAAAGCGGTGCTTTAGTCCATCCCTAGTTATGCACTGTCTATTTTTCTTGCCCCAAAAAGGGTGTTAAAGGAGATTTAAACAAAGCTCAGTAGAATTTGGTGGTTTCGTAAGGATAGTGGTAAATTTTGGTCTATGATCCCCTGGAGAACTCTATGTCAACCTAAGGGAATGTGTGGTATTGGTTTACGCAATATGAGACTTTTTAATATAGCTCTCCTGGGTCGTCAAGTTTGGAGACTCATCAACAACAAGAAGTCACTTTGCTTTAAAGTTCTATCTTCAAAATATTTTTCTGATGGAAATATTTTCAATGCTAAAAAAGTGAATAGAGCTTCTTTTACTTGGTCGAGTATTACTGTTGTTGCGAAATTTCTGAAGAATGGTTTCGGTTGGTAGATAAGCAATGGTGAGAACATTAAAATTAGGGATGACAATTGGGGTTTGGAAGGTCTTAATGGAAGTACACCGATCCCAAATATGCTTTCCTCAAGTGATGACAGTGTTAAAGATCTTTGGATGGAGCATGCTAGGTGCTGGAATATCAAAAAGGTGCATAGGTTGTACGATAAAGATTGGGCGGATAGAATATGTAAAATTCCTATAGGCAATGAAAACCAATGAGATAGGATGGTGTGGTTTCACAATCCTCATGGATCTTTCACTTTGAAATCTGCTTACTTGTGGATGCTGTTAAAAAAATTAGGGTATGGCCCGCATAGGATCTATTGGAGAACTTGACACTCTTCTAAAAACTACAGTGTTTGCCTGGAGAGTTGGTCATGAGATTCTTCCCACAAATGTTAAAATTGCTTCCATCAGAAATAGTTTTAATGAAAGCTGCCCCAGGTGTGGTGCTAATGTCGAAACTCTTCTCCATGCCCTTCGTGAATGCACAACATCCCGCGAAGTTCTAACCATAGGAGGATAGGACTTAAGCAGTAATGAGAAGCCGTAAGACAAATGCATCAACTAGATAGAAGACATGATGAGAATTCTTGATATAAAGGGGATGGCGGACCTCATTACTACGATTTGGAACTGCTGAAACAGTAGAAACAAGTTTATTTTCAAAGGCCAAGTTGACAAAGCTCAAAGTACATGGGAGAAGGCTAGTAATCTGAGTAACAAATTTCGTATCTACAACCTAATGAATCCTCCCATATTAGCCCAGATTGAGGATGCAAAGAAATGGGAAAGACGGTCGAAAGGCATTGTCAAGATTAATTTTGATGCAACAGTCAACAATAATATGATGGGTTATAGAGTTATCATTAGAGATGAGGATGGGTTTGTGCTAGGGGTGGTGGAGGCTTCAATGAGGGTAGATTTTCTGTACTAGAGGCTGAGTGCATAGCCTTGGAGAGAAGCATAGAGGTTGCGGACAAGCTAAACATTCTAGGTGATGTGACTTTTGAAACTAACAATGCTAGGTTGGTGAACAAATTGAATATATGTGATGAGGACATTACCATTATAGTTAGTAGGGTTAAAAAGTGTAAAAAAGCTTTTAGTTTGTTTAATTCTGCCAACTTAGTTTGGTCTCATTGGTCATGTAATAGTGTGGTCGATTTAATTTGTACTAAAATGTGTAGTGAAGCTAAGAGGTGGTTTATCAATATGGATTATCCAAATGAAATCCATAATGTTGTTATTAGTGATATTACTTAATAATATGTTTTGACCCTTGTACTCGTCTTTTGCTCAAAATGTTTTAGTTGCTAAACTTTAACTTCTTATAAAGTGGTCACTAACATTATTGTATTATAACAAAATAGTCACTATTTCATTAATCACCGTTAAAGAGGCAACAAGAATCACACGTGGCTGGTTTACGGGCATTAAATGCCAATGTGTTCACCAACTAAGCGCCACATATTTAGACATTTTTTTACAAATTTAAAAATACTTATTAATCTTTTTTTGCACTTTAAAATAAGTAAACCCTTAAAAAAGAGGACTCCCATTTTTTGAACCAAACACCAAAGAAAAAGAAGAAGAAGAATAAGAGGAGGCACCAAATGCTATACTTGTTTGTTATTATGATTCCCAACTATGTTAAGGACATCATGATGTAATGAAAACCCAAGTAGAAAATTTCTTGGGTGCCCAAATTATGGAAATGGGAAAAGGGTATGTTGTCGTTAATTTTAGTTGGTATGACCCTCTAATGGCACCTCGTGCTAGGGTAGTTCTGGTTGGACTCTTAAGGGAAGTACAAAACATGTATGAGGAGAAGAGGAAAGAGAGAATGATACGGATTTGTGTAATAGTTATATTATGAAGTTCAAATATGATAAGTGTCAAGTGATGGTGATTAATGTAAGAGTTGAATAAAAAACAGGTAAAATGGTAACTTTGTCATATGTGAGTATTTTGATCATTTCACACAATACTATAAATGGTTTATAATATTAATGTGGTATTAAATTATTGAGGTTAATTTTATTGGAAAAGGGATTAGTGAGAAGATTTAAGAATACGAAGTAAAATTAAAATGGTTTTACATCCGTTCATAATGTTTTATACAATTAATATTTTAATAATTGTTCCGTCAAATTTCATACTCTATTTATATAGATCATACATGTCAAGTTTGACATAAGTTAAAAATTTCTAACTACTTATTTTATGTAAAAAAAGTTTCCAACCATTAAATATTTATTAATATAGACAATTATTTAGATTGATATGATAGAGTTATCGAATAAATTTAACAAATTACATGTATGACAAGTACAAATATCATGATGAATTCAATTGTTAGATTGTTAAAATATTATTTGTATAAAAAGTTACGAAAAGATGTAAATCCACTTAAGTTTTACACTAGTATAAGTAGATTCCTGCTATTGAGAACTAATATATATATATGAGATTAAAGGGGCGTGGTCCCTACCATTGAACTAATAAATATATGTTTCTAACAGAGGGAAGGGGGGCAAAAAAAAAAAAAAAAAACCCCATCCCCAAACCAGGTGGCCATTACGGGGGAGGGAGATTTTGTTCACAAGATCTGTCCAAAAATCACGTAGTTAGCCTTACTCAGTAGGCTTTGCCTAGTTTGGTTTGAGTTTAGACAAGAATTTTTGTATTTCGAGTTAAATTCAAATTTAATTTAAATAATAAAAAGTATTTTTAATTTAAATTTAATTATAAAAATATATTTTAAATATTTTATTAATTTTTCAATAGTAAAATTAGTTTTTTGGGCGGGTCTGGGTTTGAATTTTTTTTAATCAGGCATCAAGTCAACTCAACCCACGGACACCTTTATTGGTCTCCTTTCTATTTATCTTTAATTTAAGCCATATTTCAATCCCAAACTTCGATTTTTACAAAAATCAAGTGGAGAATCAACTTTTAAACTCATTTTCCTCTGTCAACTTCACCATTCAAGCTAAGGGTTTTAAGGATTTTTGAGAGAGAAAATGGAAACTAGAAAGGGAAAGCTCAATATGGTAATAATGTGTTTTTCCAACTCATTTCCTCCTAAACTAACTCGTAGAAATAGTGTAATCAGGTCGAATCCCAATAGAGCTAAATTTATTAGTCTCAAAGTGTAGACAATAAAAATAAAAAAAGGAGATTTTGATATATTGAACTAATAATTAAAGATAAACAAGAAATTAATTAAAAGTTGAATATTAAAAATAATGAAAATCAATTCTTAGCAAACTTCCAATCCAAAGGTGTAAGTTCCATCCAATTGTAATTCTGATCATAGACTTAAAAATCAATTTCTCATACCAAAATGCTTAGTCTACTTATTCGAAAAAGTTGCAAAAAGAATAATTCTCCTGATATAATTTATTCAAACCAAGCATTTAAATTAAAGTTTACCATTAAATAGCTGGGCACAATAGCGTTCCATATTAAATTCAATGATGGCATTAAGAATCGTGAGGACTAAACCAAAATCACTTGATTGAGATAGCGTACAATTAAATTAATCTTGTACTTTTATTTCCCTAGAGTCTATCATGCAAGCTATGAAATTGAGGAAGCGACAACAACACACATAAGTCAACTCCTTGGTACTTATATAAATCATTTATGACAATTCAATGTGAAAAGAAAAAGAAATAAAAACTAATCATGTTTTTCCTCCCTCGACTACATACATATATATACTAAGGCTCCATTTGTTTCACTGAAAATGACTTTCGAAAAATGATTTCTGGAAAATGACTTACTTTTTTAGAAAAGCTAATATTTTCTGGCGTTTGGATGAATCTGTATAAAATATTTTCTTTTGTTTGGCAGGTTCTTTAAAAATATTTCATAAAAGTCGTTTTCAATTAATCAAACATACATTTGAGATTTTTTTATTTTTTCATTGTTTAATTGAATTTATTTTATATCTATAATTTTATATTTTACATTGTTTTTACATATATTAAAAATATTTTGTTAAATTTAGGTACATTGCAACGATTATTTTCTAGCTACATGACTACCAATTGAGTATTTTTTTTATTTAAAAATGTGATTTTAACAAAATTGACAAAAAAAAAATCAACAATGTCAGCAATTGGACTTGATTTTCAAATCTGGAAAGTAGAGGGACTAAATTCTTGAAAATAAAAGTACAGAAACTAAATTCAAATTTGTGAAGAGTATATAGACTTATGACATATTTTAACATTTATACTATAAAATATTTATTATTAATATATTTATAATTGTAATAAATATTTAGTATTAAAATATTAATATTGATATTTTCAATAATATGTGAATAATATTATTTAAAATTATTATTTTTAAAATTTACTATTAAAATAAAATTTAAATATTAAATAATTTATTAAAAATAATAAATTATATTAATTATATTAATAATTTATTATATGACTAAATATAAATAATTAAATACATATGTTTAATAATATTAAAAATATAATATTTTATATTAATATTTTAAATATTTTTAAAAATAATAAAATTATTATCAATATAATAATATTAAACTTGATTTAAGTTAATTTTTCTATAAAAGTAAAATTATCTATTGAGTAGCTCTTTTCCGGAAAATGACTTACACTTTTCAAAAGGGTAAATCATTTTACAAGGAAAAGGCTTATTTTCCGTTGAGCTGTAAGTCATTTTTCGTTGACCAAGCTGTTTTCTGTGAAACAAACACAGGAAAATGCAAAAAAATATTTTTCGTAAAACATTTTATATGTAAACAAACGGACCCTAAAAGTAAACCTAATAAATAGTAAAGCAATCCTAACGAAACAAAACAAGTCTGTTGCATTTAATGTTTGAGTGAAATTCAAATTCAAATTGGCATAATTACCATCTTAGTCCTTTCCAAATTTAGACCTTCTTAATTAAGTCCATAAAGTTGATAGCTCCCAAATTGGCTCACATCACAAGTCCACTATTAAGTTTAAAATTCCCTTGATGCATGGATTTAACCAAAGTTTAGCAATTTAGCAATTAAACACAGCAAAGTATATATAATTATAATCTATATCAAAATCATAATTTTTTGTTATGCTATAATATAATAATGGAAAGATGACAATGACAATGTGAAAAAAGATTTGAACATGTGAGGTCTAAGAACCTTCTATTATGAAATTGAATCAATATGACACTTTTTAGGGAATGTTATGGGTGTAATGAACCATAAATCATTGTTATGAACATTTAAGTCTTTGTAAGCTTAGTAGAAAGGTTAGGATACGGTTAACATGCCAATTAGGGTCTCATGTTTATGTTTCATTAGAGTTTTGTACCGGAGATATGTGGGCTTTGGATTTATGTGATATGTTCTTGGAGTTCTGTTGTGTTACCTTTGGTCGAGCATTTCTTTTTGACCATTCGACTCATGTTACCTCTTCGAAGGCCCTTATAATATATGGAGTTAGATGTTTCCTTCGAGCATAGCACCTCGGTGCTCTTTGGTGTATATGGATTTCCAATAGTGTCTGTTTGTTGTTTTATTGAGATTATAGTGGGCATCAACCGGAGATATGATAAGAATTAATAATGGAATGGAAAAATATGGTTATAAGGTGATGATTTAAGTAAGCTATAAAGAAATTGATATGGGTAAATTTGTTTCTATTAATATTATGGTAATCTAGAATCTTGCATGCCTTAGTAAAAGAAATGGAAATGAAATGTATGTATGTATGTATGTATGTATGTATGTATGTATGTATGTATGTATGTATGTATGTATGTATGTATGTATGTATGTATGTATGTATGTATGTATGAATGAATGTATGTATGTATGCATGTATGTATGTATGAAAATGTTAGGAACTATGCTATGAAAGAATCTGTGTTGGGTTAAACACTATATGAATCATTCATTAAAATGTGGCATGAATGAAATGGTGTAACAACCCATTTTTTAGTGGTATAAAAAACGATGGTTTTGGAATCCCGTTTTCCAATGATTAAGCCAGTAAATATTATTATTTAATATTTATGAGTCTATTATAGTGTTAAATTAATTTTTGGTCCAGTAATTTCATTGAATGGATGGTTAAGTAAGGTACAAGTGTAATGACCCTAAAATTAGTGGTGTCAAAAATGAGATATCGGGACCTCATTTTCATAAAACTGAACTCGTAATATTTTTATTAAATATTTATGAAGTGATTATATAGGTAAATTGAATTTTGGATAGGTAGTTTTGTCAAATTAGTGACTAATTAAGGTATAAGGACTAAATCGTAAAAATAGTTAAATTTAATCGCTATAGACTTATAATTACTAAAAGACTTAATTAGTAATTAAATCAAGGTTAAAATGGTAAATAGATAATTTTATAATACGGTGGACGATTAATATATGTAATTAGCATGATTTTTATAGAAATTATATTAAAATTAAAATATGAAAATAAGTAAAATAAAGAAAACTAATAAAAGATGAAACTGGGTGGAAAGAGAACATTTTTTTCTCATTTCATCTTCTCCACCGAAAACTCCATTTTTGAGGAGAAGGAATTCGACCATGGAGTCCCAAGCTCAATTCCCTCAATTGGTGAGCTCAATTTAGTCATTTTCTTGTAATTTTATGTTTTTGAATTCTGATGAGCTTGTTTAGCTAACTTGTGTGTTAATTTTTTGAAACCGTTAAAGTTTATAAATGATGCCATTAATTAATGCTTGAAACTTTAGTGTTAAATAGTTAGATTTTAAGCTTAGATATGAAAAATAATGACTTTGTAAAGTGAAAAATGTTAGTTTTGAACATAGGGACTAAAGTGTAAATATTTCAAAATTGACATGAATTTTTTTAAATATAGATAAAAGGGAATTATAGAAGGATGAAATTGAAATTGGATTGAAAAACATAGCTTAAATGTGAAAGTTATGTTTATTTCAGTTTTAAGGACTAAATTGAATAAAATAAAAACTATAGGAAGCATTCAAAAAATAAAATTGAGTTAATATATGCTTAAAATAGGCTATTATAAGATGTTTGGAATTGATAAATTGAAATGAATTATCATATATATCGGGAATTAAATCAATTAGAAGATAATTGGAGAAAAGACAAAATTGTGGATTAGTCCACGACGTCTTGTTTGCTTGTTGTTTTTCCAGGTAAGTTCATACAGGACTTACTTTATTAATTCATAATATGTTTGTGTTATATTGTTTAATTTTCTAGTTGAATTGTTATGAATATGATGTTTTTGGTATCAAATGGACCAAACCATAAAATACAAATTAAATGATAAATTTGATTAAGTACATGGTATTGAATAGATGTGAACAATTATGTAATTGAATAGTATGCATGTGATGATGTTACAAGGTTTAAAAGGTAGATAGATTGCTATTCAAAAAATATGAACAGTATGTATACAATTACAAGTTTGAAATGATACAGAAACTATAACGGTACCTGTATGAACTTAGTAAATGATTAGAATACGAATGGCATGTCGTTAAGGTTCAAAAATAAATCAGGAATTGTTCAGGGGTTTCTTTATTGATGGTTGAGATCCAACATGTGTTGCGGATTCCTAACAGCTTGAGTGAGCAGCCTCGAATAAAGTTGCAAAAGTAAACCTGACCTACAACTTATGTGAGCAGCCTAAATATCACAGCTTGTGTGAGCAAATTCAAATACCATAGCTCGTGTGAGAAAATTTGAATATTACAACTTGTGTGAGCAAATCAATCCCATGTATCTGATTTCATTTTACTTCAGTTTTCTAGGCGAAAAATAGAAATGAAAATGGTACTAAATGGAATCAATATGTTTGGAATAAATATATATGTATATGAATGAAATTATGTGTTACAAGTTGAATATGATTTGGTTAGTATATGTGATAAGATGAATTTTTATTTCACTATATGAATTTGTTTTAAGCTTATGGCTCGTAATCAAACTAACGTATTTGATGTATTTGTGAAAGTAAATAAATGTGCAAGATGTCAAAGGATTGCTCTGTTTGTACCAATGTATTTTGATTCCTAAATTAGTGTAATGCCAAGGTAAGTTAATTAAGTAAACTTTCATATGGTTAAATTGCATGTTTTGAGCTTAGAGACTAAATTACATAAAAATAAAATGTTGGGGGTAATTTCGTAAACAAGTCGAAAAGGACTTATTAGCACAAGATAAGTTAATTTTGTTGTTGGTGTGGGTTAATTGAATGAAATTATTATTTTAGATTAAGAACGTGTTGATAACCGTGGAAAGGACAAAGTAGTTTAGTAGTCCCTATACTTTGGCTGTTGCAGCAAATTAGTCTGGTAAGCTCTGCTATTATTTTTATGTTTATAATGATTTCTTACATACTACATGTTTTATTAGAATTTGATATAATGTTGTAATTATCCATTGAATGCTTAAAGAATAAATAATAAATGAGTATGATGAGTACATGGTGTACCTAAATAGTAGGTTGTGGGCTGGTGTGATTATTTAGCAGGTACTATGTACCTGTGATATAGATCGTAGCGATGGCTTGAGATCCTACATGTGTTGCGGATTCTTTAAAACTTGTGTGAGCAGCATCGTGAGTTAGTTAAAGTTACAAATGTTAACTTGAATGAGTGATACCCTTTTGATTACCTGAAATGATATATTGTTAGAACTATGACTTGGTTTATGATCATTTATCATATGGCATCTTGATGATGTGAATTATCCAAGTATAAGTGTTTTCGAAAAGTTGAAATAATAGTAATATGGAATATGAGTTAAATTATTGTACTGTGCCATACTCACCTGTTGTGAGTTGTGATTGACTTGTAAGGTATTGTCTCAAAGAATAAGGGAGGTCATCGGAGAGGTGGTGAGCGATACTCAATTTGCATTCATTAGAAGAAGACAAATGTTTGATGGAATTTTAATAGAAAAGGAAATAATCCATTCGATTAAGGAGAAAGAAGGAAGGGGCAATCTGATCTTCAAATTGGATTTTTATAAAGCATATGACTGTGTTCGGTGGGATTTTTTGGAGTTGGTTTTATTCAAGATGGGATTTGGCGAAAAATGGATATGATGGATAATGGAGTGTGTATCTACAGTGAGAGCAACAGTTGTAGACACCCATCTTGTCCAAGTCCAATTAGAAGCCCATTTAAATTTTTGTTCTCTCTTAGGCCGTTCGAAGCCCATTTAATTTTGGTCAATTTGAGACTTATTTATTTCCTTTTTAGGCTTGTCAAGGGCTCAAATTATTATTATCATCACTACTTCTATTATTATTAATAAATATTATTATTATCATCATTTTCTTCAAATAAGCAAGATTAAAAAACAATATATATACATGAAATAAAAATGAAAAAAGGGGAAGGCTTTTCATATTTTTGTTCTAAAAAAAGGGTAAAACAACAACAACAACAACAACAACAACAACAACAACAACAACAACAACAATAAGCATGCTATATCTCTTGTTTTCTTCTATTTTTTTTGGCCATAGATATCTCATGAGGGATCGGGTTTTGGGTTCCGATGACGGGGATGTCACCGGACCGTCGGTCCTCCGCCCCTAGGAGCCCCAAAAATCTTGTTTTTTTCCCTCCCATTTCTAAAATAAAGGTTTCTTTTTAAAAAACCAAAGTTTGATCTTGGGAAAAGTTTTGATTTTTTTTAAAAAAAAGAAAGTTTAGATTTTAAAAAATAAAAATATGTTTTTTCAGTCTTTTTAAAAGGAAAGTTTAAATTTTTAAAACAATTTTTTTATTTTTTCAACTATTTCAAAATGAAAGCTTTGAACTTCAAAAAAAATAGCATTTTTTTTTTTACAAAGGAGAAAGTTTAGATTTTTAATATAAAAATCTATTTTTTAGTCATTTTAAAGGAAAAGTTTAAATTTTTTAAAACAAAGTTTTGATTTTTTTTCAACTATTTTGAAATAAAGTTTCAGTTTTTAAGAAAAGTAATGATTTTTTAAAAAGAAAACTTTACTTTTGCAAAAAAAAAAAAAAAACCTCGACCATCGTATGCGGCAGCTCCACCATCGGAGGCCAGAGAGCCGTTGGGCTCTCTGGTGGTAGAGCCATGGCCAACATAGAAGGAGGAAGAGAAAGAGGAAGACTTTTTTTTTTGAAAAAAAATGAGGTTAAAATGAAAGAATTAATAGTTTTTTTTTCATTTATAGGTGCCAAAAATGGGTAATTTATTCCCACCCCTTACTTTTTAAATTTACAAAAATACCCCATTTTTTGCAACGCCGCCCTCACTCTCTGGCATATTTACACCCGTAACCTTTTGATTTTTTCAAACATTCGATTTAATCCGAAATTTATTACTTTGATTCTTTTATTGTATTATGAATACTGTGTATTATTGTTATTATTATTATCATCATGGTAAGGTCTTATTTATTTCATTTATTTAATCTTTCTTTTTATTTTTGCCATTTTGGAAGATTTTTAACTTTTCATTAACTTTAGCCAATTTAATTGATTTTCCTATTTTATTACTATTCGTTTTAAAAGAGGGAATTTTAGGTCATTTTTCCATCCTATAATTGTTGACATGAAGTTAGTTAAATAGGTGTTACATTTTAATGAAACCATAAGGGTTTTAAATTTGGATTTCGGTTAGTCCTTAAGATCTTATCCACCATTTACCCTAGAAAAATTATAAATAATATGTAGGATATTTTTAGTGTTTTAAACTAGTTTTAAATATCGTACATGATTCCTCTTTAGAATCTTAAATTAATATGTAAATATTCTTTAGGACTTTATTCAAGATTAAAATTAAAGATTTTTGTAGGTGAATTGTAAATCATGAGTAGGTCTTTCTAAGTATTTTATTTTAGAAACTTTTTAAGAAAGCTAATAAATATTATTTAAGATATATTATTTTAGGATTTTGACGAAATTAAATATTAGATCAAGAATTTTAAAGTAAGATAGATCATAAACCCGGCATAGGATACTTTCGTAAATCTTGATAGGTTCAATGTTATTAATTAAATCTTTTAAATATTGATAATAAAAGATCAAATAAGTTGTAGATGGATTTTAATATTTCTCTTATTTTATTGGTAATTTCTTGGGTTTTTTTTTTAGAATTCTAAAATAGAATTAATTTTAGGAATTAAAAATATTTTACTATATTTATTTAGGTATCTTTTAGGTTCCCGTTAAAATTAAAAATCTCTCATTAAAGTTTCAAATTAGATAAGTTTTGTGAACACATCTTAATTGAGTTACAAGTAAACCAGAGGCATTTTCTTTAGAGTTTTTATTTAAAATTTCCATAAGATTTTAATGCTTAACTAAAAAAAAAAAAAAATTCTACCTTTATGACCCCGTAGGACTATCCCCCGGATAGGCGTTGTGGGGGTGCTATAGTTTTCACCATACGTAACCATATTCCCGAACCCAAAATTTGGTGTTGAGATCGAGTCTAGACTTTTAGGATTTTTCGAAAGTATTAATTCTAGATTTTTAAATGATAGGTGGCTTACCAACCTAGCCCTAATTGGTTAGTGGCGACTCTACTTTAATCTATCTCTTTTCTAAAGATGAGCGGTTAAAAAATTTACATATATGTAATTTGAATATTATAACCCTAATATATAACTTTTTCCGCATTACCTTTAATTTCTAATCAACTCATTATCAATTAGAAATTAATTACTAGAGTATCTATACATATCTGATCCATATTTTATTTAATAATTGAAACTTAATAAACCTGAATTAAATTAGAGTACTTTTAATTTAGATTAACATTTTATGATAATAAATAATAACATATAATTATTTTTCTCATATATGTGATGTCCATATTTTTATCAGCACTTTTTTTCTCCTTAAAATATCTCTTCACTTGTGTGATATTTTAATTGGATATAGTGGGAAACTTGAAAGGTTGATAGTGAATTCCAAGTCAAGTGTTTGCATGCAGCAATACGATATTGAATCTCTTTCCCAATGATAAACACAAAATTGATTGCACAAGATACTCAAAAAAAATACAAGCAAATCATCAAAATATGTTGGTCAAACATGCCAACAAATAAAACGAGTAATGTACCTGAAGTAATCGCTTCTAATGGCACGTAGACAACCACTACAAAAACGGGTCAACAAAAAATATTAAAATCAGTCATGAACATGGGTCTAATAAAATAAATGGGCCTTATATCCTTACTTTGAAAGTGAACTAGTTATTGGTATATAAAACTTATTTTCGAGGCACATTATATATGAATATTTGATGTAATTAATATTAAGATTTTAGATTTAAGAATTGATAAATTATACATAAATCTGAGACAAAGAGGGAGAATTGTTAAGAAGTAAAGGAATTAAGAATATAAGAAAAATTGATTTCAATGTATGTTTAGATATTTGAGGCATGGAGGGATGGAAGTTGTCATCCAATCACACAATGGAAAATAAGAAAATTTTGGGCACAAATCCAGCTTTCTCATTATTTGCTGCACAAACATCAACTATGTCACATCCATTATGCATTTATGTAAGTATATTTATAAAAACAAATTTCGTATTTATGAATAATCTCATCAACCTTTGTACATTTGAGTTTTTTTATTCTCTTTTTAGTTATTTGATTTGAACATTTCCTATAAAAGATACTGAAATATTATTTGATACTCAAGTATGGTTTAAAAGGCTAATTTACGTATATATGCTGAAAAAGAAAAAAAAATGTGTTGTTTTTGGAGAAAGAAAGAAAAACATGACCTATAGGATATGCTTTCAGTCATATCAGCTGAAAACGCATCTTTAAAATTGATAACACAACTCTTTTGATCAGATGATTAAATGTTAATACTTTAGTCCTTGAGTAGAAGACGAATCGAACACGAAATTTAAGAACAAAAATATTAATATTTAACCATCTAACCAACAAAGTTGAATTGTTAATTTATACCGAAACACGTCCTAAAGCTGACATAACTGAAAGCATGTCTTATATGTCTTATAGGACAAATTTCCATTGAGACGAAATTCTAATAAAGCTTCCAAAATAAATAAGTCATCCCAATCACCCAACTATCAAAGGATAGAAATTAAGGCGGGGAGGGGGGGGGGGGAATTAGGGAATTAGGCCCAGACACTTAAAATTAACCAAATTAGTTTATAAACTTAAAAATAGGGTATGTAAAATTGTTTATACAATTCGATCTCCCTACATTTGTGAATACTAATTTGTTGAGTAAATTTATCATCTTTATTCTCAAAACAACAAGTGACTTAAGTCCATCACACTTCAGTATGATAATAAACTTATTTTACTCTTTCGATGCACTCTTAAATATATATTCCTCAAAGAACAGATAAGTGCTATAAAAAGTACCTCCTTCTAACTTACAAAAGCCTTTAATATATAGAAATTTAAGACTTGTAAAGATAAAGATAAATTACTTTCGAATCCCTATAAAACAACAACTAATATATAAAAATATAATATAATATAGTAATAAAAACCAATGTAAAGTGGACTATTAGAGATATGTCGTCAATGTCATACTGATCCAATTTCTACAAACCGAGGGATTCAATTGCTTGATACCTTTGAATTTTGATCCAAGATCGATGAAAAATTGAGAGAATTTTTCCAATTGATTTTTCTCAATCGGTATTTTGCTATATTATAACATTTGACTACCCAACTTAACTTTTCTTACAAGATAGTCTATAGTCCAAACTACTAACTAATTTAAAGAAATTGTACTGAATTACATCAATAACTTGATATAATTTTAACAGCTTAAAATATAATTATAAGTTACAATTAAAATTAATTATTAAAATGTATAAGAACTCAAATTATGAGATTTAAACTTGAAATCTCAAACATTTTAAGACTTTAACCTTATCATTAAATTAAAGTTTCGTTGATTTTTCTATAAGTGTTACAAGTGTAATACAATCAAAGTATTTGACTGAAACCATATAAGTATCAAACTATTATAACCCAAATAAATTGTCCAAGTAATCACATAGAAGAATCAAATTATTACAATATAAACGGATTAAGAATTAATACAATCTTAACCTAAAACTGATAAACTGAATAAAAACTCATACATGTGATAAATCTAGAAAATTCACGTATATAATTCCATGACCTGGGTACTCGTTTCTATGTTTTATTTTTAATTTTCTAGCCTTCTCTTAAAAAGACAATTTCATGACAAGGACAAGCGCAAAATCTAACAGGTGTGGAATAAAAAATGGTGCATTTAATCAGAAGGTGAGTCTAAATATCAAATCAGTCAATTCAACAATTCAATGGTGAGATTGTTTTTTAAACCATAACAAGTTGTGAGTGTTCCCCACGGACCAAGACCTTCTAAGTCGTCGCAAAGTCTCTACCACGTTATTCGCCAAAATTTTTTATTTAAATTCCTTTATAGTTTATTCGCCAATATTAATTGTTTCAAATTCCAATTTTATTAATCTTTTTTAAGATACAAAATTTAATAAAGTAAAATTTGTTTAGTCAAGAACAAAATTAAATACAAAAGCATACTTAAATCTATCGATTTTATGAGATCTTTGAATTTTGTAGTTTTAATCTTTTAAATTAGTAGATAAGTAATTTTAAAAAGTTAAATTTACGTTAACTTTAATTCCTAATCAGTCCATTATCAGTTTGAAATTAATATTTGATTCATATTTTATTTAATAATTAAAGCTCAATAAATTTTAATTAAATTAGATCATTTTTAATTTAGATTAACTTTCTTAGATGGATATTTTTCCAACAATCTTTTTCTCCTTTAAAATATCTCTTCACTTGTGTGATATTTTAATCGTACAAAGTGGGGAAGTTGGAAGGTTGATAGTGAAATCCAAGTGAAGTGTTTGCATGCACCAATACAACTGGAAAACGGCAATGAAGGGATGAATATTTAACTCTGGTTTAATAAGTTTTTCTCTCAGTTCCTCCTCAAATTACGTGTTAACCTATGTTTAAAATAATTGTAGGCGAAAGTAATGAGATTTCCCCTTATCAATTGCAACACTTTAATCAAATTGGTTTTATTTTAAAAAAAATCATTTTAAAAACAAGTTTTTACAATTTATTTTTGAGTTTTAAAAAAAATTATAAAAACCACAACTGTCTACGAGAAATTGAGTAAGCTCGTCCCTCTAAAAAATCTGAGCAATTTAATCCATGTCAATTTTGAATGTCAGCAACTATGAATAATGGGTAAACTAAAAGTATGGTCATCCAACTATGCACTTGGCTCTATTTTGGTCACCCACCTATTAAATTTTTTTATTTAGTCAATTTTTTTAAATTAAATATTTTAGTCACTCACTTGTTAGTTATCGTCAACTCAGTAATGAAAGTCAAATGTGGACTTTTTAAATTAAATAATCACTTGTTAGTTGAGTGATTATTTTATAAATTTTCATAGTTGGGTAACCAAAAATGAAATTTATTAATAATTGGGTGACTATTATGCAATTTACCCTTAACATAATGGGAGTGTTGAATGTTTTCAACTCAAGGAAGAAAAACAAACACAAACAAACTTGTAGTAGGGTTAATCAATTAAAAATATTTATTTAAATCAAATATTTTACTACCTTTTATTTGGATTTTTCATAAGATGACTTAATTAAAAATATTTATTTTAATCAAATTTTGTAGTATATATAGATTCATTGAGTGCTAGACCTTTCAATTAGTGTAGTATTTCTGCCAAACAATGATGAGTTCAATCCATGTCTTTTTGTTTTTAATTTTTGGGACATTGGCATCTCTTGCCATGTCCCGAACAATCCATGAAACCTTCATTGTTGACAAACATGAGCAATGGATGGTTGATTATAATCGAAAATATGAGAGCAAATTAGAGAAGGAGAAGCGTCTTAAATATATTCAAGGAAAACTTGGAATATATTGAGAGCTTCAACAATGGCGGAAATAGGAGTTTTAAGTTAAGTCCCAATGAATTTGCACACATGACACAAGATGAATTCATTGCAGCTCATACTGGATACAAGATGCAAGGCAATCCCACACTGTCCGAATCAACATCTTTTATGTATGAAAACGTCTCAGATGTTCTGACAAACTTGGATTGGAGGGCCCAAGGTGCTGTCACTCCTGTTAAGTTTCAAGGTCAATGTGGTAAGTCTCAATTTACATACAACCATTAATCGTTAATGTTACAAATTAATCGAACACAAATGTAGTCGGAACTAATTAAAAAGTCATCTTTTTACAATCTAACTTGTATTGTTATGAGAGTTTATATATATATAAAATCATTAAAAGTACACATGATGGGATTTAAGCTTAAAGCATTAGTTTTTAAACCTTTAATTTTATTATTTCAATTAAAATTTTATTTAATTTTTATATAAAATTTTAGTTAATATATTTTTTACATAAATATTTTTCATCGACATCATAGATATCTCATAATCTAATGTATATATATGTAGGGAATTCACTTATATTACTATAAAACTAAGAGTGAGTTTGGATGGGTGGTGCGTTTACCTGCCGTTACTATAAAAATAACAGTGACGGTGAGATTAGATACTGTAGCGATACTGTAGTATGAGACAAAAAGTAAGTTAAACACACAGCACCCAATCGTCCATCCAAACCCACCCTAAGTTAAATTTACATCATTGTAGAAAAGAAATAATTATCTGCAATATATTTGCTTAATTCAACCATCATATGTGATGTTGTATTAACATAAATAATATTAGTCAATATATAAAAATTAATTTTGTTCAATAAGACTTATTTACTTTTTAACAACCACCTGTCACTATTTGATTTTTCCCTGCAATATATTAGTATGCTAACCCAACTCCTATAAAATATTTTATAAATATTGCTCAGCCAAGAAGCAATTGTTTTATACTTAACAAAGGGTTATTGTTGGTTTACTTTGCAGGATGTTGTTGGGCATTTTCAGCAGTGGCAGCCATTGAAGGGATAGTCCAAATCAAAACTGGTAGTTTAATCTCATTATCTGAACAACAATTGTTGGATTGCAGCACAGATGGAGGAAACAGAGGTTGCGATGGTGGACAAATGGTAAATGCTTTCGAATACGTTATCCGAAACCAAGGAATAACTACTGAAGAAAGCTACCCATATCAAGAAACGCAAGAAACTTGCGACACTGAGAAACAGATAAACAAAGTCGCCACCATCAATGAATATCAAATGGTGCCTGAAAACGACGAAGATGCGTTGCTTAAGGTCGTCGCAAGTCAACCCGTCTCAGTTGCAATCGAAGGCCATGGGCAAGACTTTCGGTTTTACAGCGGGGGAGTGTTTACCGGAGATTGTGGCAATACTCTCTCCCATGCAGTCACCGTTGTCGGATACGGAACAAGTGAAGAAGGTTTAAACTACTGGCTGGTTAAGAATTCATGGGGAGAAACTTGGGGTGAAAATGGATATATTAGGATTCAAAGGGACGCGAATACACCAGGTGGCTTATGTGGTATCGCCATGAAAGCTTCGTATCCCGTTATGTAAGTTCATATAATGGACATTTCTCTACCTATATATATGTGGTTGTACTGCTTGACTAATTTTCGAGCATACTGATCGGCAAGTTACGATAATTAATTAGCAGTGTTAAATGGTCTAAGATATGTGTTGTATTTGTTCTTTTTTCCCTTTCGTTTAGTGTTGATGTCTGTGGTCTGTTTGGAACTATCACTCTTGAACTCTTGGTGTTCTTCTAGCCATTATAATGAATAAATGATTATTAAAAAAAAAACCCTCTTCCAAAAACAAATTAATGTGGCAATGTAGCAAAAGTTTGATAGTAATGTATATAGTAATAACTACTTGGAATTTCTTTTTACTAAAATCCCATTTCATTACTTCGGGAGGACGAAGTTTACAAAGATTAATATATATTAGATTTTGTGAAATCTCATAAAGGATGACAAACCAAGATAGAGATTAAAAAAAAAAAAGAAAAAAAAAAGAAGCAATACATCATGCCTAAATATTAGGGTATTCAAATTTCAGTTAAAATCGAGTTAACCTATCGAATCGATTTAATTCGATTAATTAGTTTATTAATCGATTTAATTCGGTCGGAGGTTGGTTAATAATTTTTTGAAAGTTCTGTTACCAGTTAATTCAGTTTGAAATCGGGTAATTAACTTAATTAATAATCAATAATACAAATTATATGTAGTTTTAATTCGGTCAATGAGCATTAAAAATTTATTTATTGTTTATATATTTTTATACTCGTTTTAACAAAAAAAAAACAATAAACATATAAATTTCGGTTCGGTTAATATTTTTTGAAAAATTTTTGATTCAGTTAACAGTTAAAGGTAAAAAAAAATTGGTTAATTAAATTAATACTAGTTTGGTTTGGTTAACCGTTTGAATATCCCTCCTAAAGACAACAACAATACAATCACCTACAAAACACACACCAACACAAAATTACATATTTCACCTTTTTTTTCAGTAAAATTGGAAATTTATAATTATTCTTTATATTTTCCCATCTTTTCAATTTAGTCTTAAAAAAAATTTCATCTTACCAATACATATCCCCACCTATTCTTATATATGTCAGTCCATCACCAAAAACTTACTTTTTTCATTTTGGTCATATTTTCATTACTTTTTTCATTTTGGTCATATTTTCATTTTAATCTCTAAACTTTTCAAAACTTGTAATTTAATCTTTTTTCCACGTTTTACTTAACTTTATTTCCATAATAAATGCTTTATCAATTTCATGGTTTTGTCATTGAAATAGTACCACGTATCTAATAAAAAATTTCCCACACCAATAAATCAATGAGAGCTACTTCTTAGTCCTTTATCTACTTCTAGCCTACACAAAGTAATATAAGATATGCTAATTTCCAAACAGAATACACATTGACAGCCACTTCCTAATCCTTTCCATACTTCATCTGCATTCTAGTAAAAGTCCTCTAGTAGTACTTTGTTCTCACAACGATAAGATGGAAGGAAGCTATAAAACTATTCAATTAAGCTCAGTTGAATAGGATTACATAATCATGCCTTCCTTAGTCTATAAGAGTCATCCCTTCACATTGTTAAGCACAACATGAGATCAGCAAGATCAGTTTACCATCGGGGAAAGATCGAATGATCCGATAAAGTTAGCACAGAATCACGATTTACATCAACCTAGGATGAGTCAACTTGCTAAGCAAGCCGGTGACAAGTCACATTCTTCTCAACAGACTTGAGGAATTCCTTAATTGCATGAACATGAATCTTCCAAAGTCAAAAGACCGAAAACCCAAAAGCGATTAGAAAGCTCATTAAACTAAATTAACTAAATAGATACCCTAACATCGAAATGTTTTGGGCTAACAGTGTGCTCATAACATGTAGGTGATCACCATTATTAATTTAAGAGGGTGGAGTATCAATGTATTAAAAAGATAGCTCTCTTATTTTGCTATAAGAAAATAGTTTTAAGAGAGTAAAAGATGAATCATCTATAATTTACAAAAAACCGAACGATAAGATTGTGTTGAAAAATAATTGATATTTTGGAACTTTGAGGTATATTATTTTATTGATAAAATTGAAGGTTTGACTAATAAATTATGGATTTATGTTCTATATAATATGTTTAAAATTGTTGAGTGATAGAATGATAAATTGATGCTCAAATTAAACAATAGTTCTGACTCTTGATGAACAGTTGTATCTTTTGAACAATTATATCTCTTGGTGAACAGATTCATTGCTTTTGGTTTAATATTGCAGCTTTTCATTCATTGTGTCTGCTCACTTATATCATTAACATTTTAACAAAACTCTTCATAAATCAGTCTAAATCTCTTCATTCATTTCCTCTCCTCTATATAAAGCCAAGTTAGGAGACTTCCAAAACACATCATAAAAAACCGTCAATATAAAAAAATTCCTTCTAAATTCATTTTAATTAGTTACAAACTATTAATTGTTTGAATTCAATAGTTTAATTAATAAACCAATGCACTGTTTTCATTCGATCATATTAAAATATATGATCATTTAATTTCATACTATATAAAATATAAACCATAGTATAGTTTTAGAGCGTTTATTATAAGGTTCATAATTTAGGACTTGGGTTGTTTTGGATACCAATTTCAGATTTATAATTTCATGGGTTCATAATTTTCACGAAATGGGCTTATTTCAAGTTAATCGAGAAGAAAAGATCGTGCCCTGTAAGTTAAGACACAATGCCTTAAACCCTCGAAAACGAGAATAATCGTCATTTGGATATTACTTAAATCTCGTTTTCTTTATATTTTCAAAATAGATATTCAACTATTTTGGTTTTAGAAAGAGGTCATACTCCGCAAGTTAGGAGCACAACTCCTCTATTTTGAAAACAATGAACCCTGCTTTGTTTTTTTTTTTAAATATTTCCTATTCATATGGTAAAATGAGTGCAACCTTTTAACGATATGCTTTTTTATTTATTTAGGCCTAGTAATAAAATGAACGAATATATTTTAACGCGATACTCGGCACGAATGTTATCAAAATAAAGTAATATAGTAACGAGTAAAAAAAGGCAAAGAGGATATTAAAATCATAAGCAAGTAAATCAATGAACAAATAAATAAATCAATAAAATAAAATAAAATAAAATGCTATACTAGTGAGTGATGATAATACAATTATAATGATAGTAAAAAAACAACAATTTATAGCAATAATAGTGATAATTATATTATAGTTACTATTATAATATTAACATGAATAATAAAATAATAATAATAAAGGCGAATAATGCACAATAAAATGGAAATATAAATAACACGAATTTTGAGTATTAAAGAAAGGTAAAGAAGTAATAAATAAATAAATAAAATAATTCATAAAAGGTGAAATTAAATAAACCAAGGACTGAATCAAAATTAAAACAAAATTAAAAGACTAAATTGTAATAAAATAAATGAATAAAGGACCAAAATGTAACGCGCGAAAATTAGCAAGGTCCAAATGGGTAATTATTCCAAGCCCTGGGACACGTATCATTCCCTAAATGGGTCCACAGTGGTCGGGGGACTAAATTGCATAAAAAACAAAAGGGAGAAAATAAAAATAATAATAAATAGTAGAATCACATTGAAAAGCATTTAAAAAGCGGAAGGATTAAAACTAAAAATATCCCATTTCTAAAAAACACGCGGATCCTAGGGAGTGATTCGGGTCGCGCCAAAACAACATCGTTTTGGACGTCTAAGGCCAATCCCAAAACAGAACCGTTTTGGAGGCCTATAAAAGCCAAAAATTTCATTAAAAAAAATCACTTCCTCCATTTTTAAAAAAATCCTCTCCTTTCTCCCTTTTTTCTTTGAAATCACAGCCTAGGATACGGCCATAGGGTCATCTGAAGCCCTCCGTGGCTACTAGAGTTACACAAAAATGGGCCTTTTCAGTGCCCTTTCAGCCAGATCTGAAGGCAAAGCCTACCATTCGCAAAGAAAAAGCAAAAAAAAAAAAAAAAGAATAAAATTTTCAGCCCTTTCACCTAGCCGACGCTCCTTTCGCACCCCATTCTGTCGAAGCCCAGGCCAAACCTTAAAGGGTTCTAGAGCTTTCCACCTCGGAGAAGATCCCTGACGACAGAGGAATGTAAAGTAACTCAGGTAAACAGGTTTTATTTTTTTATTTATTATGCTTTTTCGAAATATAAAAAAAATAACACAAGAAGATCACCTTCATTTTAAATTTTTTTTGTTCTTCGTATTTTCTATCTATTTTACAATCTGTTTATCCGGCTTTTTATAGCCAAGTGATTACAAATTTTTGTGTTTGTTTTTGTGTTTTCTTTTTTTTTGCTTCTGTCTTTTTTACTGTTTTTGCTTCATGTTTCTATCCTTATTTCTTTCTCATTGCAGGTGACGGTGAGTGGTCAACGGCGGAGAGAGATCTATGCCTTTGCCATTTTAGTGCAAGGGCGAAAGAGAGCAGACCTCAGGGCGTGGGTGTCTTCGGGAGGGGCACCTACTGACGTGGCAAGGAGCGGCGCGAGAGGGGGACCTAGGGTTTTATGGTTTTTGAAAAACTTTAGGTTAGTTGGGCTTGGGCTTGTGTAACACTGGGTTTGGGTTAGGGTTTTGTGTTTAGGCCATTATTTTGTAAATGGAATTTTTTATTTTTGGTTTTTATATTTTGTTTATTTATTTTTGGTTTCGGGCCGGACGAGATTGGACCTTTACAGCTGCCCCTCTTTGCTCATTATCGTGTAACGGGAATGAAGCAAAGACTTTAAGAAGGGCCTATTTTGCCTGGTGCTGTCGAATTTCGACTTCTTTGGTGCTCCTCTTTTTCAAAAAGCCTTATTCTAACCCACTGCAACTTTAGGGAGATGAGATTCATAGCTTTAATCTGCTCCACTGCAGCTTTAGGGAGATGAGACTCGCAATGGTAGATTTAATCTGACCCACTGCAACTTTAGAGATATATGATTTGTCGCTTCAATCTACTCCACTACAACTTCAGAGGTATATGATTTTTGTTTTCAATCTGCTCCACTACAACTTTAAGGAGATAAGATTTGTAGCTTCAATCTGTTCCACTGCAACTCTAGGAGATAAGATTCACTATCTTCAATCTGCTCCACTGTAACTTCAGGAAGATAAGATTTGTAACTTTAATATGCTCCACTACAACTTCAGGGAGATAAGATTTGTGGTTTTAATATGCTCAACTGTAACTTCAGGGAGATAAGATTTGTGGCTTTAGTCTACTCCACTAAAACTTCAGGGAGATAAATTTTGTGGTCCTGTTTTAGGTCCTTGTACTATTTAGAAACCTTTCAAAGCAATATGCAAAAATCCTTTTACTTGAATATTGTTAGTCCATTAATCGTTATTTCAATGTAAAAATGCTCGAAAAAGCTTGTAACAATTGACAAGATTGAAATTTATTGGGAGCGAAGCTCGAAATGAATAGATTAATCAAAATAGCAAACATTGCTAAAATATAGAGTGAGTAAGATGAAATTAGGTGCCCCAAATATCGTAGCATGAGCTTCTCTACACAAACTTCTTGAGGACCATTTTGAGCTTGATATGTGTTTAGGAGATCTAGAGTCCTTTATTGATGCCCCAAGATGTAATGTTTCTCCTTCTGAGTAGACACGACTACCACATGTTCCATCTTCGATCTAAATTTGAGCTGCCCTTTCCTAGGTTTTCAACTCAAAACCCCTTTGGTCTCAAGGTGCCCTTTTGCGAGTTTTTGCCTTGGTCTCTCCCTCTTTTTTTTAGGTGAAGTATTTCTTGAATAAATCCAAATTTACAGGATTAGGCAAGCTTTTTCCATCCATCTTGGTCAAAATCAGTGCTCCTCTAGAAAAGGTTTTCTTTACCACATAAGGTTCTTTCCAATTCGGCATCCATTTTCCTTCGAAACCTTTTTCTATTAGCAAGATCCTTTTCAAAACCAAATCACCCTCATGGAATTCTCTAAGGTGAACCTTTTTGTCATAAGCTCGCATTATTTATTTTTGGTACATCTGACCATGACGGATAGCTTTCAGCCTCTTCTCTTCAATCAAGTTCAATTTATCATATCGAGATTGGGTCCATTTTGCTTCATCTAACTTCAACTCTAATAAAACTCAGAGAGAAGGAGTCTCGACTTCAATGGGCAAAACTGCCTCCATTCCATAAAGTAATGAGAAAGGTATTGCCCTGGTGGAGGTTCTGATAGATGTTCAATAAGCATAAAAGGCAAATGGTAACTTTTCATGCCAGTCTTTATAAGTCTCTGTCATTTTCCCCACGATCTTCTTAATGTTTTTATTAGCTACCTCAACTGCACTGTTCATTTTTTGGTGATATGGTGACGAGTTGTGGTGTTTGGTTTTGAACTGACTGTAGACTTTGGATATCGTACTGTTGTTCAAATTCAATGTATTGTTAGATATGATCCTTTCTAGCATTCCATACCGACATATGATCTCTTTCTTCAAGAAATTGCTGACTGTCGACTTCATGACATTGGCATAAGAATCGGCTTCTATCCACTTTGTGAAGTAATCGATGACCACAAAGATGAATCGATACCCATTTGAAGCTTTTGGCGAGATCGGCTCAATGACATCTATGCCCCATATAGAGAAAGGCCATGGAGAAGTCATAACATGAAGAGGTGAAGGAGACACATGAATTTTGCCTCCATAAATTTAGCACTTATGGCATCAATTGGCATAACTAACGCAATCCCCTTCCATGGTGGACCAATAATATCTAATTCTCATGATTTGTCTGGCCAGTGGGAAACCATTAGCATGTGTTCTGCAAACGCCCTCATGGACTTCTTCTAACATTTTATTAGCCTCAATGGCATCCATACATCTCAGTAGCACTTGATCCTTTCTTCTTTTATATAGGATCTCCCCATCTAAGACATACTCATTGGCCAGTCTCCTTAGCATCCTTTTATCATTCTTGATTGCCTAATCAATGTATTCATGATTCTTTACATATCGCAGTATATCGTGGTACCAAGGGTGATCATCCTTTTCTTCTTCCTCGATGTTGTAACAATGGGTCGGAGCCTCATAAATACTCATCTGGATAGGTTTTACATCCTCTTGTCTATTCATTTTGACTATGGAAGCTAAAGTAGTTAGGGCATCGACCATTTGATTTTCATCTCATGGGAGGTAGTAGAAGGTGATGTCATCAAACTTCTTAATTAATTCAAGAATCAGCACCTTCGATAATTGGTCAACTTGGGGTCTCTCATCTCTCATTCTCTTTTGACTTGATAGATCACTAGTGCAGAATCCTCATATACCTCCAGTACCTTGATCTTGCATTCTATGGCTGCATGGATACCCATGATACATGTTTCGTATTCTACCATTTTATTCGTACAATCAAAATCCAATTTACTAGTAAAAGGATACTGATCTCTGTTTGGGGATACTAGGATAACCCCAATTTTGTTACCCATAATGTTCGAGGCTCCGTTAAAATTTAGTTTTCAAGGATGTCCTTCTTGAGCATCTTCTTCAGTGGTTGCAACATACATCAGATCCTCGTTTGGGAAATTTAAATTCAAAGGCTCGTAATCTTCTAGAGCTCTACTGGCTAGAAAATCTTCTATTACACTCCCTTTTATTGCCTTCTAGTTCACATAGATTATATAAAATTTGAAAAGTAGAATCTGCCATTGGGCCATTCTTCCATTCAAAGCAATTGACTCTATCATTTACTTTAGAGGGTCTATTTTTGAGTTTAGCCAAGTTGTATGGTACAACATGTATTGTCTTAATCTCTGGGTTATCCAAATTAAGGCGCAACACAACTTCTCAATTGGCAAATATCTTGTCTCACATTTAGTGAATTTCTTACTAAGGTAGTATATCGCTCTTTCTTTCCTTCCTGACTCATCGTGTTGGTCGAGCACGTATCCCATAGAATTCCCAAATACTGCCAAGTACAGTATCAGTGGCTTATCTGGACTAGGTGGCATTAGCACTGGGGCATTGGACAAGTAATGTTTGACATTGTCAAAATTCTTCTGGCATTCTTCATCCTATACACCTGAATTATGTTTCTTAAAGAGATGGAATATGGGTCGCATTTCTCGGTCAGTTGTGAAATGAACTGGGCAATGTAATTTAATATCCCTAAGAAACCCTGAACCTCTTTTTAAGTGCGTAGTGGAGGCAGCTCCTGTATAGCCCTGACTTTATCCAGGTCAATCTCGATCCTCTCTTCGCTGACTACAAGTTATAGTAATTTTCTCAACCTAGCTTCGAAGGTACATTTTGCTGAATTGAGCTTTAACTGGAATTTTTTAACCTCAAAAATAGTTTCCTCTAGACTTGTACATGCTCTTTTTTTATTAGGGATTTTGCAATCATATCATCAACATAAACCTCTATTACTTTGTGCATCATATCATAAAAAAAAAAGTTATCATGGCTTTTTGATATGTCGCTCCTGTATTTTTCAATCGGAATGGCATTACTTTGTAGCAAATGTTCCCCACATGGTTACGAATGTTGTCTTTTTATGTCTTTAGGATGCATCTTCATCTAGTTGCATCCGGAGAAGCCATCCATGAAGGAGAATAGTGAATAACCTACTGTATTGTCTGCTAATGTGTCAATGTGAGGCAACTGGAAATTGTCCTTCGGGCTAGCTTTGTTTAAATCCATGTAGTCTACACACATTCATACTTTCCCATCTTTCTTAAGGACGGGGACTATATTGGCTACCCACTCTGAGTATTTAACCACTTGTAGGAAACCAGTGTTGAATTGTTTCTTAACCTCTTCTTTTATTTTCAATAGGACATCAGGCCTCATCTTTCAGAGTTTTTGTTGAACCGGCTTGCAGTCTTCCCTTATGAGAAGTCGATGTACCACGATATCAGTACTTAGACCAGGCATGTCTTGATACGACCATACAAAGACATTTTTGAATTATTGGAGTAACTAAATGAGGTCTTGCTTCGTCTCTGCAGTGATGCAAGCTCCGATCTTTACCTTTTTCTTTTCTTATTTGTCTCCCAAACTCATAATTTCTACTGACTCTTTGTAAAGTAGGATTTATTTCTCATCTTGTTCTATCATCCTTAACAAATCAGGAGATAGGTTACAATCTTGATCATCTTTAAAGTCCTAAGGTTCCTCTGGACACATATCTTACTTAAAAGGAGACTCTGAGTCAGCAGCAGTGTCGCTCATATCATTAATATCTAGATGTCTGTTATAGGAATAAAGGAAGACCTAAAGAACAAATGAATCTAAGAATAATTATTTGTGATGATCTCTTCCACAGTCCAATTATTTAGAACACTTCTGGGGATATAAGGACAAATGCCTGATAAGTTTTCTTCCCCAATTCCTTCTTTGGATATGGCATTGATGCTTAGATTTTCCAACATTTCTTCTGCAGTTTCTTTTCTTGACATCTTTAGGATAAATGATTTCTCTTGACACGAACGTTTTAGATATATGGGGAAAGATCATGGGTTCCCACTTGACCTCTTCCCTACTTAGTCGCGCTCTTCTTCTTTCTTACTTCTTTTCCAACTCATTTTTCTTTTGTCTCACATTAGAGTTGTACCCTAAGCCAAAGCAGTCTTGTTTGTCCATCAGCATTGGTGCCTCGACTCTTTCTTGAAGGTATTTTTCGAGTCCTCCTCGAGGTAAGACTCATTTCCCAACCGTTAACTGTAGGCTCATTCTCGTGGTTTTGGATATTTTTGGGACTGGGATCTTATTTCCTTCAACAATGAAAGTTTCATTAAAAAATTTCATTGATCAAAAGGAACATTCTATTGCCTCTTCATCTGCTCCTATGTATGGTGCATCACTAGTTACGGATGTGATGATATCCTCTTCATCATTTATGTTATAGTTGACCCTCGGTTACCAACTTCAATTTTTAGTGTAGTGACGACGGCACTACCCCAGCCAAATGTATCCAAGGCTTGCCCAACAAGCAGTTATAAGAGGGTTTGATATCCATTACCAAAAAATCTACTTCATATGTGTTCGGACCAATTAAGAGAGGTATTTCAATCCTCTCTATCACCTTTCTTTTTGTACCATCGAATGTTCTTGCTATATTTTGGCACTTCTTCATATGAGAGCTATCCACTGGCAACCTATTCAGTGTGGATAGAGGCAAAACGCCCAGTGTGGATCCATTGTCGATTAACACTCCCGGCAATGTATATCCTTTGGAGCAGGTAGTGATATGTAGGGCCTTCGTAGATCCTATGCCCCTTGGAGATATTTCATCATCATTGAAAAGATAAAATTTTCGGCACTCAGATTGTTAACCAAACGGTCTAGCTTGTTTACAGAGATATCATCAGTGACATAAGTTTTATTTAACACCTTTATCAATGCATTACGATGTGTCTCTGAGCTCAAGAGCGAAGCTAGTACTGATATACGAGCTGGTTGTTTGTGTAGTTGTTCTATAACACTATACTTGCTATGCTTCAAGAACTTTAAGAATTCTTTAGCCTCATTCTCAGTTACAGGCTCATTAACAGGTGATTCACGTCTAGCCATTTTTTCTTTCTTATGCTCAACTACTAGGGTTTTTCCTTTAATAGGCTTGGTTCTTGCACTTGTAGGGTCATAGTGCCTCCCACTGTCCATGAAGAAACCAATATCCTGACCCTCTTCTGAAGTGCTAACCGAGTTATCCTCTTTCAGGATCATCACATTGCAATCATAATTCCATGGAACCCTTTTGCTATCCTTGTAGGGAAAAGCCACGGGTTTATGAATTATGACTCTTGGTACAACTTGTGTTCTCGTCCCATTACTTATTGATCGTGAAAGAATCACCACTAGGTGATTGACCTTGTAAACTTTATCTGTTGATCCTTCCTCTGAGGCGCAAACATCTCCTCCTTCCAAGCTGTTGACATTTAAAAAAAAATCGATTTCTTTTTTATCCATCAGACTTTACACTAGAGCCCTGAACTCAATGCACTCTTGGATCTCATGACCTTCTTTAACGTGAAACTTACAGTAACTCCTCACCCCTTTGGGCATCTTCTCTGAATCTTGAAGGATTAATCTTACGTCTATCATCTTTTGCCAAACCATTTTAGTAGGGCTTTTACTTCCGCAACATCGATTTTGGTCCCCTTTCCTCTACTCTCAATTATCACATTTACCCCTTGGTCTAAATGACTGGGTAACAAATTTCCTACCATATTAGGTCCCAAGGGATCATCGAACCTTACTATCCCCATCTTGATGAACCTCTCAATCAACTTTTTGAATGCAGTGTAGTTCTCAATTGAGTGTCTCATTATTCCTGCGTGGTACTCACATTGAGCAATCGCATCATACCATTTTGGGAACGGAGGTTACGTGGGTTTTAAGTAAAATGGGGATACCACATGCACATCAAACAAATTCTGATATAACTCTCTATATGTTATCGGGATAGATATGAATTGGAGTTTTTCATGTTTGACCTTGAGTTAGATTCTTACCTCGAAGGGCCTTGGTGGCTGGTTGTCACTGTCCTTGGTTGGCCTACAGTGACCAATTTTGAATAGCTTTTATTATACGCACTTGCAGTGTTTACTTTGTTTTCTTTCTTTCTCAGGGAAGATCTTTTAACATTTTCCCCCACGTCTATTTTCTCACTCCTTACTACATTTTCAATCATATCTTCAGACATTACTACATTTAAGAAGCTTTGGAGTGTTTATGAAAAGCATTATTGTCTCCTTCTCCAGAAGAGGTAGCTGAACTTGCATTGCCACCTCTCTCCATCTCTGCGCGTATTACCTAAAACTTTCACTTGGCCTCTTCTCCATGTTTTACAGCGTAATTTTATCAGGTGTCATGTCAGTCACATGGCTATATTGTTTCATGAAAGCATATGCCAAGTCTTTCCATGAGTTGATTTTGGCATGGCTTAACTGATTGTACCATTTGGCAGCCGACCCGATCAAACTATCTTAGAAGCAATGGATTAACAATTGGTCATTATTAATGTATCCCATCATTCTTTGACTGAACATTGTGATATGGGCTTCAAGACAACTACTCCCATTGTATTTTTCAAATTCTGAAGTCTTGAATTTTGGTGGGAGCACTAGATCTGGGACTAAGCTCAAATCCTTAACATCAACCCCGCAAAGGTAACCAGCGTTCTCTATAGCTCTAAATTTCTCCTTCAACCACTTGCACCGATCTTCTGGCTGTTTTGGCAATTCTACTTTTACTTTATCCATTTCTACCATGTCGTCCAAATCTGCAACGACGGGGTTGGTCAGATTATCTCTGAGATTGGAATCTGAACCTGTTGAATAGTTTATCGATGCTGAGGTGCCGGCCTGGTATTGTTGTGGTCTTATGGTAACAAGTACCCTTCATGGATATGTATCTAGTTGGGCTTGGACATTCACCAGGGTAAAGCCTGGGGGTATGTAGGGTCTTCATTATCATCCCCAGAGTTAGTCACAGTACTTTTCCCTTTTTCGATCCCTCCAACCAGCAACTGGGTCAGCTGGCTTATCATGCTTCGTTGGGACTCTTGTATTTGACCTCTCATGTCTTATTGTACCTTAGCTAATTATTCCAGCAACTGTGCTTGCAACTGATCTTGCATGTCTTTCTAAATTTGTTCCAAACTCTATAACCTTTGATCCATGGCTTTGGTTTTATCGCGGGCACTGCAACGATATTCGGTTGGAAAATTCTTGTTGGTTTCCAGGGTAACTGTCATAATTTCAATTAATTAGGGTCTTTTTTATTAAATTTAATGAATATGATGAAATGTAATTCTGATGAATGAAAAATGAATGTAAAAAGAGGCATTGATTCTAATTCAATTCTATTAGAACAACTTTACTAGAAACAAAACTCTTTACATAAAATGGATATATTTTACATATACGGCCTTGCCCTAATACTCAAAGTCTTAACTTTCCTAAGGAGCCAAGCTAATTCTCGGCCTCGATCTGATTCTGACTCATATCTCAAGCTCAACATGTCAGCCTGAACTTCTAGGGTTTGCAAATTGTCGGCTACTTCCCATACTTGAATTAAAGCTTCAGCCATGATGTGATCTCTATCCCTGATCTGACCTTGAGAGCGTTAGAGTTGCTCCTTCCAATGTTTATTGTTTGTTTCAAAAAGCTCAACTCGAAGTCCACAATTTTGCAGTGTGGCCTCGAGCTCTTCTATTTTTCCCTTCAACTCTTCAATCTTATTCAAGCTTGCTTTCAACTCAATCACAGAGTTACGACTACGATATTGATGCAGAGACCTTTCTAAGTCTGCTACCCGGGCTCTCAATCTAACCTTTTCACTTCGGCTTTCTAACAAATCCCTTTTTAGAGCATCTTATCGAGCTCGAGCATCTTGGAATTTCTTTTCCTACTAATCAACTCTAATATTTTCTTCTTGGATTTCTTACCGCCATTGTTCTGATGTTTTACCCAACCCGACAGTCCTTATCGACAAACGTAGTTTCTTATAATTCATTTTTAAGTTATCCAAGTCTTCCTCAACCTTGTTCTTTCCTTTTTCTCTTTTTTTTTAGCTTCTAACTTCTGGATGTCAATGTCTAATCCTAGCTAAACCTTTTCCTCTTCCAACTTTTCTATCATTTTCCCCAGCTCTGAACTCTTCTTTTCAAAGCCTTACTTTATGATCTCCAACTCAGACGGGATGACTTGTAAGTGTTCTTCTATTGGCCGAGTGTTTTCTTAACTTAACGTAGGGATATTGCCATTAATTTGTTTACCCCACCACCAATCATATTTGGGGGTCATCATGGGATTTACAACAAATCTTTTCATTTTGTGAGTTTGGTTCCAAACGTTTGATATTTCACAAACCTTCTTTTTGTAATTATCACCTTTGTACGTAAACTCACATTAAGCCAACCCTTGTGTCATCGGTATAAACAGCCTCAACCTATGTTGCCTTAATACAAGTAGAGGAGCATATCCAATAGCTCCCCATATCCTGAGTAGAAGGACCCAGTCGAAGTCTCCACACTAGTACAAAATTTCATCAGGGATCATCCAATGGGCCCTCCATTCAACGTCTTCGTCTTGGAGAATCTGGAGAATTGCCATCCACTTTTCCTCTGAAATGTTGTCTCGCCTTAGGGTAACCACGAATTCTTTCAATAGATAGTAGTTCTCAGAGAATACTCGATAAGAGACTTTTTTTACCTTCCAAAAGTGGCTATGGAACCAGGATAAAAAGAGTTGTGCACACCCGATAAATCTTCCTTCACCTGCTCTCTGGCACGCACTTAAAGATCTAAAAGTTTCAGCCAAAATTACCGGGACGGGTGTGACCTTTTTTTCGAGCTGGTCAAATAGATCTAAAATTGCATCATCTATGTGCCCTAGTGCTTTAGGGAAGATGACCAACCCTAAACACTCAAGGTGAAGATGTCGACTCTTTCCGTCGTATCCGGATGTGCCAAGATCAATTCCCGTAAACTTTTACAAGGGATGCATTTACTATCTCCTTTTTGTTTAATTCAGGCTGTGACCCATTGCTCGCTCATCCCATTTGTGCTTATTAGCCTCTTTAAGAAAGTTGGGACGTTGGCGGCTCCAGAATAAGCTTTGTCGGCTTGGATCCTTGGGTAACAGAGCAGAGTTGTGTAATCTTCTACAGTGGGCACCAAGTCTACCTTCCCAAAAGTGAAGCAACTATAGGCGGGATTCCAATATTGGGTAAGAGCTCGAAATAAGTGCTTATTCACTTTGACATGAGTAAATAAGACAAATCACCATAGTCACGATAGAATAACTGCTTGGTTTTGTCATCCCATTGGTCTCATATTTCTTTCAACCCTAGGAGATTATTCTAAGTTACACTAATGCGAGTGAAATCCCATAGTTCTGACATATATCCCTCTGTTAGGCTGTTGCCCTTCTCTTGTTGTGTTTCCTCAGACCATATTCGGACAATCGCATTATCTTCCACTTTATCAAGAAATCTCTTTTCCATGACAAGCTCTCTATTTAACAACTGAATGCGAATTTATACCCTTTTTTGTGATGAAAATGCAATGCATTCACAGCCAAAATGAAACAATTCAGTACATTTCATACAAAGCTAGAATACAAAGCAAGAAATAATAAATAGAACATCTATTCGGGTGACCACTAGAGGTTTGGTATGGTCCTCCTGCGGGTAGGTTCTTAGAGCTTATTATATGTGGTTCAGTTCTAAAGTAAGGGTACGTGAACCAATAGATTCCTCAATCCTCACCCATTATAGGCTCATATGGACCGAGTTCGGTTCAAGAGAATACATTTCCCTGTGGATATATGGAGGTAAAGACCTCACAAAGATAGGTACAGATGTATCCCGAAAGCGATCCACTATCCTATACGGAGGTGAAGACATCACGAAGGAATAATTTCCCAAACGATTATGCAATGCAATTCATGTGAAGCATACAAAGAGAAACTCTTAAACTAATAAAACAGATGTACTAAATCGTTATATAACTCGAGATATCAAAGACAAAACATGAAGGATGAAATGCAATGAAGGGATCATTAATTTAAACTAAATTATCAACTTTCGATAAAAAGACTAAAAAGTAATCAACTCACGGCTTGAATCTCTTATTTTGTCCCCAGTGGAGTCGCCAAGATGTCGAAACCCTTTTTTGAATCGACTTTTTATTTTAAAATAAAAATGGAGTCGCCATCGATCCTTTTTATTAGGCGTAATCGGGTCACCTCAAATATTAAACATCTTGGTAAAAGATTAGATTTTTCTAAAACGATAATTTTTAGCCCACGAAATCCAAGAATGTGAGTTCGGGTGTCGGTTATGTATGAGGAAGGATTAGCACCCTCATAACGCCCAAAATTGGTACCTAGTCTCTTACTTAATGTTTTGATGTTGAAAATTGAAAATTTGAAGCAAACTGAAAATACGATCCCTCTTTGCATGATATTAAAATATCGCTTAACTAAATTTATTTTCTCGAAAAGGGCTTATTTCAAGTTAATCAAGAACAAAAGATTGTGCCCCATAAGTTAGGACACAATGCCTTAAACCCTCAAAAATGAGAATAATCGCCATTTGATCATTACTTAAATCTCGTTTCTTTTTATATTTTTAAAATAGATATTCAACTATTTCGATTTTAGAAACGGGTCATACTCCATAAGTTAGGAGCACAACTTCTCAAGTTAGGAGCACTACTCCTCTAGTTCAAAAAAAATAAACCTTGCCTTGGTTTTTTAAAAATATTTCCTATTCATATGGTAAAATGAATGCAACCTTTTAACGATATGCTTTTTTATTTATCTAGGCCTAGTAATAAAATGAACGAATATATTTTAACACAATACTTGGCACGGATGTTAGCAAAATAAAGTAATATAGTAATGAGTAAAAAATGCAAAGATGATATTAAAATGGTAAGCAAGTAAATCAATGAACAAATAAATAAATCAATAAAATAAAAATAAAAATGCTATGCTAGTGAGTGATGATAATACAACTATAATGATAGTAAAAGAATAGCAATTTTGAATAAATAATAATAATAAATACAAATAATGCACAATAAAATGGAAATATAAATGACACGAATTTTGAATATTAAAGAAAAGTAAAGAAGTAAAAAATAAATAAAATAATTAATAAAAGGTTGAAATTAAATAAACCAAGGACTGAATCAGAATTAAAACGAAACTAAAAGCCTAAATTGTAAAAAATAAATGAATAAAGGACCAAAATGTGATGTGTGAAAAGGAGCAGGGTCCAAATGGGTAATTATTCCAAGCCTTGGGACACGTGTCATCCCCTAAATGGGTCCAGAGTGGTCGAGGGACTAAATTGCAACAAAAACAAAACAAAATGGCAAAAATAAAAAATACTAAACAGTAGGATGAAATTGAAAAGCTTTTAAAAAGCGGAAGGACTAAAACTAAAAATATCCCCTTTCTACAAAACACGCTGATCTTGGGGAGTGATTCGGGTTAGGTTTCGGGTCGCGCCAAAACGACGCCGTTTTGGGCTTCTGAGGCCAATCCCAAAACGGCACCATTTCAAAGTCCTATAAAAGCCAAAAATTTCAAAACAAAAATCACTTCCTCCGTTTTTTTTTTAAATCCTCTCATTTCTCCTTTTTTTCTTTGAAATCATGGCCTAGGATCCGGCCATAGGGCCGTCGGAAGCCTACTGTCGCCACCGGTCATCGGGGACAGTGACCCTCGCCTCCAGTGGCCGTAGTTACTAAAAAACGTGCCTTTTCATTTCATATTTAGCCAGATCTTAAGGCAAAGCCTTCTATTCGCAAAGAAAAAGCACAAAAAAAAATAATTCAGCCCTTTCACCTAGTCGACGCGCCTTTCGCACCCTATTTCGTCGAAGCTCAGGCCAAACCCTAAAAGTTTCTAGAGCTTTCCACGTCAGAGAAGACCCCCGACGACAAAGGAAGGTGAAGCAACTCAGGTAAACAGGTTTTAATTTTCTATTTATTATGCTTTTTTGAAATATAAAAAAATAAAACAAGAGGATCACCTTCATTTTAAATGTTTTTTTTTGTTCTTCGTATTTTCTGTCCATTTTATAATCTGTTTGTCCAGCTTTTTATAGCCGAGTGATTACAAATTTTCATGTTTGTTTTTGTGTTTTCTTTTTTTGCTTTTGTCTTTTCTACTATTTTTGCTTCTTGTTTCTATCCTTATTTCTTTCTCATTGCAGACGACGGTGCGCGGTCAACAGTGGGGAGAGATCCATGCCTTTGTCGTTTTGGTGCAAGGGTGGCGGAGGAGCAGACCTTAGGGTGTGGCTGTCTTCGGGAGGGGCGCCTGCTGACGTGTCAAGGAGCGGCGCGAGAGCGAGACCTAGGGTTTTAGGGTTTTTGAAATACTTTAGGTTGAGATTGTGTAACACTGGGTTTGGGTTAGGGTTTTGTATTTGGGCCATTATTTTGTAAATGAACTTTTTTATTTTTTGGTTTTTTTATTTTGTTTTTTTTTTTATTTTTGGTTTCAAGCTGTACGAAATTGGGCCTTTACAATTGTATTTCAAATTCTGTACTGCAAATTTTGAGTATATTAAAATGTTAAATTATTTGTGCAATATAAAAACTTTAAACCTTTCAATATATATATTTTTTTAAAATCAAATTTCTCTATTGAAATGATATGGTGCTCGATTGATAGCAAAGAAAAAACTAATGCTAGTATATTTACTTAACAAAGGATTATTGTTAGTTTACTTTTGTAGCATGTTCTTGGGCAATTTCAGCAGTGGCAGCCATTGAAGGGATAATCCAAATAAAACTGGTAAATTAATCTCATTATCTGAGCAACAACTGTTGGATTGGAGCACAAATGAAGGATACGGAGCTTGTAAAGGAGGATGGATGACGGATGCTTTCGAATACATTAGCCGAAGTCAAGGAATAACCACCGAAGAAAGCTACCCATATCAATCAATGCAAGGAATTTTGAGCTAATTGTGTTTTACCTATATCCAGGCGAAGAAGGCAATTTCGAATGAATTTTGGAAGAGGATGATATGAATGAGGCGGAGGACGAGGCGCGGCCTGTTGAACCAGAAATGGTTATCTGAAGGTTGAACCACCAATTCACCTGTCACCACCACGTGTCTTTCCGCTACCTCTTGAGCTAATTGTGTGATTATATGTTCCAACTTGGTGCCAACAGGAAGAAAAAGCCGCCTAAGTGTAAAAAACAAAAAAAGCATTGTGAAATATATGCTAACATGCCTGCCTAGCTTATTCAACATGCAAGTACTTCAATTTACAATGAAGGGAATGAATGCTATCCAAAAATACGTATGCCATCCTGCGAAAACAGAACCGAAGTTCGATTTTGTCAATATTCAGAACTCAAGACGTGTGGCGAAAATACAAACGAATTCAGTATATTACCAACAAAATTCAGCAAGAAGAAAATGACTACAAATTCCCAAAGATACCAACTTCAATTAAGTAACTATTAATGGTATACCGAGACCTGCTTGAGTGGAGGATTTTTGCCATTGCAAAAGCAGGTATATCGAGACCTTTAATTTTTAAGGCCGGGTGGCAAATTTTGTTTAATATCTTATAGTACTGTTTGAGTGGAGGATTTTTACCTTTGAAAGTTTGTTGTAATCTTGTTATCCTTAAAAGAGGTGGGTGGATCCAACGTGTTTATTGGTTTGCATTTTTTTACCTCGAGTGAGAAAAAAACTATTAATGGTACGATAGTATATAATGATATGTATCTTGATGAATAGAAACGTGACAAAAACACCATTTTCATCAAAGGCATGCAATGACATGAAATAAAATCAAATTAATTATATAATTTATATGTCATTTCTTACTCTTCACACTCAATCCTTATCTGGTTCTTTTGTTTTCTACCATCGCCACAAGATGTAAAATTAAATATGTTAGCCAAATTTTTTTAAAACATTTATATGTTCCTGTAAATTCAATTTCAAGTAAAATTTTTTTTATTTGTTGAAAAATTAATTTTAAATAATTGATGATTATAGTGTCACTGATCACGTAACGACTGAGAGAGAGAAAGACTGGGACACAGATAGTCGAGAGTAAAAATAGCATAATCACTCTAGCAAAAATAGTCATATTACATCTTTTTTCTTAGAGTGTCAAAAATTACATATAAGCAATGCTACATGTCATTATGACTAAGAGAGAGACTGGGCTACAGACAGTCGAGGGCAAAAATAGCATAATCACTCTAGCAAAAACAGTCATATTACATCTTTTTCTTAGAGTGTCAAAAATTACAAATAAGCGATGCTACATGTCATTATGACTAAGAGCGAGACTGGGCTACAAACAGTCGAGAGTAAAAATAGCTTAATAACTATAGCAAAAATAGTCATATTACATCTTTTTCTTAGAGTGTCAAAAATTACAAATAAGCGATGCTACATGTCATTATGACTAAGAGAGAGACTGGGCCACAGACAGTCGAGAGTAAAAAGACCATAATCGCCCTAGAGAAGAGTCATATTACATCTTTTTCTTAGACCGTCAACAATTACAAATAAGCGATGCTACATGTAATTAAATAAGCTACTAATTTAACTTGGCTTAGGAGACTTTATTTTTAGATAAATATTAGAGTTTTTTATCCAGGATAATCATACAACTAAAATGATAACTCTATCTGCACAAAGCTACCCCAGAAAACTGTCATATTTTTCCTATAAACAAGAAACTTATTCGCATGATGTGATGCATCTTTGAGGAAGTGCTTTTGTATTGTTTTATTGTCTAATTGTTGTCAACATTTACTTTGTTGTTTGCACTCCGTTATAAGTATTCCTGGAGAGTTAAAGAATGTTTATGTGTTGCATGATGTGATGCACATTGTTGATGTCACTCTCTTTGAGGAAGTGTTTTTGTATTGTTTTATTGTCTAATTGTTATCGACATTTACTTTGTTGTTTGCTCTCTGTTATAAGTATTAGAGTTAAAACTGTTCGAACTTTGTTGTTTGCATGATGTGATGCATCCTTAGCTAGTACTGTTGTTAATTTACTAGCACAAGATGTAAAATTAAATATATTGCCAAATATTTCCTTAAATATTTATACGTTTGAACAAATTCAATTTCAAGTAAATTTTTTTTACTTGTTAAAAAATTAATTTTGGAGAACTGACAATTATAGTGTCACTAATCACGTAACAACTAACAGAGAGATTGGGCCATAGACAGCTAAGAAAAAATAGATTTAAGGAATATCAAAATTGAAATACATGTTAATAAAAAATTCTCAATCAGTTTGCAAATTTATTACTTGGATCGATCATAGAATTTCTATTTTTTCTTGTGTTGTTTGGAAATGTTGATGCCCAAATTTCGAAGAATGCTTTAGAATTGATTTAGTTATTTATATTAGACAAAGAATCATGGATAAGAATTAAATTTGATAGTTTAAAAAATTTGCATTTTTTATGTAAATAAAATAAAATAAAATTAATATATACTAACATTTATATGTCATTTATTATACTTACCTCTCAATCGTTAGCTGGTACTATTATTTTTAATGTAAAATTAAATATGTTGTCAAATATTTCCTTGAACATTTATATATTTTGGTAAATTCAATTTCAAGTAAATTTTTTTATTTGTTAAAAAATTAATTTTGGAGAACTGACTGTTATAGTGCCACTAATTACGTATCGACTGAGAGAGAGACTGGCCACAGACAACCGAGAGTAAACAAATCATAATTGCCCTAGCGAAAAGAGCCACGTTATATCCTTTTCTTAGACTGTCAACAATTGCACATAAGCGATACTACATGTCATTAGAAAGTTGTTGGATTAGCTACCCATTGTGTAGCAATTGACTATTATCAAACTCTCTCCTCTTGGACCAAGTGATTTGCTTGGGCTTCATGCTTATTCTTTTATCCTTAATTCTTCCTCTTATAGTAAATTTGGTGAAGATGTATATAAATCAAACATAAGTACTTCAGTCACTTCCATAGCGCTAAAAGTATTACGATGGCTTTTATATTAAAAATTAGATTACATTTTGGTTCATCTAATGAGGAAATTAGTCCGTATATGTTAGATCAAAAAGTAAATTGATTATCATATTAAAAATTTATTTCATTTTTACTGTTAAAAATTAGTCCCTATACGTCAGCATAAGGTACAAGTGGAATGCTATATGTCATTGTTTGGTTATTTTGTCAGATACACCAGTTTTTAATAGTACAAAAGAATGAATTTTTTAAAAGAAATGATCAACTTGTTTTTTATCTAACGTACAAGGACTAATTTATCAATTTTCAAAGTAGAGAGGGCAAAATGCAATCTGACTCCTAATAAAATGTTGTACTTTTACTCATTAATAGCTTTTGTGATAATAGTACATGCTTAGCCGTGGAGCTTTTTTAAGAGTTAAGTAAGTATCATAACAACTAGTGAAATATGATTTTGTAAAGTGTGTTACTTGTGAAATTAAGGTGACTGATATTTCTTTTTAAGCATTTGTAGACAGCTTGCCAAAGGTTTGAGCAGTGTTGTTGGAATTGAATTTAAAGTACTGAATTTAAAGCATTTTTCAATATCAATGGTTAGCAAAGCCTAAGAATAAGTGCTTGAACACAATGTATTGGCTAATGTATTCTTTGTACCATCATGGAAACAAAAAAAAAAAAAAAAACCCCTCCTCATGGGTGGCTGAAGTTTAACGTAAGCAGAATAGCAACTGTGGAAGCTACGGGCTGTGAAGGTGTTCTTAGAGACGAGGAAGGAACTGTAAGAGCTTTATTCGCAAGACCACGTGATGCCATTGACGCAGATTTAGCTGAATTAGGAGACAATAATTACAGCGTTGGATGTAATAATTGACATAGGGTGCAGGGGATCTGATTTGATTATTGTTGAAATCGAGTCATTGGTGGCGTATAACTGGTTATTGAACAAAGATAGGAGACCTTGGTCGCAACAAACTACATTCGCAGATATGAAAAAGAGACCAGCTGTTTGGGTGAGGTAGCATTTTCAAAAGCAAAGCAGCATGGCAATGAAATGGCAGAAACATTAGCAACAATAGGTATTAATCGCAAGGTTATGTTCAAAGCGTGGTGGTGAATGTTAGATTGGTGATTGGAATGCCTGGTTTTCATGTTATAATAGTTTTTATGACAATTGTATTGTTTAACTGGAACTACTGTTCTGTTGCTTTTAAACAGAATAGTTTGAATGAAGCAAAAAAAAAAAAAAGACTCAAATCTCCATAGTTATATACTCATACGGCAGATGAAGAAGACTCCTTTCCATTAACCTTATCCATCTCAAATACCGAAGGTGACTCCTGTTTTGGACCAACTTGGCTACTCTCATTCGACGACCTTTTGATACCACTGCCCTTATTCTTCTTTATTGCCTTCCGAGCCCATCCAATCAGCCCTTCCCGAATATGTTCCTCGAATATCACCTTCTAGTACGAACCTACCATCTGCATATTAACCAAAGTATGTCAAACTAAAGTACAAGGACTAAAAAAATTTGAGCATAGTAGAGGGAATAAAACCATAATTTCACAGTTCATAATTAATGTGTTACCTGTATGACAAATGCATATAGTGACAGAGTACTATAACTGAGACGAACTGAACAAAAACCCTGACAATGAACATAAAAGATCACATAAAAGAAACCAAGTTTCTTTGTTATCTTCATACCCTATAACTAGTCTTGGTATAATACAACGAACTTGCCCTATCATGCATGAGTTGAAACCATACTGCACCTGTTATAAAAATGGAACAGGAAAGGTTGTTTACTGGTTGAATATATGGAAAAGAAATGGCATGTGGTGATGTTAGGGACATTGTGTTTTACCCATATACAGGCAAAGAAGGCCATTCAGAATGAATTTGGAAGAGGATGATGTGAATGAGGGGGAGGACGAGGCGTGGCCTGTCATATCTATTGTTTAAATTATACTTATACATTGAGCTTGTAAGTTTACTTTGTTTGTTTACTTTCAAGTAACTCTCATAAGATGGATCAGTGCGACGGAAGCTCGGTTAAACATATTTAATTTTGTGATTCTTCTAACTAAGTTTACTCTGCTTTGATTTTAATGGACTATTTTAGACTTTTGAGATAGATTTTGGTTTTGGACTTTATTTTTGGTTTTTAACTGTTTATCATTTTTAGATTATAATAACTCCATCTGCAGAACATTTATTTTCAATAATAAATTGCATTTTACAAAACTTTATTTAATTAAGAAATTTAGTTGCAAAACTAAGTGATTTTACAAGTGGTTCTCGCCAAAATTCATAAATTACTTAAAAGAAGTTCTCCTCGAATAAACTAGAGATTTATTCTTTGTATGTTAGCTTAAATTATTTTACTGTTCCAAGTGATTCTACATTATTTTGATTTTTGTTCTTTCTTTCAAAGCATGTGATTTTGAAAAATGTCAATTTCGGATTTTGCTAACATATAAGTAAAATTTTCTTTAAAAAACTGACACTTTCTCTTATAGAAAAGTTTCAAATTTTATTTAAAATTTTGACTTCATTGGCATTTTTTGCAGACATTTCATAAGATGATTTTTTCTTTAAAAAAATAATCTTATATATACACACATGCATGTGCTAGTTCTTCACAATTTAGCAATTAGCAAAGAAAAATAAAAACCTTAAATTAGTGTCGTATCTCTGCAAAAAGATGATGAGTTTAATCCATGCCTTTTTGTTTTTAATTTTTTGGACATTTGCATTATTTCTTGTCATGTCTCGAATAATTCATGAAAACGTCATTGTTGACAAAAATGAAGAATGCATTGTTGATTACAGTTGAAAATATGAGAGTAAAAAAGAGAAAGAAAAGCGTCCTAATATATTTAAGGGTAACCTGGAGTATATTGAGAATTTTAACAATAATGAAAATAAAAGTTTTAAGTTAAGTCTCAATGAATTTGCAGACATGACACATGATGAATTCATTGTAGTTCACACTAGATACAAGATACAAGACAACCTCACTATTTTTCAATCAACATTATTAATGTATGAAAGCTTCTCAGATGTTCCGACGAGCATCGATTGGAGAAAGAAAGGTACCGTCACTCCCATTAAGTCTCAGGATGAATCTGCTAAGCCCAGTTTACACACTTGCAAATTATTTATTATATTTGCTTAATTAGATCATCGTATTTCAAATTCTATGCTTCAAATTTTGAGTATACTAAAATGTTAAACTATCTGTCCAATATAAAAACTTTAAACTTTTCAATATATATTGTTTTTTTAAATCAAATTTCTCTGTTGAAATGATATTGTGGTCGATTGATAGAAAAAAAAAAACTAATGTTAGTATATATCCTTACTTAACAAAGGGATGTTGTTGGTTTACTTTTATTGCATGTGATGGGCATTTTCAGCAGTGGCAGCCATTAAGGGGATAATCCAAATAAAACTGGTAAATTAATCTCATTATCTGTTGAGCATGGACTGCAATGCAACAGGTTACCATGAAGCACCACCAGCAGCAGCAGACCAGCATTCGAGCAGGACCAGAAGCTGCTTGTTTCATTTTGTTTATTTTGATCCTTTTGTAAAGTTATTAAGTTGATATGTAACTTGACTTTTAGAGTTAGTAGGATTTGAAATTGATGGATGTAATGGCTGAATTATTCAGCTTTCTATTTGTATTATTTTTGTATTGCAACTTGCCTAATATTGATGGGAGCAGTTACAAGTTTAGGTAACTAACATAATATTTTTGTAGCACCATATATTTGAAAATTTGAATGAAAATGAAGATGTCCTCTTCGATTACTTGCTGTTCTAAGTTTTTCAGTTTTGTTTTCTTGTTTTTACTTTGCTGTTTATGAGCTTATGGTCTTGGCTGTTTAATTTTGCTTAGTTGCTGCTGCCTTTGTTTCAACAAATGGTAATCAGAGCCTCTTGTCTTTGAGGACCTCTGTTGTTTAAGGTTTTCATTTTGAAACAAACTAAAAAAAAAAAAAAACAAGTTTGTCAAACCTGTTTTCAGCAACATGAGCTTTGCACCTCCTTCACCACCAATTTTTGCTGGAAAAAACTACCACATTTGGGTAGTTAAAATGAAAACTTACCTCCAAGCACTTGACCTGTGGAGCGCAGTTGAGAATGATGTCGAGCCACCACCATTGAGAGCAAATCCAACCATTGCTCAGATCAGGCAGCATGGTGAGGAGCGAGCCAAAAAGCACAAAGCCATGGCCTGCCTACAGAATGGTGTGTCTGATGTAATCTTCACTCGCATCATGGCCTGTGATTCTCCCAAGCAAGCATGGGACAGGCTGAAAGAGGAGTTCATGGGATCAGACAAGACTAGGCAGCAACAAGTCATCAACCTTAGAAGGGAATTTGAAAATCTAAAAATGAAGGAGTCAGAAACTATTAAGTACTATTCTGATAGAATCATGGCTACTGTCAACAACATTAGACTCTTAGGAGAGGATTTTAGTGACAGTACGGTTGTTGAGAAGGAGATTACCACTCTTCCTGAGAGATTTGAATCAAAAATCTCCTCACTGGAGGACTCGAGGGACCTTACAACCATTTCCTTGTCTGAGTTGGTCAACTCTCTCTATGCACTTGAGCAGAGGAGGGCTAGTAGACAGGAGGAGAATCCTGAAGGAGCTTTTCAAGCAAAGGCTAGAGAAGGTTCTAGCTCAAGTTAGAAAGCTAAGAAGCCTTGGTTTGAAAGGAGGGACAAAGCAAAGAAAGATACAGGCAGAAGGAGGTTTCCACCATGCATTTACTGTAAGAAGACTAATCACTTGGAGAAGTACTGCTGGAACAGACCAGATATCCAGTGCAAAAGTTGCAAACAACATGGCCATCATGAGAAAATTTGTAGAAATCAAGAAAAGGCACAAGCTCAGCCAATACAAGCCAAGACTGCTGAGGATCTTCTAGCTCAGGAGGAGCATGTATTCACTGCCTCATGTTTTGCAATCAACAGCAAGTGTAGCTGGCTTGTGGACAGTGGCTGCTCACACCACATGGCAGCTGATGAGAGCCTGTTCAAGGACCTTGACAGGAGCTATGTCTTAAAGGTCAGAATAGGCAATGGGAATTTGATTGAGGCTAAGGGCAGAGGTGATGTTGTGATCAACACTGGTTCAGGTAACAAGGTTATTTCAGATGTTCTCTATGTGCTTGAAATAGATTAGAACCTACTTAGTGTAGGTTAGTTGGTTAAGAAAGGCTATTCTCTAGTTTTCAAGAATGATTCTTGTATCATTATTAATGGTTATGGCAGAGAAGTTGTCTGAGCACCTATGGCAGACAAGTGTTTTATGTTAGATATGAGCCAGCTTAAGAAAAGAGCCTATACAAGTTTAGTTGACACTACTGATCTATGGCATAAAAGGTTTGGCCATGTCAACCTCAGGTCACTCGATTTGCTGCACAAAATGAGTTTGACAGAGGATATGGTTAAGGTTAATGCAAGTGAGTCAGTTTGTGAGATGTGTCAACTTGGTAAACAGGTAAGGTTGCCTTTTCCAGTTAACCAAGCATGGAGGGCTCGAGAAAGGCTTGATTTGGTGCACTCAGATGTCGTGGACCAATGCAGACCTCTTCATTGAATGGCAGTAAGTATTTTATACTGTTTATAGATGATCTGACCAAATTTTGCTCGGTTTATTTTATGAAGCAAAAGTCAGAAGTGTTTGAAGTCTTTGGAAAGTTCAAGGCCTTGGTAGAAAATCAAACAGGCTGCAGGATTAAGGCCTTAAGGACAGACAATGGTTCTGAGTACTTGTCTAAAAGATTTCAAAAGCTATGTGAGCAGGCTGGGATTCATCATCAGTTGACCACAGTGTACACTCCTCAGCAAAATGGAGTGTGTGAGAGGAAAAACAGAACAATGATGAATATGGCCAGGTGTTTATTGTTTCAAAGCAAGCTTCCAAGAATTATAATAACTCCATCTGAAAAACATTATATTTTCAATAATAAATTGCATTTTACAAAACTTTATTTAATTAAGAAATTTCGTTGCAAAACTAAGTGATTTTACAAGTGGTTCTCGGTAAAATTAATAAATTACTTAAAAGAAGTTCTCCTCAAATAAACTAGAGATTTATTCATTGCATGTGTTACTTCTTCACAATTTAGCAATTAACAAAGAAAAATAAAAACCTTAAATTAGTGTCGTATCTCTGCATATACTGCAAAAAGATGATGAGTTTAATCCATGCCTTTTTGTTTTTAATTTTTTGGACATTTGCATTATTTCTTGTGACGTCTCGAATAATTCATGAAAACGTCATTGTTGACAAAAATGAAGAATGCATTGTTGATTACAGTTGAAAATATAAGAGTAAAAAAGAGAAAGAAAAGCGTCCTAATATATTTAAGGGTAACTTGGAGTATATTGAGAATTTTAACAATAATGAAAATAAAATTTTTAAGTTAAGTTTCAATGAATTTGCAGCCATGACACATGATGAATTCATTGTAGTTCACACTAGATACAAGATGCGAGACAACCTCACTATGTTCCAATCAACATTATTAATGTATGAAAGCTTCTCAAATGTTCCGACAAGCATCGATTGGAGAAAGGAAGGTACCGTCACTCCCACTAAGTCTCAAGATGAATCTGCTAAGTCCCAGCTTACACACTTGCAAATTATTTATTATATTTGCTTAATTAGATCATCGTATTTCAATTTCTTTGCTTCAAATTTTGAGTATATTAAAATGTTAAACTATCTGTCCAATATGAAAACTTTAAATGTTTCAATATTTTTAAAAAAAAAATCAAATTTCTCTGTTGAAATGAGATCTGTTGAAGCTGGCCTCCATGCAGCTCATGAAGCAAGAAGCTACACATGCAGTCGAGCCAATGTATAGGAGCTGAAGCACGATGCTGCTGTTAAGTTTCTTTTGTTTTGTTACTCTAATGTTCATTTTGTAATCAAGTTAGAATTGAACTTAGTTGGTGACTACAATTTGATGTAATTAGGTGTTGATTGATTGAAAGATCAGTAAAACAACATGTACAAGTTAATTCAGCAAGTTTCAATGTAACTTAGTGGTGTTAGGTAGTTTATTAGGTAAAAATTTGTTTATTTTTTATCAGCTTGACTGATATATGTAATGGCTTCATGCCTTTCATTATGTTGATGAAAAATCAACTTGTTTTTCATCCATATATTCTCTATTTTTCTTTCCCTTCAATTTGTTCTGTTCCAAAGCAAATTTCTACTTAGTTTCTTTTACAAGTTACGAGTCTTGCTGCTCAAGTTAGTAGCTGACCTTGCTTCATACTTGCTTATAGTTCCAACAATTGGTATCTGGAGCCTTTGTCTTAGTGGACCTATTGCAATTGAACCATAACTTGAATGGCTTCTTTAGGATTTTCTCCAGCAGCCCCACCAGTCTTCAATGGAGAAGGCTTTCATATATGGGTTGTTAATATGAGGACTTACCCGCAGGCCTTTGATCTGTGGGAAGTTATAAACATTGATGCTGAGCCAGCACCACTTAGGGCCAATCCCACAGTGGCTTAGATCAGACAACATGCTGATGAGAGGACCAAGAGGCACAAAACCATGTCTTGCATTAAGAATTGTGTGTCAGATGTCATCTTCACCAGAATCATGGCCTGTGAAACACCAAAGCAAGCTTGGGACAAGCTCAAAGAGGAGTTCCAAGGCACAGAGAGGACAAGGCAGCAGCAGCTGTTGAATTTAAGAAGAGATTTCAAGAATTTGAAGATGAAGGAAGAGGAAACAGTGAAACAGTATTCAGATAGGATCATGGTTGTGCTGAACAACATAAGATTGCTAGGAGAACAGTTAAGTGAAGCAAGAATCGTGGAGAAGGTGCTCTCAACATTGCCTGAAAGATATGAGGCAAAAATTTCATCCCTTGAGGATTCAAGAGACCTAGCAAATATCTCCCTAACTGAGCTAATCAATGCTTTTTATGCTCAGGAGCAAAAGAGAGCTAGTAGGATGGAGGAGCATCAAGAAGGTGCTTTTCAAGCCAAGGCCAAAGCTACCTCGAGCACTTCTGCCTACAAAGGCAAAAATACTTGGAAAAATAGGTCTAAGACTGATGCTGCAAGAAGAAGGGACCAACCCTGCAGACACTATAAAAGGCCTGGTCATCTAGAAGAGAAATGCTGGTTTAGACCAAATGCACAATGCCAACATTGCAAGAAGAGGGGGCATGTTGAAAGAGTTTGTAAAAATAAGAATAGACCAAGGCAGAATCAAGTACAACAACAAAAGATTGAAGCTCGAATGGCTGAGGAAAGTAGTGATCATGAGGAGCAAGTCTTTGCTGTTTCATGCTAAACTGGTCAGAAGAAGGGCTCAAAAGGTTGGCTATTGGACAGTGATTGTACTAACCACATGTCACCAAATGCAACCATTTTCAAAACTTTGGATAGAAGCTGCAAAACCAAAGTGAAAGTTGGCAATGGTCAGTTCATAAAGGCTGAAGAAAAGGGGGATGTGTTAATATGCACTCCCACAGGTGGCAAGGTCATCTCAAATATGCTATTGGTACCTGAGATTGACAGGAACCTTCTCAGCATTGCTCAATTGCTTGAGAAAGGTTATTCAGTTGTGTTCAAGGGCAAGGAGTGCCAAATTGCTGATCCAAGTGGATCAAGCTTCATGTCAGTCACTACGACTGATAAATACTTTGAAGTCAACTGGCCAAGTAACTCACACTCAGCCTGTATTGCCTCTATTGAAGATTCCAAGCTTTGGCACAAAAGGCTAGGACATGCCAACTTCAGATCGATGACTTAAATGGTTAGTAAAGATTTAGTTGAAAAATTCACCAACTCTGTTGAAAAAGAAGAGGTTTGTGAGGTTTGTCAACTTGGAAAATAGGCTAAATTGCCATTTCCTACCAACAAAGCCTGGGTAGCCTCAAAGAGACTACAGCTCGTGCACAATGATGTGTGTGGCCCTATGAAGACTAAATCACTCAATGGGAACAGGTACTTTATTCTTTTCATTAATGACTGAACCAGATATTCGTAGATTTTCTTTTTGAAATGCAAATCTGAGGTAGCTCAAGTGTTTTTTAAGTTTAAAGCAGCAGCTGAAACTGAAACAGGCTGTAAGCTAAAGACCATAAGGTCAGACAATGGAACTGAGTATACCTCAGCTTAGTTTCAAGCTTAATGTAATGATGTAGGCATTAAACATCAATTGACCAATGTCTATACACCTCAGTAGAATGGGGTTAGTGAAAGAAAAAATAAGAGTTTAATGGATATGGTCAGGTGCCTTCTGTTTGAGAAGAATTTGCCCAAGACCATGTGGGCTGAAGTAGTTAACACTGCTGTTTACATTCAGGCTACCAACCAAGACATTGGACCATAAGACTCCATTTGAGGCCTGGTTCAGATTTAAACCATCATTGGCTTATATGAAAGTCTTTGGCTGCCTGTGTTATGCCCACATACCAGTTGTAAAGAGGGATAAATTGTCCAATAAGTCTCTGCCTGGTATTTTGGTGGGCTACAACATGGTCAAAAAAGGGTATAGGATCCTAGATCCTTCAACAAGTAAGATCCAAGTAAGCAGAGATGTGGTCTTTGATGAAAGAGGATGTTGGAACTGGAAAAGAAATGAGCCAGAGGCTATTTCTGAAGAGCTGATGGCTGATCAGACTGAATCTGATCAAATTGGTCTTGAAATGGACATAGATGATATGCCAATTAGAGGCACCAAACCCTTAGCTGAGATTTATGAGAGAGCACAAGTTGCCATAGTGGAACCAAGCAGTTTTGAAGAAGCTGAAGCTCATGAAGGGTGCAAGCAAGCCATGGTTGATAAAATCAAGATGATTCAAAAGAATCAGACATGGGAGCTGGTTGAAAAGCCTACCAACAGAAAGATAATTGGTGTGAAATGGGTCTATCGAGTCAAGCATAATGCAGATGGCAGTTTGAACAAGTTAAAAGCTAGGCTAGTTGTCAAGGGTTTCAGTCAAAGATATGGTTTGGACTACATGGAAACATTTGCACCAGTAGCCAGACTTGACACAATGAGATAGCTAGTTGCTCTAGCTGCTCAAAACCAGTGGAAAATTCATCAATTGGATGTGAAATCTGCATTTCTCAATGGCATTCTTGAATAGGAGATCTACATCGACCAGCCTCAAGGTTTTGTTGTGTCCGATAAAGAACACATGGTGTACAGGCTTAAAAAGGCCTTGTATGGCCTGAAACAAGCTCCTAGAGCCTGGTATGATAGAATTGATAGCTATTTGGTTAGTCTGGGATTTGATAGGAGCACCAGTGAGCCAACACTCTATGTCAAGAAGGATAAAGCTGAAACACAACTCATTATGTCTCTCTATACGGATGATCTTTTAGTGATAGGAGGAGATCAAGACATGTTGGCTGATTTCAAAGCCAAAATGAAGAACATGTTTGATATGTCTGATTTAGGGAGAATGAGTTACTTCCTTCGAATGGAGGTGATGCAAACTAGAAATGGAATTTTTCTTAGTCAAAAAGCCTTTTCTGTGAAGATTTTAAACAAGTTCTCTATGTAGAATTGTAAGCCAACAAGCACACCTATGGCTGTTGGTATGAAGCTATCGAGCCAAGGAGACCATGAGCCTGTTTGTGAATCTATCTACAAGAGTCTAGTTGGTTGTTTGTTCTATTTGACAGCTACTAGGCCTTGTAATACCCAATTTTAGCCCGGGCTCACATATGGAAACATAATTCTTGAGGATATGCAATAGTAGATATGATATGCAATCCTAGATATGATATGCAATCTTAGATATAATATATGCAATCTTGGATATGATATGCAATCTTAGATATGATATATAATCTTAGATATGATATGTAATCTTAGAATATATGATTTTGTAATCTTAGAGATTTAATTTGTAGATACCCTTTAATCTTAGCCGTTGATGTAATTGATTTGTACCGTTGGATTTGGGGAGGCTCAGCTATAAATAGAGGCCTCTCCCTTCATTGTAAAAGGGAGGAAGGAGGAGGAATAAAAAAGAGAACGATTAGCAGTTTTTTTAAAGGTGGTTTACTATTTTTCGTTCGATTATTTTTTACTTATTTACGATTTTAAAAAAAAAGGAGAAGGTGATACCATTGCGAATTTTATTTATTTATTTTTATTTAGCCCCTCCGCCTTTTAATGTTTTTGTAATTAAGTTTTTTATTTTTTTAATTTACCCTTTTATTTATTTTAAATTCCAATTTGATCCATTTGAACGGCGCCGTTTTAGAGGAGAAGGGAAATTTCCCTTCCAGCCCCTCTACGTAATCCGTGCGTTCAAATTAGTCCTTTTACTTTTATTTATTTACAGATTTACCCCAGATTTTTTAATTGCAATTCAATTTAGTTTTTTTATGTTCTTTTTATTTATTTTATTAATTAATAGTGTAATTATTATTTTTATTTTCATTTTTTAAAAATCTATATATGTATATTTTTATGAACATACTTATTTTTTTCAGCTAATATTTTTCTCATATATATATATATGTATATATACGTATATTTTTTTAAATTAATTTTGATAATGTACTCATTATTTAATTTTTTTATCTATGTATATTCCTTTTATATGTACATGTATATATATATATATATATATATATATATATTTAACGAATATTTTCCTATATTTTTTTAATGAATATTTTCATAGTTATATGTATATATTTATGTTTTTTTAAATGATTAAATACTCACTTTTTCTTTTTTAAAATATACCTATTTTTATTAATTTATATATGTACGTATAATTATATTTTTTTCTTTATTTGCATAAGTATATTATGTATTGTATTTATATATAAATTCTATAACCCAAAATTTTATTTGTAAATTATATGTATATTTTTAATCTTCATAATTTCCATGTGTATATTATACGTCTTCTGATCTTTATTTATTTTGTTTGCTTTCCCATTCATTGTATAATTGTGTTTACATTTAATATTTTGCATGTCATGGATTACTGTTTTTTTATTTCGTTTATTCATTTGTTTATATTATTTTTATGTCATTGATGTATTTATTATTGTTGTTATTAGTATTATAGCATTTGTACGTATAAAATAATGTTATTATTGTTGTTATTAGTATTATAGCATTTGTACGTATAAAATAACGTTACATCATTTTTTTTACTCAAATTTAAAAATAGAAAATTTTTTAAAATTGAGATAATGTTCGATTTTCAAGGAAATTGAGCCCTAACGTATTGGGTTCTGATTTTCTTCGTTAAATCTAACAATCGAGCATTTCTCTTTAATCAAAAAATAAGAGCTCATTATTGGGAATTCAACACGTTGTGTCCTAACATATTGGATGTGATGCATTGATTTCTCGAAATGAAGATTTTTTAAAAATAATAAAGGAAATATTCCGAGTTTGGGATTTTAAAGGAATTGTGCCCTAACGTATTGGGTGTGATTTCTTAAATCTTGGATAAGTGGATGTTCTTTTAATGTAAAGGAAATATTCCGAGTTTGGGATTTTAGAGGAATCGTGCCCTAACGTATTGGGTGTGATTTCTTAAATCTTAGATAAGTGGATGTTCTTTTAAGGTTTTATTGCACAAGTTTGGTGGCGACTCCCAATTTTCATTTTTTTTAAGTCGACAACCTAAAAATTTTTGTTTTTTAAAAAAAAAACGGTTTCGACAGCTTGGCGACTCCACTGGGGACTTTTTTAAAAAAAATAAGAGAGTCGAGCCACAAAGTTGATTAATTCTTGTCTTATAGTCGAGAAAATATTTTTTATAAAAAACTCATGACATCCTTCATTATCTTCTTGTTTAAATATTGTTTGCATTATACATTTCATGAGCTGAACAATTTTACCCTTTTAAGTGGGAGTTAGAAGCTATGCCTTCGTGAGGTTTTCACCTCCGTGCAGGGTAGTGGACTACTTCCGGGATACATCCGTACCTATGTCTTCGTGAGATTTTCATCTCCGTGCAGCCATAGGGAAATGTATTCCCCTGAACTGAACTCAGTCCATATGAGCCTATAATGGGTGAGGATTGAGGAATCTGCTGGTTCAGGTACCTTTACCCTAGAAGCCAAACCACATATAGTGAACCTTAGGAATTCACTCTAGGTAGAACTATACTGAACTCTAGTAGATATCCGATCAGGTGTTTTACTATTTCTTGATTATATTTTATGTTGTTATATGACACTGACTTTTTGTGTGTTTTATTTTGATTGCATGACATGACCTTTCATTTCATCATTAAAAAGAGGTGTTGATTCACATTCAGTTGCTAATTAGAGAGCTGGTCATAAGAAAATGGGTTTTTTGATAAAGTGGATGACAATATGGTTGTTCGAATATGGTCCAAGAACACATGATAAGAAGAAGGATGATAATTTAATAAAGGACTACATGACTATGGCTCCGTTGCCCAATGATTCAAGATGGCAAAGATTATTTGAGAGCTGCTGAACCTTCTTAAAGAGAAGCCAACGAGCATCACGAGGATGAGTGAGCAACAAGCTACAGCTCGGATCAAGCAGAAAGAAGATAGAAGAGACGTCATTTTTGAAAAACTCAGGAGATTTATCTTAACGCTCGAATGAAGAAAAGGATCGAGTGTCTTTGCCAATGAGGGCAAGGCCGTATAAATATTCATTTTATGTAAAGAGATTTGTTTTCTAGTAAAGTTCTCTAAATGGAATTGAATCAGAATCAGCATCTCTTTATGCATTCATCGCATGCATTCGCATTGCATGACATCATAAACATTAAAGTCTATTAAAGAGCCTAATCGATTAAAATCATTCCTCAGTTAATCTGGAAGCCAACCAGCCTACTAAACACCGCTACGGTACTCGATCAAAAACTAAGTACATGGATCAAAGGATGGAAAGGCTAGAACAGTTCCAAAAGGAAATGTAGGAGCAACTTCAACAACAAATGAATGAGCAGCAAAAAATGATTGACAAAATGATGGAATCTCAAGGGAATATGATGGCTCAGTTAACTCAATGGTTGAACAAGGGAACTGATAAAGGAAAAGGCTCTGTGCTCAATGTTGAAGAAGGAGACAATAAGGGACCTATCTATCCTCCGGACTCTACCCCTCTGCATGTTGAGGTATATCCACGCAAATCTTCTGTCACCATCAAGCCTCAACAGTTTCAGGCTGATGCTTCAATACTAATGAATTTTCAAGTTGGATCTGGCTCCAACCCTAAAGACAATTTGATGAAATGGCCGGAAGAGAGAAAATGAAGGATGAGTCGTCAAAACAGCTAGAAGCGAAGTATAAATGGCTAGAAGAGAAATTTAGAGCAATAAAATTTGTTGATAGCTACTATGGGATTGATGCTAAAGAATTGAGCTTGGTTCCAGATTTAGTACTCCCTTATAAATTCAAAATGCCTGAGTTTGAGAAGTACAATGGAACTAGTAGCCCCGAAGCTCATGTTACTATGTTCTGCAGATGGATGACTGGGTATGTTAATAATGACCAACTGCGGATACATTGTTTCCAGGATAGCCTCGCAGGGGCGGTATCCAAGTGGTACAATCAATTGAGTCGTACCCAGATCAATTCATGGAGAGATCTAGCACAGGTGTTCTTAAAACAGTATAGCCATGTGACTGACATGGTACCTGATAGAATTACTCTTCAGAATATGGAGAAGAAGCCTGGTGAAAGTTTCAGGCAATATGCACAGAGATGGAGGGAGGTTGCTGTCCAAGTTTAGCCATCTCTTCTAGAAAGAGAGATGACGATGCTTTTCGTTAATACATTGAAGGCCCCATTCATCACACATATGTTAGGGAGTGCCACAAAAAGCTTTTCTGACATAATCATGAATGGTGAAATGATTGAAAGTGCCATAAGAAGTGGAAAGATTGATGCTGGAGGAAATAACAGAAGGCAAGCCTCAAAAGAAAAGGGAAATGAGGTGAACAGCGTGAATACGTACGGTAAATCGATTGCTAACCAACAGGGTTCATCAAGACAAGAATTAGGTGTGAAGCCAGGTACTGAAAAGCTCCAGTTCATGCCAATTCCAATGTCGTACAAGGAGCTGTATCAAAGCTTATTGAATGCGCATGTTGTTGCTCCTTTACATATGAAGCCTCCACAGCCCCCGTATCCCAAATGGTATGATGCAAGTGCACAATGTGATTATCATGCAGGAATTACGGGGCATTCTATAGAAAGTTGCATTACCTTCAAAAAGTTAGTTGAAAAATTCATCAACATGGGTATTGTCAAGATAGATGGTTCATCTAGTACCCAGTCATGATTGAATATGAAGGGGTGTCGAGAAGTGTTCACGATGAAACAACTGAAGAAGAGACCTTGTCAGATTTTTGCCCTTATAGACTTGGGAGTGTTTTAAATAATTAGACTGCAGAAGAAGCCCCTGTAGTATTTAGAGATTACTCAGAGTAATGTTCAAAACACACTTGTTGCCTTCAGCCTAGAGGCAATAAGAATTCCTTCATGAAATAGGCTCATGTCTGAACGTCGTTATTCTAATAAAATACATCTTTGCATTCATTTTTTTAAGCCAATATTCTTTCATTCTTTTCGAATAATTATACTTTCATTCTTCCGTATCTTCTTCCATATTATTCTATTCATTCATAATTGTACAAATGATTATTCGTACATTCTTTTGTATATTCTTTGGTACCTACTATGGGTCCCCAGATATCAACGACATGAGTGATGCTGATACGGACTCAGAAGTTTCTTTTGAGTGAGATCTGTGTTTAGAGGGATCTCATGACTTTAAAGATGACATAGATTGTAGCCTATTTTTAGACTTGTTGAGGATGGTAGAACAGGAATGAAATCTTACTTCATGAGGAGACAATGGAGATTGTGACCTTAAGATAGAGTGCATAACCGAAGAAATGAAGCATAACCTTGTTGAGTTACTTCAAAGAGTTCAAAGATGCCTTCATATGGTCATATTAGGATATGCTTAAGTAAGCACCGACATCGTAATCAGAACAACAATACGATATCAAGAATTTACAGTATGTTCAAGATTAACATCATGAACGATGCATTTAGAATTCTTTGCTGGGGTAATGCCTTCTCCTTTGGCTCATCATGGTTTAGCCTATCGAAGTCAAGTTGCCATTTCTCCGTTGTTGGATTTCATCCTAATTGAAGAGGAAGATCCAAAGTTTTCGTCATAGTTAAATTTTGCCCCAAAAGGCTCTATGAAAGAAATCTGATCACAAAGAAGATCTTACATTGGTTCTGATCGAAAGGGATAACGAGGACTTGTCCAATCTTATGAGTTCAGATTCAAAAAAAAAATAAAAAAAAAAAGAAAAACAAAAAATGAAAGTGAAAGAAAATAGAAAAGAAAATGGAGAGGCCAAAGTGAAAACCCGCAAAGGGCACTTTGAGACCAAAGGGGATTTGAGTTGAAAACCCAAAAAAGACAGCTCAAATATTGATTAGAATAGGGCACGAGGTGAATAGAGCAACTTAAAGTTTAACCAGATTGGGGCATGTGGTGATCTTGTTATACCTGAATTATTAGGAAAAGGTAGGCAACATCTTGGGGCATTAGCAGAGTACTGTGGATCTCCTAAACACATGTCAAACTTAGAAGGATCTTTAAAAAGTTTGTACAGAGAAGTTCAAGCTACGATATTTGGGGCACCCAATATTCATACTGAATTTGTTATTCTTGGAATACTTCATTCTTTTCCAAGATACGCATTCCCAATCAATTTCTTTGCTATCATTGTTTACTATTTTTGATAATCTATTCCTTTCGAACTATGCTCAGAACCAATTGTATTCTCATCCATTGTTATACCCTTTTTGCAAGCATGTTGCATTAGAATAATGATTAATGGACTAATAAAACTTTCACAAAGGAAGTTTTGCATATTACTCTAGAAGTTTCTAAATAATACAGGAGCCTGAAACAGGACTACTGTTTAGAACGCACCAAGTTTAAAGGTTGGAAATCTGAGAATGAAGAGTCTAAACTAGGACTTTCTCTTTGGATTTTGTTGTCAAAAACATTGGATGTCGTGTTGATGACAAAGCCTAAATAAACAATCAAGTAATGATCACCAGGCCATAGAAAGAGGTTACCTCGGGGCAGAGAGCCTTCATTTGCACATGAGCCTTTGGTACGACACCTTGGGAATGGTGTAAGAGACTAGAAAGATTTAGATCCTGTATCCTTGAATTGTGATAGGAGAGGATTGAAGAAAAGCCATATACTCTTGGGTTACAGTGGGAGAATGATGGTATGAATTTTTGCGCCCCAATGGATTAAACTTGGAGGTTCACAGTGGGGGGCAACCTGGCTAAATGTTTCTTCAGAAAAGCCAGTCAAGCAAAAAGGCGTTGTAGCACGTCAGTCACAAAGCCTTAATAAATTTTGAGTAATGACAACCTAAGTGGGATCATTCTCGGAAAAATAAAATTTTGCATTCATGCAAGCACCATTCATACATGTCTAGTTAGGAGCATTTGATGCATTTTGATCATGCCATCCTAATCATTAGGCATAATTAGGTTCATTATACAGGTCATGTTCCCCAGAAATTAGATCAGTGAAAGAGCAGATCTTGCCTTCATGCATCGACAGCGAAGCAGATCGAAAACAAAGCCTTGCCTTCCTCGTTGGTAGTGGAGCAGGTTAAAGATAGCAAATCTTGCCTTCCTGTATTGACAGCAAAGCAGATCGAAGATGGTGGATTTTACCTCCCTGTGGTGATAGTAGAGTACATTGAAGCCAGTAATTCTACTTCCATGGACAACAGTGGAATAGATTGAAGATTTCAGATCTTATCTCCCTAAGCAGTAGTGGAGCAGATCGAAGATGGCAGATTTTACCTCCTTGTGGTTATAGTGGAGTACATTGAAGCCAGTAATTCTACTTCCCTGGGTAACAGTGGAATAGATTGAAGATGGCAAGTCTTATCCTCCTGAAGTTGCTGTGAGGCAGACTGAATATGGAAAATCTTATCTCCCTGAAGTTGTAGTGGAGCAGATTAAAGTCGACGATCCTATCTCCCTGAAGTTGCAGTGGAGCGGATTAAAAACCTTAGATCTTATCTCTCTGAAGTTGCAGAAAGCATATCACATCAAGTCTTATCCTCCTGAAGTTGCAGTGGGGCAGACTGAAATTGGCAAGTCTTATCTCCCTGAAGTTGCAGTGGAGCAGGTTAAAGCCGATAATCCTATCTCCTTGAAGTTGCAGTGGAGCGGATTAAAACCTTGCATCTTATCTCTCTGAAGTTGCAGAGAGCAGAACGCATCTAGTCTTATCTCCCTGAAGTTGCAGTGGAGTAGACTAAATAAACAAATCCTATCTCCCTAAAGTTGTAGCGGAGTGGATTAGAATGATGGATCTTATCTCTCTGAAATTACAGTAGAGCAGATCACATCAAATTCATCTTTAAGTTGCAGTAGATCAAGCCGAAGCTACAAGTCTTATCTCCCTGAAGCTGCAGTGGAGTAGATTGAAGCACCAATTCCTATACCTCTGAAGATGCAGTAGGATGGATGTGGCTGCTTGAAGAAGAAGAGCACCAAGATCCAGCGTGACCGGGCAAAAATTGGTCATTTCTAAAGTCTTTGCTCCGTTCCTGTTACACGACAACGAGCAAAAAGGGGCAGCTGTAATACCCAATTTTAGCCCGGGCTCACATATGGAAACATAATTCTTGAGGATATGCAATATTAGATATGATATGCAATCCTAGATATGATATGCAATCTTAGATATAATATATGCAATCTTGGATATGATAGGCAATCTTAGATATGATATATAATCTTAGATATGATATGCAATCTTAGAATATATGATTTTGTAATCTTAGAGATTTAATTTGTAGATACCCTTTAATCTTAGCCGTTGATGTAATTGATTTGTACCGTTGGATTTGGGGAGGCTCAGCTATAAATAGAGGCCTCTCCCTTCATTGTAAAAGGGAGGAAGGAGGAGGAATAAAAAAGAGAACGATTCTAAAAAAAAAGGAGAAGGTGATACCATATCGAATTTTATTTATTTAATTTTATTTAGCCCCTCTGCCTTTTAATGTTTTTGTAATTAAGTTTTTTTATTTTTTTAATTTACCGTTTTATTTATTTTAAATTCCAATTTGATCCATTTGAACGGCGCCGTTTTAGAGGAGAAGGGAAAATTTCCCTTCCAGCCCCTCTATGTAATCTGCACGTTCAAATTAGTCCTTTTACTTTTATTTATTTGCGGATTTACCCCAGATTTTTTAATTGCAATTCAATTTAGTTTTTTTATGTTCTTTTTATTTATTTTATTAATTAATAGTGTAATTATTATTTTTATTTTCATTTTTTAAAAATCTATATATGTATATTTTTATAAACATACTTATTTTTTTCAGCTAATATTTTTCTCATATATATATATATATATGTATATATACGTATATTTTTTTTTAAATTAATTTTGATAATGTACTCATTATTTAATTTTTTTTATCTATGTATATTCCTTTTATATGTACATGTATATATATATATATATTTTTTTAACGAATATTTTCCTATATTTTTTTAATGAATATTTTCATATTTATATGTATATATTTTTTTTTTAAATGATTAAATACTCACTTTTTCTTTTTTAAAATATACCTATTTTTTATTATTTTATATATGTACGTATAATTATATTTTTTTCTTTATTTGCATAAGTATATTATGTATTGTATTTATATATAAATTCTATAACCCAAAATTTTATTTGTAAATTATGTATATTTTTAATCTTCATAATTTCCATGTGTATATTATACGTCTTCTGATCTTTATTTATTTTGTTTGCTTTCCCATTCATTGTATAATTGTGTTTACATTTAATATTTTGCATGTTATGGATTACTGTTTTTTTTATTTCGTTTATTCATTTGTTTATATTATTTTTATGTCATTGATGTATTTATTATTGTTGTTATTATTATTATAGCATTTGTACGTATAAAATAACGTTACATCATTTTTTTTACTCAAATTTAAAAATAGAAAATTTTTTAAAATTGAGATAATGTTCGATTTTCAAGGAAATTGAGCCCTAACGTATTGGGTTCCGATTTTCTTCGTTAAATCTAACAATCAAGCATTTCTCTTTAATCAAAAAATAAGAGCTCATTATTGGGAATTCAATACGTTGTGTCCTAACGTATTGGATGTGACGCATTGATTTCTCGAAATGAAGATTTTTTAAAAATAATAAAGGAAATATTCCAAGTTTGGGATTTTAAAGGAATTGTGCCCTAACGTATTGGGTGTGATTTCTTAAATCTTGGATAAGTGGATGTTCTTTTAAAGTAAAGGAAATATTCCGAGTTTGGGATTCTAGAGGAATCGTGCCCTAACGTATTGGGTGTGATTTCTTAAATCTTGGATAAGTGGATGTTCTTTTAAGGTTTTATTGCACAAGTATTTTGGCCCAATTCATTTTTGGGGGAAAATTAGAATGCTGTGCCCTAACGCATTGGGTGTGGTATCTTCTTTCTCTGAAATAATAAGGGTCTTAATACGTAGCCTTTTAAGTTTTGCTAAGGATTACGTTTTTCCAAATTCTCGACCTTAAGACACTAATCAATTAACTAGGTACCAATTTTTGGGCATAATGAGGGTGCTAATCCTTCCTCATACGTAACCGACTCCCGGACCCGTTTTTCTAAAATTCGTAGACCAAAGTCATTTTTTAGGTGACCCAATCACACCTTAATAAAAGATTGGTGGCGACTCCCAATTTTCATATTTTTAAGTCGACAACCTAAAAATTTTTGTTTTTTTTCAAAAAACGGTTTCGACAGGCCTGATATCATGTTTGCTGTGAGTATGTTATCAAGGTTCATGCATTGCTGCAATCAACAGCATTTTCAAGCAGGCAAAAGAGTGCTCAGGTACATCAAAGGTACCTTGAGCCATGAAATACAGTTTGGAAAGGCTGAAAAGTTGAATCTGATAGGCTATACTGACAGTGACTGGGCTGGTTCAAAAGATGATTTGAAAAGCACTTCTGGTTATGCATTTACACTTGGCTTAGCTATGTTCTGTTGGAGTTCAAGGAAGCAATCAACAGTGGCTCAGTTAACAGCAGAAGCTGAGTATGCTGCAGCTACTAGTGCAGTTAATCAAGCCATTTGGCTAAGAAAAATTCTAGTGGATTTGAACCTACACCAAAGAGAAGCAACGGAGATCTATTGTGATAACAAGTTTGCTGTTGCAATTGCAAAGAATCCTATTTTCCATGGTAGAACAAAGTATTTCAGCATCAAGCTACATGTAGTGAGGGAAATGGAACAAGCTCGAGAGGTGGAGCTGATTCATTGCAATTCAGAAGAACAGGTTGTTGGTATTTTCATAAAGGCCCTTAGTGAGTCAAGGTTCAGCAAATTAAGAAAGCAAATGGGAGTTTGCAGCATGGAGTCCAAGGAGGAGTGTTGAAGTTGGCCTCCATACAGCTCATGAAGCAAGAAGTAGCACATGCAATCGAGCCAATGTGCAGGAGCTGAAGCACCATGCTGCTGTTCAGCTTCTTTTGTTTTGTTACTGTAATGTTCATTTTGTAATCAAGTTAGAATTGAACTTAGTTGGTGACTGCAATTTGATGTAATTAGGTGTTGATTGACTTAAAGATCAGCAAAACAACATGTACAAGTTAATTCAACAAATTTCAATGTAACTTAGTGGTGTTAGGCAGTTGATTAGGTAAAAATTTGTTTGTTTTTTATCAGCTTAACTGATATATGTAATGGCTTAATGCCTTTCATTATGTTAATGAAAAATAAGCTTGTTTTTCATCCATATATTCTCCATTTTTCTTTCCCTTCAATTTTTCTGTTCCAAAGCAAATTTCTGCTTTCTGCAAGTCACAAGTCTTGCTGCTCAAGTCAGTAGATGACCTTGCTTCATACTTGCTCATAGTTCCAACAAGATTGTGGTTAATTGATAGAAAAAAAATAATGTTTGTATATCTACTTACTTAACAAAGGGTTATTGTTGGTTTACTTTTGTTGCATGTGTTGGGCATTTTCAGCAGTGGCAGCCATTAAAGGGATAATCCAAATAAAACTGGTAAATTAATCTCATTATATGAGCAACAACTGTTGTATTGCAGCACAAATGAAGGACACGGAGCTTGTAAAGGAGGATGGATGACGGATGCTTTCGAATACATTAGACGAAGTCAAGGAATAACCATGATGTGATGCATCCTTAGCTGGTACTATTAATGTTTACTACAATTGGTGCAAGACGTAAAATTAAATATGTTGCCAAATATTTCCTTCAACATTTATATGTTTCAGAAAATTTAATTTCAATTAAATTATTTTTATTTGTTAAAAATTTAATTTTGAAGAATTGACGGTTATAGTGTCACTGATAACGTAATAATTGTAAGAGAGATTAGACCACAGATATTTGAGAGTAAAAATACCATAATGTAAAAATACATTACATCATTTTCTTAGACTGTCAACAATTGCGAATAAACAATACTACACGTCATTAAATAAGCTGCTAATTTAACTTGGCTTAAAAACTTTATATTTAGATAAATATTAGAGGTTTTTATCGAGGATAATCATGCAACTAAAATGATAATTCTATCTTCACAAAGCTACCAGAGAAAGCTGTCATATTTTACCTATAAACATGCAACTTATTCGCATGATTTGAGGAGTTGCTTTTGTATTTTTTTATCGTCTAATTGTTGTCAGAATTTACTTTGTTGTTTGCACTCTCTGTCATTCTAGAGGGAGAAAGCATTCACAAATTCTTCAGCCCTCAAAACACACTCAACGAAATTATTTTGGTCTAAAAAATTCTTCTCTTTTCTCTCCATATTTTCATACGTTTCCAAGATAAAGGAAGGCAAAATTTGTTCGTTGATCGCTGCAGAGGTATTGTTGCTTCGATCATCTTGTTGTTGTATCTTGAGAGACAGCCTACCAACGTTTCTCCAAGTACCATAGGAGCAGCCGAATCTATCTTAAGAAAACAGTAATAACAGGCCTCAACATTTAGTAAAACTCGATTCTTTTATAGAGTTTCTGGTTTTCATAATCTTGTTTATTTAATTAGTTTTTCGTATCTGATATTTTAAATATAAATATTTATTTAACTTGTTTTATTTAATTCTGTGTTTTTTTTGCATAAATATAAACATCTGTTTATATTACTTGTTTAGATCTTTTATTTAATATAATTATTTATATTTATATTTGTTCGTTAACGTGTTTTGTCCAACAACTTTTGGGTGACCAAAACGAAAGTGTGAACATGATATGACTTATACAAGTTAACTATCATTAGAGATTTAATGGGTGGATGACTAAAATAAAAGCGCCTTAAAAATTGAATAATAAAATTACAAGATTTTATTTTGGATAACCAAGATAAAAGTACCCTAAAAATTGAATCACCAAATAGATTGTAATGATTCAAAAATTAGTTCAAGTGTACATATGACTTTAAAAACTCTAAATGATGTAGTGGAGAAAGTTCCAATAATATAATTTCCCCGTGACTAGCATTAGTCTACTAATTGCTGCGCCAATTAAGTAAAAGAGTATCGTGTGGGTTAGAATTTTCGTCTACTTGGTTCTAAGTATTCTTGATATTGTTTATCAGACAAACCTTAATTCTAAGTTCAACCCTTACACATTTGAGGGTCTTCCTTAATTGTTTTATTTAAAAATATTAAAATAATATTTGATACATTATAGGTATTTTTTTAATTCTGTAAGTAGGTTTTAAAAGATGACACATGTTTATTTTAGGGTTTAAAATATAAAAAATTATTATTTTTTAAAAAAATTAAACACGTAGCCGTATTTGAATCTTACTTATAAAATTGAAATTTTCCATTAATAATGTACTAACTATTAACTCAAAAATAATAAATGAGAAAGACACCATTACAATAATAATTTTTATTTTATTAAAAATATTTTTTTAAGTAATTTCTCTGGATAAATTGATTGTGATTCGCGTTGGTATTGAGTTAATATGTGACACCAAATTTAATAAAAAAATTTATTATATTATAGATAACACAATTTTAATTAATCAATATTTTTCCTCAATCAAAAGATTTTTACTATGAAAAAATAATCATGCCTTGGATGATAAGCTACGAAATCTAATTTTAATGAAACCTTCAAAAATAAATAAATCACCCAACAATTAAAGGATGAAAATTAATAATCAAAAGACATGATATGATGGTTGCTTATGTCATCTTTTATTTATGTGATCGGGATTCAATTTTTAATTATAAAAATAAAGTATATTTCATAACCAATGATTTATCTCCACGTAAAACACTTATAGTAAGAGGATTAATCACTGCTATTAATGATTTGCTCAATCGGTGCCTTCAATGAAGTATCGCGAGAGTCAAGACACTTGCACTAAAGACCTTAGAGTTTAAATATAATAATTTCTTTCTTTTAATTATTTTGTGAATTTCCATCGGTTCGACATTTAATATAAATATATTTTTTTTAAAATTCAAATTTGAATGGTACTATTCTAATAATAACATACTGGTTAAAATTTTAAAAATGAAAATCTGTAGCAGTAATTAGCATATTGCTTCAATTGAGATTGAATGAATTAAACTTACTAAAATAATTAAGAGATTCAAATTACATTATTTTGATTCTTTTTTTTTCTTTCTCAGCATGTGATTTTGAAAAATGTCAATTTTGGATTTTGCTAGCTATAAGTACAATTTTCTTTAAAAAACTGACACTTTTTCTTATAGAAAAGTTTCAAATTTTACTTAAATTTTTGACTTCATTAGCATTTTATGCAGATATTTCATGTATATATACTCACATGCATGTGCTAATTCTTAAATTCGTACTGTGTCTCTGCATATACTGAAAAACGCCATTTACATTATCTCTTGTCATGTCTCGAACAATTAATGAAAGCGCCATTGTTGACAAACATGAGCAATGGATAGTTGATTACAGTCGAAAATATGAGAGCAACTTAGAGAAGGAAAAACGTCTTAATATATTTAAGGACAACTTGAAATATATTGAGAGTTTTAACAATGACAAAAATAAAAGTTTTAAGTTAAGTCTCAATAAATTTGCAGATATGACGCATGATGAATTTATTACTGGATACAAGATGGGGGACAATTCCACTATGTCCCAATCAACATCATTTATGTATGAAAGCTTCTCAGATGTTCCAACGAGCGTCGATTGGAGGACGAAAGGTGCCGTCACTGCCATTAAGTCTCAGGGTACCTGTGGTAAGTCCCAGTTTACACACTTGCAAAATATTTATTATATTTTCTTAATTAGATCATCGTATTTCAAATTCTGTGCTTCAAATTTTGAGTATATTAAAATGTTAAACTATCTGTCTAATATTAAAATGTTAAATGTCCGTGTGCGGCATAGACCTGTGTGGCCACCCGTATGGTCACGAAACCACACCGAAACAGCCTAAAAATCATGCTTTTGATGTCGAAACGATCCCCAACAAAACATATAGAATTTCATGCAATTCAGTAACAATACGATACTTCAAATAACCAATTTCATAAACACACAAGACATTATCAAATTCCACCGCAATTCGATACCGAAGTTAAACCATTTCAGAACACACACGTTAGAACGCAATATCAAGCACCAAGGATCAATCGATTCGCTCTCAACAAACTGTTCGAAAACCTCAATTTCACACATAAACTTAAAATATAAGAACTTCAATTAACAAATAATAGAAACAGAAGCAATTCTATCATAAACCCTCATGAACAAAACCTACCCGCTTCACCTCCGATAAAACAAAACACACGAGGACGATCAGTCTTGAGCAGACAACACGTAACGTGAGTGTAAAATGGAAGAAACAATAAATCAAAATAACTGAAACTTGGGGTAAAGAACCGAAAAATAACAGAGGGAACAACAAAAAAAAAAAAAATAGGGAAAAGGAAATGGAAAATAACATGAAACTGAAAAACCTCCTCTTTCAAATTTTAAAAGTAAATCTTTAAAAATTAAGAAAGCAAAACCAAAATAAATTAATTCCTCAAAACAGACATGCGGATTTGAACCCAAAACCCAAAAGTAAACTAACACACTCACCACCACTAAACCAACAAGCTCATTCTAATATTAAAACGCAAAAACCCACTCAAGTGCTCGACCTATTCAATGACCCTAACCACAACCTTAAAACTTCTAACCCCAAATTCCGGGGTATTCCAAGAGGTATTGATACCTGATATGAAATTTTGAAAACTTTGCAATTTGGTCTTATTTCATGCTCGGTTCAACAATTAAGTAGTCGTAAGTTCGATTAAAGCTCGAATTTTATTATGTATCATATTGTAAATGTGTATCACATGTTTGTATGTTTGAATTATTATTTTACTGTATTATTAATTGTAGTTGCTCCGGTAATGAATGTAATATTCTATTGCTCGAACATAGCAATTGGATCGAGCAATGAGTGTTACAAAGGATCAAGCAATGGGTGTTACAAAGTGCATGAGTTGCAAATTCTAGCTTCAAAATCTCTAATTCACTTCAAATTTTTACAAATTTATCCAAGAAAGATTCTAACCCACATTACTAACAAACATATAATATAAAGAATTTAAATAACCAAATTTTTATAATTTATGTAATTAAGTTAGGTCCTAACCCACTAGATAGGTGGGCTACCGATTGGGACTTTTATATTTCAAAATTTAGGCACTTAAGCTTTAGTTTGGTGGTGCAATAATTATTTATATAATAATAATTATTTTGTTTGCATCGAAACTAATTTATTGAAATAACACAATTTTCTTAAAATGTTTTCGAATTGAAGAAACATAATTTTAAGCACCTAAAATAAAAGGTTTGCAATTTAAGCACTCACATTACATTGTTCAATTATTTTAGTCACCCCTGTTACTATCGCAAACGACAAGCTGACGCAGCAATTAAAAAAGTCAGTATAATTATAAATTTAGCCCTTAATTTTTACAAATTATATCGATTTAGTCATAAATTTAAAAAATTAACTCGCAAAATTTATAAATATTTTTAATTTAGTTTCTGATTCTAAAAAAATCAAAAAAAATAAAATACATAAATATTTTCAAAATATATAATAATAAATTCAAATTTTGTATTAATATTGTATTAGATAAACATAATATTAATATAATTATTTTTATTTAACATTAATATAAAATTTAAATGTATTATCATGATTTATAAAATTATTTATGTATGTTTATATATTTCATTGAATTTTTTAGAATTAAGATCAAATTGAGAATATTTGTAAATTTTGAGTTAATTTTTTAAAATTATGACTAAATTGATATAATATGTAAAAATTGAGGGTTAAATTTGTTATTATACTATTTTTTTAACTGTGATGTTAGCTTGTTATTGTATTTTAACGGGAGCGACTAAAATGACTAAATTATGAAATGTGGGTAATTAAATTATAATTTTTTTATTTTTGATGCTTAACAAAATTTATAGTTAGGTGATAGTTGGCTCAAAATAAAAAATTATATTTCTAAAAAGAATGAGATAAATGACTATATTTAAAATCTATTTATAGAATTAAAATTTTCTAATGATAATATATTAAATATTAACAAAAAATAATAAGATACCATTATAATAATGTTAAATATTTTATTAAAATAATTATTAAATAATTTCTTCAATAAAAAATTGATATTGGACCAAAAGCTGAAGACCCAATGGACATGTAGTGGGAGAATTGGAATGTTAACATTGACTTCGAAGTCAAACACCAACCGAGAAACAGCAATGAAGGAATAAGTAAAACATTGTATGTCTCCGTCAATCACGCCACACTAATAATTTGTTGATTTATATAAAAAAAAAAATGTATGTCTCTAATTGTAACCCTGAAAATTGACTTGATTGGCGTTTTATTTGGACTTAATTAAAAAAATATTCATTTCAATCAATTTTTTAGTATATATACATTCATAGAGTGCTAGTTCTTCACAACTTGGCAATTAGCAAAGAAAAAACCCAGAAATTAGTGTAGTATTTCAGCATATACTGCAAAACAACAAGATGAGTTTAATCCATGCCTTTTTGTTTTTAATTTTTGGGACATTAGCATCTCTTGCTATGTCCCGAACAATCTATGAAGCCTCTGTTGTTGATAAACATGAGCAATGGATGGTTGATTATGGTCGAAAATATGAGAGCAAATTAGAGAAGGAGAAGCGTCTTAATATATTCAAAGAGAATTTGGAATACATTGAGAGCTTCAACAATGGTGGAAATAGAAGTTTTAAGTTAAGCCTGAATGAATTTGCAGACATGACACAAGATGAATTCTTTGCAGCTCACACTGGATACAAGATGCAAGACAACCCCATAATGCCTGAGTCAACGTCGTTCAGGTATGAGAACGTATCAGATGTTCCGACAAACTTTGATTGGAGGGACCAAGGTGCAGTCACTCCTGCTAAGAATCAAGGTCAATGTGGTAAGTAATAATTTATATATATACATAAAATTGTTGACTGAGTAAGCAATCTTTTTAGAAGGTGAATTCCATACAACACGTCGCTTTTAAAGATTACATGCGATATATAATAGGCTTCCCTACTAACATTTACATGTTTTGTCAAAATGACCATAATTGTATTTTTAAGTCTTTTTTAGCCATTAACTTTTGTTTTTGTTTTTTCAAACCATCTATTCTAACAAATTCGATGAAAGTACCGTTAAAAAAGTTAACGAGTATGATGTGAAATTTCATATGTAGAATATTTTTAATGAAATGTAATTTATTACTTAGATAACCCAACAAGATAATTGCACGTGGAAAATAATAAAATAAATAAATAATACAAGCAATTTCAAAAAATAACTCTTAATTGAAATAAACATACGAAAGATTGAAATATTTTGGAAAAAAATTGAAACCTTGAACCATTTTCTTTAAATTAAGATTTATTTTTTTAATTTCATATATTATTTATTTTATTGTTTTTCACATGTAATTATCTTATTGAGGTATCTAAGTAATAAATTACATTTGATTAAAAATATTTCACATATGTTAGAAAAAAGAACAAAAACTGATGGTCAGAAAAGGCTCAAAAATACAATCAGGCTATTTTGACAAAACATATATATGCTAGTGACCAAATTTGTCATTAAGTCTAAATAATAAAACTTAAGGTTTGAAATTAATAATAATAGATGTGATATGTATTAAATTAAAATAAAAAATATTTAAATTGCAAGTAAAAAAAATTAAACAAGTAAATATATTATATTAAAAATAATAAATACGACCCGCTTGTTTATTTTGATATTGTCACTTCTCTTGAATTATTATCGAGTTGATTTGTAATCAACTCAACCAATAACATCATCAATATATAAACAATGGCCGAAAATATTTTTATAATAAATTTAAAATATATAAAAATATAAAATAAAATCTTGATTAAAGGGTAATTTTTTTTTATAAATATTTGTCACATGGGTTTAGATCACATCTTATGCAAAATTTTTATTTAATTTTTTAAAAATTTGAAAAGACAATTATTATTGTAATAGTATAATTTACTTCACCTGTAACATTATTTTTGTTTTTTCCTTTATGATTCGGTAACTAGTTACATCAACTCAATCAAAAGTTTATATATTATTATAGGTTGGCGTTGAAGCATTCATTTATTTATTTATTTTCATTAATTGCTTTATACTTAACAACGGGTTATTGTTGGTTTACTTTTGCAGGATGTTGTTGGGCATTTTCAGCAGTGGCAGCCGTTGAAGGGATAATCCAAATCAAAACTGGTAAATTAATCTCATTATCTGAGCAACAACTGTTGGATTGCAGCACAAATGGAGGAAACCAAGGTTGTAGTGGAGGATGGATGATGAATGCTTTTGAATACATCAGCCAAAACCAAGGAATAACCACCGAAGAAAGCTACCCATATCAACAAACGCAAGAAACTTGCGACACATAGATAAACAAAGTTGCCACCATCAATGGCTATCAAATGGTGCCTCAAAACGACGAAGAAGCATTACTTAAGGCCGTTACAAATCAACCAGTCTCGGTGGCACTCGATGGATATGGACAATCCTTTCAGTTTTACAAAGGTGGAGTGTTTACAGGAGATTGTAGCAACGATCTCACCCATGCAGTCACCATTGTTGGATATGGGACAAGTGAAGAAGGTTTAAACTATTGGCTGATTAAGAATTCATGGGGAGAAACTTGGGGTGAAAATGGGTATATGAGGATTCAAAGGGATGTGAATACACCAGGTGGGTTATGTGGCATCGCCATGAAAGCTTCGTATCCAATTGCATAAGTTCATATAATGGACATTTCTCTACTGATATAAGTGGTTGTACTAGATCAATGTTTGAGGATATTTTTCTCAAAAACTTATTAAATATTTTCTTTTTTACAACTGAAATTTATTTATAAGATAATATTTTATAATAATTAATATCTTATATATGTATTTATTGGGGATGGCCCAAGAGTCCCACTATGCCCTACATTATATATTGTTAAGTATGAAATCAAGTGGAAGCTGGAAGTAAGTGTCACTTTTATTGAAGATAAAAAGCTGGCTTTTATAGCCTTACAAATGACAAATACAGAATCACAACACCTATATCACCTATAGACGAGGATCACCACTAGTTTAAACAAATACACAAAGTTGTTCCTAAAGAATAGGACTTATTGAAACAGAAAAACAACTTTGAAAGCACTAAATAATTCAAACAATTCCTCCCCTAAACTGGTCTGCATATTTGCAGTTAGTTTACTTCTCCACAAATTCCAAGTTTTTCCCTAAGCTTTTCAAATGTCTCAAACTTCAATTCCTTAGTCATGATGTCTGTTGTCTGCTCCTTTATTCCACAATAGACAAGCTCAATAACTTTATCATTAGACAATTCACGAAGGAAGTGGTACCTTACATGAATGTGTTTTCTCCTTCCATGCAATACGACATTCTTTGATAGTTTGATGGTGGAGGCATTGTCACAATATAACGTGATACTTTCTTTTTGAGGATGATTGAAAGAATCCAAGATTCTTCTCATCCAAATTGCTTGACAACCACATGACACTACTGCTATGAACTCTGGTTCGGTGGTAGATAAGGTCACTACTGGCTACTTTTTCGAAGACCACGCAACAGCTATTTCTTCGAAGACCATGCAACGACATTTTCTCCGAACAGAAAAACATATCCTGAAGTGATCCTTCTATCATCTTGATCCCCAGCATAATCACTGTCTATGTAGCCAACTAACTCACCAGTTCCGCTTTTTTTGTACAAAATGCCTAGCTCTAAGGTTCCTTTTATATATCGAAAGACCCTTTTTGTTGTATTAAGATGAAGTTCAGTAGGTTTTTCCATATATTGACTCACCAGTCCAACCATATACATTAGATCTAGTCTGGTCGTAGTTAAATATCGAAGACTCCCCACAATTTTCTTATAACCAGTGACATCTTCTTTGACTCCATCTTTATTTTTCACGAGTTTGTTCTTGGAACAATAGGACTTCTAATAGAGTTGCAGCTTAACATTCCAAATCTCTCAAGAACTTAATTAGCATACTTCCTTTGACTAATAATTATGCCTTTATCAATCTGTAACACTTCAACTCCAAGAAAGTATTTCATCTTTCCAAGATCAGTCATTTCAAATTGTCGCATCATGGAATTTTTAAAGGCTTTAATTATTTCCTCATCATTTCCCGTGAACATGAGATCATCAACATACAAACTAACAATCAAAATTCTTCCTTTCGAATCAGTTTGAATAAAAAGAGTAGGTTCAAATGGGCACCTTTCAAAACTTTCCTTTGTAAAATAGGACTCAATGTGACTATACCATGCTCTTGGAGCTTGCTTAAGACTGTACAAGGCCTTTTTTAATTTGTAGACTTTATGCTCCTCCCTTCTTTCTCTAATTGATCAACAAAGACTTCCTCCACCAGCTTTCCATTAAGGAAATTGCATTTAACATCAAGTTGGTAGATATTCCAACCTTTTTGTGCAGCCATTGCAATCACCATTAGGATTGTATCCCATTTTGCAATTGGTTGTAATCAATTACATATTTCTGGGCATATCCCTTTGCCACCAATCGTGCCTTGTGTTTGTCAATCTCACCAAGTTCATTTAGCTTGGTTTTGAACACCCATTTTACTTCGATCTTCTTTGCACCAACTGACAATTCCATCAATTCTCATGTTTCATTTTTTCAATGGCTTGAATCTCTAGTTTCATAGCTTTAAGCATTTTTCGCTTACAACTTCTTTAAAAGTGATTGGATCTACTGTGGTGTATAGAACCAAGTTATTGACTTCTTCGTATTCATCACAAAGGCCTAATCCTGCGCCACTCACATAATCTTTTTACCACTCTGGTGCTCTTCTATTCTCCCGTCTAATCCTCTCTTAATCTGCAGCTAGAATGTTCACACTTGGTGGTTTTTTCCAACTACTTCCTCTATGTTTGGTACAACGACATCATCTTCACTCACATCATCCTTAAGAGTAATATCTTCCCATTCCAAGTCTTTGTTTGCATCTTCTGAATTTTGAATCCAATCCTAGCCTTTATCTTCTTCAAAAACAACATCACGACTTATCACAATACGCCTAGAGACTAGATCATATAATCGATAAGCCTTGGATTCATTACTTACACCAAAGAAAACACACTTGTAGCTTTTGTCTTCTAAATTTGTTCTTATTTGTTCAGGTATGTGTACATGGGCAACACACCCGAACACTCGAAAATGGTCCACAGAAGGTGTAACATTACTCCTAACCTCTTCTGGTGTTCATCCATTCATGGGTACTGTCAAGCTCCTGTTCATCACATGGGTACACCATTGAACTGCTTCTGCCCAAAATTCTTTTGGGACATTTTTTCAAATAACATGCTTCGAACTGAGTTCATAATAGTTCGATTCCTCTTCTTCTGCTACTCCGTTTTGTTGCTAAGTGTAGGCTGCAGTCAATTGCCTGCGAATACCATTCTCCATATAGAAATTATTAAATTTATGGGAGGTGAACTCTTTACCCTTATCTATGCGTAAGCAAGCTATACGTTTACCACTTTCATTCTCAACATATTTTTTAAAGCTCTGTAATACCTCAAACATCGCTAATTTTTCATGCAAGAAATAGACCCAAATTTTGTGACTAAAATCATCAATAAAACTGAGTAAGTACCTCTTCCCACCTATAAAAATCAGTGTAATTGGTCCACAAATGTCAGAATGTATCAACTGCAACTTTCTTGATGCTCTGCCATTTTCTCCCTAATTTGCTTTCTAACCAAACAATGAGTAAATACTTTGATTGGAATGCTGATTGTTGGTAAGCCACGAACTAACCTTTTGGACTGCATCATACGTAAGCTTTTGTAGTTCAAATGACCAAACTTGTAGTGCCATAGATGAGAGATATATTTTGTGTTAGTTTAGAAGCATGATGAAACCAATGGTTGTGAGCATGGTAAAACAATAGCTGAAAGCACAAACATCCAATTTCTGGTCATTTTGGTTGTTACAATGAGCCCTCTTTGTGAATGATACAACTTGCACTCACCCCCTTGAATCAAAATATCTATCCCTTTCTCTTGGACCTATCCTACGTTCAACAACTAATTTTTTAGATCTGGAACAAAGAAAATTTCAAAGATTACCTGTTTAGTGCCTCCAATCTCTAATCTAACACTTCCTTTTCCCATTACTACCATTTTTGTATCATTTTCAAGCTTGACGAAGTGTCAAAAGATGTGAACAAGATGAGGAAACCACTTCTTGTTCCCACACATATGATTCAACCATCCCAAAATAAGAAACCATACGCCATCTTGTTGTGGGTTATGTGTCTCCACACACGTTATTAAGAGCAGCTCTTCCTCTTCATCAAGTCCCACAAAGTTGGCTTTACTCTCCCACCTTGGACATTTATACTGAAAATGCCCTAATTTGTGGCATTTATAGCATTCTACCCAGGCTTCATCAAATGATCTCCTTTGCCTCTTCCACGCCTTCTGTATGAATTTGCACCACGTCCTCTACTTTCAAACCTTTTGTTACCAACAGTAACTTTTAAGGCATGATCTTCTTCTCTTTCCATTCTCTTAAACTTTTGTTCATGTATAGATAATGAACTTTTCAATTCATCAATAGAGATGGTATATGCATCTTTTTCCTCTTCGATAGATACCACCACATAAGTGAAACATTTTGTCAAAGCCCGTAAAATCTTTTCCATGATCACCGAGTTAGACATTATCTCCCCATTGCTCATCATCTAGTTTGTTACAGCCGTTACTTTAGTAAAGTAATCTTTGATCGTTTCTCCTTTCTTCATTTTTAACACCTCAAATTCTCTTTTTAAGGTGTTGAGAAGAGACATTTTCACTCTCTCATTTCCACCAAACTTGCTGTTCAAAGAATCCCAAACAATTCTGAAGGTTCGACTATCCAAAATCTACTAAAAAATAACACGATTTATGGCTTAATATAGATAGTGTTTGACCCTATGATCCTTCATATTTATCTCGTCCATCTATGTTTATTACACGATGGTCTGCACAGTCATTGTTTTAGGCACCTCGAAGCCTTTCTCAACTAGGTTCCACAGTCTTTTAGACCTCAATAGATTCTCCGTCATCTCACTCCAATGGTCGTAGTGAAGACCATTAAAATGACGAATCTTTGTAAGACTACCTTCACTCTGTTCTTCACTCATATCCACTTATTTTCTTAACAACCTAGTTTAGATACCAGAATGTTAAGTATAACATCAAGTGAAAGCTGGAAATAAGTGTCACTTTTGAAGATAAAAAGTTGGCTTTTTATAGCCTTACAAATGACAAATATAGAATCACAACTAGCACCTATATCACCTATAAACAAGGAAACCACTAGTTTAAACAAATGCAGAAAGTTGTTCCTAAAGAATAGGACTTATTGAAACAGAAAAACAACTTTGAAAACACTAAATAATTTAAACATATATGGGGGTGGTTTCAATTATATATATGAGAGAGAAAGAGTGCAACAAAATGAAAAAAACGAGAAAAGAAAAGAAAAGTCTGAGTAGTTTTTTATCACAAAGACCATTTTTTGTTCCTTTTTTCAATTGGAGGTATATTTAGAATAGTTAGTATACTCAAATATCTTTAATGTGTATGATCTAATTTTCATTTGGGATACTGTAATTTCGAGTTTTTTAGCTTCTAAAGTTAACTACTATTAGTGTGATATTCACAACTTTTTCTTTTAGTGTACTTGTGATTACTTAGTTAATAACCTTTGTTAAGTTATATGCTCTTGTTGTGACTTTGTGTTGTAATTTTTTAGCAATGACTTTTTTTATATAATGGAGTTTTAGGTGGACTTTCAAATCACGTGGTTTTTACCATTTTCTTTACAAAAAAAATAACTCGCATGTCTACATGCAATGACATGATATTAGAAAGGCATAATGACTTTTTAACCTTTCAACTTTACAAAAAAAAATCATTTTAGTTCTCTAGTTAATTTTTCACAATTTTTAGCTCTTAAACTTGCATTATTCCTCAATTCACTCTAAAATGGATGGAAAATTTAATGTTTTTCTCCTCTTTCTCTTTTCCTCTGTAATTGCTATCATCATTGTGTCCAACCATTAATCGATCAGATTTTCACATCAACTTATTTATTATAGTGTTTGAGAGAGAAAAATCAAGCCATAAATTTCTAATTTTTTCCTTTCTTTTTTCTGTTAGTACTAGCAGTATCTAAGTTTGTTTTCTTTTATTTTTGCTTTGGGTTCTCTTGAGAAGGCAAATCGGCAGAAAGGAGGCTTTGTTGAGAGTTGTTTTCTCTTTGTTAGAGGTTTCAGTTACGTTTTGGAAGAGCTAAGGGAGGTTGATTAGTGGATTTATGTCGGCTGAGTTTGATTTGGCTATGGTATTTTCATGGATTGGATCGTAAAAGAGCAAGCTATATTAAAAAATGGGTTACAATAGTGAGTCCTCTTTTTTCTTTTTCTTTATTTTTTTGGTTGCATAGAATTTTGAGTGTTTAATGAAATTGTCTTTTGTAGGTGGCATAATTGTCGAAAATATCAGACTTTTACACCACAATGATTTACAAGGACAGAAACGAAGAAGATGAAGATGACTCATTGCTCCCTCCGCTCCTCAAATGTCTTCCTAAAGACTTCAGAGGAGGTCCTACAGACTTTGATAATGATGACAATGCCGAAGATTTTGGGACCGTGATAGTGAAATCCAATTGCAGACATAACGCTCATGGTCAATTGTCGTATTTATTTAAGCCTCTAGCTACGGTTGTGGTGATCCCAATGAGGGCTAGGAGAGATGAACTGGACGTTGATGATGATGATGAGAAGGGGGAGGAGGATGGAGATGGAAGAGGTTTTGGGACGTTTGTGGTCAGATCGATGATGAGGTGTGAGAAGAAAGGGAGCAATGGGTGTTAGGACAGTGAGGAGTGAGAGGGAAGGCGGTGATGGTAGGGGTTGGGACATTTGGAGAGAAAGGGAAGCAAAGAGGGCATCTTAGAGTTGGAGATGGGCAAACTGCGAAAGTAGAGGAAAAGAAAGAAATGAGAGAAAGGGTACGTATCTTTGAAATTGGTCAAGCATCTTTGACACGTCATCTACCTATAGTTGACTGACAGTCAACTCACGTTTCCTGTTAAAATTAGACCGATTTCTAGAAAAATTGTAACGTTGAGGGTGTCAATCCAAAAAAAAAAGATTAAGAGCTCAAAACCAAAAACTCATAAACTTTGAGGGTATTTTTTTACAATAATACTAAAAAAATATAATATTAACCAAGACTTGTTTAAAGTAGTGATTAAAATTATCATATAGCATCCAAATGACACTGTTTAAACCATGTTAACATATAACATCTCCTCCAATATGATAATGATAAAAAAATCATAATATTAAAATATTTTTAAAAATAAAAATTACCATCACCGCCCCTGTATGATCGTGGATTAGAACACCCATGAAGGTAGATCCGTGAGATTGTCGGAAGCCCACGTTGAAATTGACCTTGTAACGGCCAACAATGTGAGGATCCCTGATTGGAAAAGAAGTTTGGACAACAGACAATTTCATAAGGTAAGATTTTATAAAAACAACCACTTCTTGAGCTGAGCCATGTTTCTCTTCATGAATAAATTGACTGTGTATAGTAACAACATTGTTGGGACGATAACAACCTCAAACATTAATAATAAACATTGATTGCATATGTGTCATAATGCCCATATAGTGACTATTATTTCCTGTGGCCCTGAAACACCGAGATAATGTAATATTATACCGAGGATGATGCTATCACAGCAAGAGGACTATAGACTTCTCTGATGATTAACAAAGTAAGCAAATCTCTACTGAAAGCAGATGATGCGTGAATAAGGTTCCACAAGTTGGAACAGAACCCATAGTTTAGTAAAGAATCTTTGGTCTGTAATGTCTATTGATGTAAAATGGAAATAACGGTGATGGAAGTATGATTTTTAATATTTGAGAAAGGACTAAGTTGGAATTGTGGTGAATTAGGGATGACAGCGGTGCAATTTTCCATAATGTAAATGGGAGATTAAAGCTGCAATCAAACCATAATGCATAATGGCTATACAATTCAGTTACAGTGTGATGTTCTTAGCTGGAAAAAAGATATTTATTAAGGCTTATCACTTTAAGGGAGGAAGGTAAGGGAACTTGTATGTATATATATATATATATATATTTATATATGTCTTTTGAAGGTAATCTAGATAAAGAAATTAAAGGTGGGTGCAAGCAAAGGTAAGATAGTAAACTAACTAGTGGAGCTCTATTTTGGGCATGTGCTCGCTCATTGAATTTCATTTACCTTAAATAAGTGTAACTTTGCCATTAAAATAACTAATTAATTGCATGAAAATTTTGGTAATGAAAATTATTAATAAGGGAACAAGGTTTGATAATCGAGTGTATCTTAATTCAAACGACTAGTCGTGAAGCTGTTAACGTCATTTAGGAAGTAGCTGTAGAAGGTTTCAAGTAAGCTCTGATAAGAAAAATTCGTTGGCTTTTATCAAAAGTCCTTCATTGGAGTATTCAACATATCCCTCGAGATGTGAATAAGTTTGCAGATAGTTTGGTTAAGATGGTTCGCGATAAGAGAACAGGATTGCACCTTTTGGAAGATCTTGCTTGAGGGAATAGTTTAATTTCTTTTGTTTGCTTTTATTTTGTTTCACCAAAAAAATAAAGAAAAGGTAATTAAGGGTGTGCTTGTTTCATGTAGAATGATTTATGGAATATTGAATTTTTTGCATTTGTTTTGTATTTGTTTCGTGGAAAACAAGTTGATCAATAGAAAATAATTTACCGATCAATAGAAATAAGTCTTTTTTTTTTTTTGTGAAATTGACTTTCCGATGTGTAAGCCGTTTTCTAGAAAATAACCCTTTACAAGTAAATTTATTTTTATATAAAATTAATTTGAGTTAAGTTTAATAATATTATATTGTTAATAAATTTTTAATTTTATTTTAAAAATATTAAAATATTAATATCAATGTAATAATTTTCTATATTTTTAATATTATAATTGTTTAATATTATTATGAGTAAACTACAAAAATAATTACTTATATTTGGGTTAAATAACGTTTTAGCCAGGTTTGATTTTATTTTGTATGACATTCCCTGGTTTTTAGGAGCGGAGGAAATTCTGTTGAAGCTGCTTCGTACCAAGAGTGATCCAAGAAATGCATTTAGAACGATCGGTTTCCATCTTTATTCTCTCTAATAGAATAATTGGATGGTAAGTTTTGTTTCTTTGTTGATTTCCCTTCTAACGGTGGGGTGGTAGAATAGCGGTGGAGTCTTGTACTAGACATCTGGCTAGTTTTTTTGAAGTTTCATGATTTCACGTCAGATCATAGGCCCTAGATGAAGTGAAAGATTTCTATCTCTGGTTACAGGTTTTATTTGTTTTGTTTTTACTCTCTTTCGTGGTTTTCTTGTTTAATAGTTTTTTTATGTTTTCTTGCATGAATTTTACGTTCATGCAAAAACCGAGAAAGATGAATGGCTTAGAATTTATAATTTTTCTTTTGACTTTTCTTGATTATCATTATTAAACTAATCTCTTGTCTTTTATGGGGGTTTCTCTTGCCTTTGGTGTTATTAAGTATAGGTATTTAGATCTTTTTAAACTTTAGCTGTAAGTTTCGTTTTGTAGTTCTCTTTGGATCTCGGTTTCTTGTTGTTTTTCTTCGTATGTTGCTTGTTCTTTTGGTGTGCGGTTTCCTTGGTATTCTTACTCTGGCTATAGCTGTTTATTGCTGGGCTATTTTCTGGGTGTTTGTTGGAGGAGAGAGGGCTTGTTAGAATCTTTAGACATTACCCGCGATAATCATGGAAGAGGATATCAGTATTTTACTGGCAAAATTAAGTTTTTCAGAGGAAGAAACAAAGAGGGTGGTCAGTAAAAAGGCAAACATGGATAACTCAATAGGATATGAACATTAGGCCATAGGTAAATTGATGACAAAGGAGAAAGTGAACAGAGAGGCAATGTACAGAGTCTTTAAATCACTATGGTATACAAAAGAGGAGGTGAATTTTGTAGCAATAAAAGAAGGAGGTATACTGGTAAAATTTTGTAATGAAGAAGATAGAAAAAGAATTCTTAATCTCTCTCCTTGGTTGTTTGACCAATGCTTGCTTAACATGGTCCCATACAATAAAGACAAAACAATGGAAGATTATGATTTTAATCATTTACCTTTTTGGGTCAGAGTATCCAACATACCAATGGAGTACATGGATAGAGACATGGCGTTGGAGGTAGGTAATGTGATGGGGGAAGTCTTAGCTATAGATTGGCGAGACAGAGATGGAAGATGAACTGAATATATGCGCATTAGAATTAATATTGATATAAACAAGTCGTTGCGAAGGGTTGTTCATTATATTGATCACGAAGGGGAGGAGTTTGTATGTGCAATCAGATATGAGAAGTTACCAAGATTCTGTTACATTTGTGGGTTGATTGGTCATACGACACAAAAATGCAAGGAGTAGATGATTAATAATGAGAGCCAAGATAATATATTTCAATATGGTAACTAGTTAAGAGTTCCAGAAAGAGTTATCAACCAAAATAACGGGTTGCTGAGGAATGGCATTGAAATGATTAAAGAGGATAATGTGAATGATAGAAAGTTGTCGAAACCATATTTTTGGTAAAAGGGATCGACTTTTAAAAACAAAAATAGGAGTCGCCACTGATCTTTTGTTAAGATGTGATCGAATCACCTTGAAAACGATTTTGGTCTACGAATTAAAGATGGGTTCGGGAGTCAGTTACGTACGAGGAAGGGTTAGCACCCTCGTAACGCCCAAAAGTTGGTACCTAGTTGATTAATTAGTGTATTAATGTCGAAAATTGAAAACTCAAAAAAAAGAATTTAAAATACGATCCTTTGTTAAAATATTAAAACTTTTCAAGAAAGGGGCACATTTCACGTTAATCGAGAAAGAGAATTACGTCTCATAAGTTAGGACACAATGTCTTATATTCCCGATACGAGAATAAATACCAAAAAAATTTACTTATTTGAAAGATATTTGATTATTTCGTTTTTTTAAAAACAAGATCATATTCCGTAAGTTAGAACACGATCTTTTATTAATTCCGAGATTATTAAAAATTTATGCCTAACAAGGTTTGTATATTTGGATTTGTTGAGAAAATCGAAACCCCGTAAGTTAGAGTACGACCTTTTCGAATCAAAATACGAAGTTTTATTTATAGGACAACATTTTCAATGTATCGGGTAAAATGTAACGCGATTTTGTAGGAAAACGTAAAAGTAGATCACAGTGTTAATATGCACAAAATAATAGATGCGATGATATGAACGATATTAATAAAGGCGAAAATAAAATAAATAAAAGATGATAATAAATAAAAAAACAAGTAGAAGCTAAAATTAGGTTAAAAAACGATAGCAAACGAATACGTAAATAAATGGGATATAAAACGGCTAAAAAAATAATAATAACAAAAATAATAAAGTTTGAAATTATAAAAAGGGTATAAATAAGTAAATAATAATATTAATAATAAAATAGCAAATAACCTAAAGTTAAAAATTAAAAAAAGATATAAGCAAATAAATGATGATAATATATAATAAAAAAATATATTCAGAATTTTAGGTAAATAAATTTAAATAGAGATATAATAGTAATAGTAATAATAATACAAAATTAATGATCTAATAATATAATAATAAATAAGCATAAAAAGAAGATATAATTATAGTGATAATCACATTAAATTAATTAATAAAGTAGCAAAAATAATAAAAGAGAACTAATTTGAGTTTTAAAACTGAAATTTGGGGAAATCTGAAATAAAAAGGTAAAGGGGAGGACCTATCTGAACACGCGAATAACATGGAGGGCCTAAAAGGGAAATTCTCCCTTCTCCTCCAAAACGGACAGTTCCATCAGGGACTAAAATGAAGCAAAAATAAAATTAAGCAGCAAAATCAAAATAAAAAAAATGAAAGTAGGACTAAATTGAAACAGACCAAAAATGCGGAAAGGCCTAAAGCGCAAATAACCCTTTAATAGAAAAACACGCGGATCCTGCCCTTGGGTCTGGTCAACACGCGGGTTGGCATCAAAACGATGTTGTTTTGCGTCTGGGGGGGTTAATTCAAAACGATGCCATTTTGATAAGCTATATAAACCCCGTTTTTAACCAAAAATTTCATTTAGCCCCTCATTTTTTAAAACACTTTAAAAAACCTTTCAAACTCCTCTCCCCCTCCCCAAAATCCGACCATGGCTCCGACATAGGACCACCGTGGCGGCCGAAAAGTTAGAAAAAGGCCATTTTTTGGGCTTTTCGACTCTAAGACCCTAAAAAACACCGATTTTCATCGGAATCAGCGGACCTCACGCAAAAAGGTACCTTTTTTTATTCCCTTTTCCCTTTTTATATTTTATGTTTTCTCCTAAATACAAATGAGAACTAAAAATAATAAACAAACACCAAAAAAAAAGAACGAAAAAAACTACCTTCGAAAATATATATATTTTTTGTATTTGTTTTCTCCCTTTCTTTTTTTTATTTCTCCATCAAAAATACATAGAATCAGGGCCTTTTACAGCCTGAAATTTTCCTATTTTCTCTACTTTTACATTGTGTTTGTGTTGGTATTGGACTCTCCTAGTCCGTTTTGCAGGCAGACGTGGCGGCATGTGAGGCTGGCGTGGGTGAAGGCAGGAGGTGCGGCAACGATTAGGTTTTTACTTTTTTTTTCTGAAAATGTTTTGGGTTGTTTTGTTGGGCTAGAGTTTTAGGTTTAGTTGGGTTTGGGTTATATTGGGTTAATAGTTTGGGCCTGGTATTGGGTTTTTGTAATTTGGACATTAATTGGACTTTATTTATTTTGGTTTTAAATTATTTGGTTTTATTTTTTTTATTTATGCGGGCCCGGGCCAAAATTGGACGCGATAGGGACGAATACATTGAATGATCCAGTGGAAACAAAGCAAGTCAAAGACACAGATGATGAATCAGAACTAAGTACACCACAATAAAAAAGATCTATGAAAATTGGACGCGATAGTATAGGAAAAATAAAGTCAAAAAGGAAAAGAAATAGAGGACATAATGGAGAGTTATATGAAGTAAGCCCTAATACAATAGTGTGCAGAAAGTTGATGAACGTCTCTACACCTTTAAAGGCGGTCGCTGGTGAACAGCCCCACTAGGAACAATGAAGTTTCTCAATTGGAATTGTTGTGGGATAGGGTCACCTGAGACAATTCGGGAACTCAAGCAACTTTTGGTTGCCAATAGACCCGATATTATCTTTCTGTGTGAAACTAAAATGAATGCTATTGAATTCCAAAGAGTTCAAACAAGATGCAGGTTGCAAAACAGGCTTGTAGTAAATTCAGAAGGCTGGAGCAGAGGTCTTGCGTTGATGTGGAAGGACGAGTTGGATGTTACTATTTAAAGCTACTCAAAGCATCATATCGACTCTACTGTTAAGTTAGGATGTACCAGCATTATTAGGGTCACGGGATACTAAGGTCATGCAAACCCTAGTGAACGTAATAACTCCTGGAATATGCTTCGAAGAGTGGGTGAAGCTATCAATGAGGAGTGGGTGGTGGGAGGTGATTTTAACGCAATGTTGAATAAAGCGGAGAAGTAAGGAGGTGTCAGATTGTTCGAGCGTATATGGATGATTTCAAAGATATTGTCGGTGATTTGGACCTTGTGGATATTAAGCCGAACCGAGGGTGGTTCACATAGGTAAATAACAAAGAAAGGCATAGGTTAATAAAGGAAAGGCTTGATTGCTTCCTTACTTCTGTCTCTATGGTGGAAAAGTTTCCTTTCATTGCTTCTAGTGTCATTCCGCAATCACAGTCTGATCATGATGCCATTCTTTTTTATCTGTATGGGCGTAAACCTAAGTGTTATCCCTGTGATAATAGAATCAAATTTCTTTATGAAGACTGCTAGGCCTTAGAGAAGGATATTAAGAGGATCATTAATAAGGATTGGATGCAAGGTGGGGGCAACTATGAGAACAAGCTAGAAAATGTTCGGGTGTATCTGGGAAACCGACAAAAACAAAATTATTGGAGGATGAAGAGAGATACTATAGCAGGCTGGAGGATAACATCAATAATATAATCGATTCGACAAGTAGAGGTGACAGTGTAAAGATGCTGAGGGAGTATCGATGTAGGCTGAATCACCTGTATGATAGGGAGGAAAGGTACTGGGCACAAAGATCGAGGGTGCAATGGCTCAAGGAAGGAGATAGAAATACGAAGTACTTCCATGCTAAAGCTACAGGACGGTTAAAAAAGAATAGTATTGAGAACATCAAAGATGAGAATAGTAATTGAGTTATGGATAGTAAGGAGATCTGTAAAGCTGCTAGAAGCTATTTTTGTTTAATAAATTAAACTTTTTTATATGAAATAGTTATAATTGTGCTTCAAATTTTGACAATATATTATTGTTGAGAACTAATTTAATAAGGAATGTATTTCATAACTATAATTGTTGTATGAAAAGCTATTATACAAGATTAAAATAAAACATAAAAAAACCGATTCCACTAGAAACTTAACTATTATAATAAAATATTATTATAACGGGTGACTGTTATAGAGAATTGGGATAAATACGGAAATAACTTAAAGAGAAATTTTTAATCTATAAAAATAATAATGGACTAAAATAAACGCAATTTAATTAACGTAAATGTACTGATATAATAACAATAAAATGCTAATAGAAATTAATAAAATCCAATTATTGTAGTCGTAATTTTTCTAAAACTGTATGTTTAGTTGGCTCAATCTTACATTATTGCATGTAATGTTACATTCTAGAAGAAGTTTATCTTATTTGGATTCTACACTAATATTTCCAATAGGCTAGGAATCCCCAAATCCTCAAATGCTTTACGCTTGATTCTTGCTCTATCAATTGGTATGGGGCTTTATATGGTGCCTTAGTTGGTACATCACTCAAAATATATCAAGTTGTTTGTAACGCAAATCCTTAAAAGAATATCGACACTTGTAAATCACTTAACATTGAATAAACCATGCCTAGTGAAGTTCTATTCCTTCTCTCTGCTATGTTATTCTCTTGTGGAGTACCCGACATAATTAATTAGGATAATATTTCATTTTCTATGAGGTATCCAAAGAAGACTTTTAATAACTATTCCTCACCTCGGTTAGATCAAAGTGCCTCAATGGGAAAATCTAATAGCTTCTTCACTTCTGCACGAAACTCTTGGAATTTATTGTAGATTTTGAAGATTTTAATGAGTAATTTTTTAAAAATAAAATTTGAACTGTGATAGCTTGTTTCTATTCTATTTTGTATGGTAGCATTTCGAAACCCTAATAAGGTGATGGAGACGGGTAAAGGTTGTTACAAAGTGTGCTAAGAAAGGCAAGGCTATGGTCTCGAGGCCAGCATATGTGGAAAGGAAGAGAACTAGGAAGCTGAAAGACTTATCTAAGTCTAGATGCTTCTTTTGCAATAAGAAAGGACACTTCAAGCCAAAATGTAAATAGTGGAAGGAATATTTGACGACCAAAGTTAAAGGCATGACACTCTTGATGATAAAAGCTTGTTTAGTGAAGGGATTCAATAGAGCACTAGGTAATTGATTCAGGAGCCTCTAATCATGTTTGTGTTTATCTATAGGGGTTCGAGGAAAGAAAGGATCTTAGATATAAGAGCTTATCGTTGTGGTTTGGGAACGGGACAAGTGTGGCAAATGAAGTAGTGGGAGATGTACATCTTTATTTTGAAAATTTTAGGATGATTATTTTAAGAGACATTTTCCATGTATCAAATTTCAAAAGAAACTTAATTTATGTTGCCTGTTTATATAATAGAATTGCAATATTTTAGAATCGTAATCTTAATTTATGTTGACCATGACTTTTAATAATGAAATTGCAATATTTTGGAATCGCAATCTTAATTGCAATGGGTGGATGTCAGTAATCTTTATTTTATCAAACCAAAGATGTACACATTACTTGAGACTAAAATATCAAATAAAAGACTTAAAACTTCTCACTCTAATGCATACCTTTGGCATTTGATGCTTGGTCATATTAACTGAGAAAAACTCACCAGACTAGCCAAAGATGACATATTAAGTTCTCTTAAAGAAGTTGATCTTCCACAATGTGAATCTTTCTTGGAAGGTAAGATAACTAAGCGATCTTTTAATGCAAAAGGAACAAGGGCTAGAAAACCCCTATAACTTGTTCAAACTAAGTTTTGTGGCCCCATAAGTATTAGTGCAAGGGAAGGTTACAATTATTATGTACCCTTTGATGTAAGTAAAAGCTCGAGTTCAAATAGATACAGAACTAAAAGCTGGTTCATTGGGTGTAAGAATTCTTTAATATATAGCGCCATTAAAAATAGTGAAATTCATAGGTCGAGACATGGGTAAATGATATCCTCTCATATGCATTACATGGTTGATGAAAACTAAACGTGGCAATGGGTCGTTCCTCTTTGTGATGGATGACTTGATCATGATTTGATAGTGATTGATTTTTCATGAAGGAAGATGTAATGGTTACCATGAGAAAAAAAAAGATCATATTGGTAGAGCGGATATTATCCCAAAGAAATCAAGGATATCCTATAAGGGTGACACACTTATGAAAATGTCATTGGATGAGCACTGAAGTAGTTGCTTTCGTAATGGTATGCCTTTAGGTAGAGCTCAGTAACGATACTAGAGTGGAATAAATTTGTGACGAAATGTGTTTATAATTAACAGACGGTAAGCGAAAACTTAATTACAAATTATTTGAGCCCTAATTACATATATCCAACCAGTCCCTCTGCTAGCTCCTTGAAATTAGAAATGAATTGCGAGTTTGAATCGAAATGAATAGAATGAAAAGGAAAAGAGAAATTGAAAACATTCATGAATGATTATGATTTTTTCGAAATGAAAAAATGGAATCATTTTGAACTGAATGTAGGTTTCAAGAAATGGAAATGGAAATGGAAATGATCCATTTGCAATTCTATATGGATTACTTAAAAATGATCGGAAGAATAAGTTTATATTTTTGAGCTATTTTGAAGCTTAAAAATGAAAATAAATCATTTAGTCACAGTGAACATGTTGAGTTATGAAATATTGAATATATTTTCTCGATCTTTTACCACGAGAAAAATTGCCAAAAATTTTACTAGGGGTAAAATCGTCAAATTTTTATTGGGGGTAAAATAGGGATGAGAAATTTTTTTAATATAGAATATTAAAGTTTATTTTGGGAAATAGAAAAACCAAATCTGATTAGATCACATTATAGAGTACTGAGTCAAAAGGTCCAAGAAGTACTCATAATTGGACCCGATGTGAGAGAAGCCCAAAACCCCTCATATAACATGAAAGGGGTGACAACCCTAGTAGGAATACTAGGGTATGTTGTCCACCCCGCTACTACTCTAATTAAGAAATTAGTTTTCTATTTGAAATAAACCACTACAACAAAACAATGGTTCTTCTACCTTTTCTTCTTATAAATAGATGACACTAGTAGGGCATTATACACAACTTTGAGAGACTGTTACTCTATCGAAAAATAAAGAGAATTTATTATCAACTATTAAACATATTTTTCCTGAATAAGAATTCTACCAGTTTCTATTAAAGAAGAGAGAATTTTTGTTTTAACCCTAAATAAAAGAGAAAACTTATTATAGTTCTGTGTTTCGATTCAATTGGTTCGAGCCCACACTCGAAGATGTTCGTGGTACAAGAATAGCAAAAAAGATCATTTAGTTGAAAGTCGAGAACAACGAACATTCGCTAAGCTGAAAACATAGATATGAATTTGGTTAGGGCTTATTGCTATAAATTTCACAAACCGAGGCGATTTTCAAGATTTTAATTTTCAAGAAAATCGTTTTCAAACTGGAATTTTTTTCCAATGGTACACACACTACTGAGCGTCTTTATGTTTTTATAAAATAGTGAAATTTTATATTATAGAATAAAATTTTTCTTTTTTAGGGAAAACGCATAGGTTCCCATAGAAAGTTAATAAAAGATTTTGTTCTATGAACTTGGTTCGAATAATTTGAGCCCCCACTCAAACCAATTTGGGATCGAGAATAGCAAAGAAGATCATTCGGTAGAAAGGTGGGATTGACTTTAACCACCTCGTTTAAAATACAAATATAATTTTTGTTATGGATTTATTACTATAAGTATAAAAAGGGCTCAATTTAAAATGAAATCAATCTTTTGCTATGCTTAAAAAAACTATTTTCTAGACTAACATTTCCAATAGGCTAGGAATCCCCAAATCTTCAAATGCTTTACGCTAGATTCTTGCTCTATCAATTAGTATGGAGTTTTATATGGTGCCTTAGTTGGTACATCATTCAAAATATATCAAGTTGTTTGTAATGCAAATCGTCAAAAGAATATCGACAGTTGTGAATCACTTAACATTGAATAAACCATGCCTAGTGAAGTTCTATTCCTTCTCTTTGCTATGTTATTCTCTTGTGGAGTACCCAACATAATTAATCGGGATAATATTTCATTTTCTATGAGGTATCCTAAGAAGACTTCTAATAAGTATTCCTCACCTCGGTTAGACCGAAGTGCCTTAATGGGAAAATCTAATAGTTTCTTCACTTTTGCATGAAACTCTTGGAATTTATTGTAGATTTCGCTCTTGCAATGCATTAGGTACACCATAATATTTGGAATAATCATCTATAAAAGTTACATGATAATCGTATCCATATCAAGCAGTAACGTTCATGAGACCGCATACATCAACATGCACAAGTTCTAAGGGTTGAACGATCTGTGGATCTTTTGTATTAAAAGGTCACTTGATCATTTTACCTTTAAGGAAAGATGTACCTCTTTAAGTGAACTTAAAGTCTCATCTTTCACAAGTCTAGTGACTCTATCTTCATTAATATGGTAAAGTCTTAGATGCCATTAGTATGCCTTATTAAAGAGAAGTTTCAAGTTTCTTATTTACGAGTTTAATTTCTAGTAGTAAGTGCATATTTGATTTGATAAAATAATATTATTTTGTATCCCTCCATTAGAGATAAGAGATTGATTTCCATGAATTGCAATACCATTACAGAAAGTCACAGTATAATCATCTATAAATAAACATGCAACATAAATTACATTTCTTCTAAAGTTTGGTACATAGAAAACATCTCCCAAAGCAATCTTCCTAAAACTATCAAAATAAAGATGTACTTCTCGGATTATTTTTGTAGCCACATAGCTCCCATCTCCGGTTCGCAATGGTAGATTCTTATCTTGAAGATCTTTCGTTTCCTTAAACCCCTACAAAGAAATACAAACATGACTAGTGACTCTATAATCAATGACTTAGTGGTCTATTAAGTCTTTCGCTAAACAAGTTTCAATAATCAAGAGTTTCATACCTTTACCCTTAGAGGTTAGGTAATCCTTGAACTCTTTGCATTTTTCCTTGCAGTGCTCTTTTTGTTATTACAAAAGAAACACTTGGACTTTTTTTGGGGTATTATTCATGTATGTTTTATGGTCTATGTTCTAGGTTCATGACCGTCCCTTCCAACAATGTCGTCTACAATGCAATTTACCTTACCATTGTAACCAACACTTGTTGATAAAAATACTTAGATTTTAATAAGTTTTTATACTTCTTTTTATTCGCTTTGGGATAACTTGAAGTTTTAACCATTTTCTTATCGTTAGATTGCTTGTGCTCCCTACAGAGGAAACAATCACTCGGTTTGCTTCTATTTTATTAATTCCTCTTTCTTAATAGACGAATATGTATTATTCTACGACTCATGATGGTGGAGTCTAAATGTCCCACTACCATTGATGAAATAACTTTTGCAAACCAGAGGAAATTGTTCGTATCTTAATTAACCTTAAACTCAAAATACTATAATAACTGAATCCACAATAAAATTTTGTTTTGTCCGTTCACGCATTATTTTAATAAAAATATTCAATATAAATTAATAAAAAAATCACCCTGGCTCTGTTGCAAATAAGGGTAGTTAACCGTGACCGTGACTTGCATCTGGTCTATCTTTCTATTCCACGCAGCAACTATCAAACATAAGAAATTAAGAGAAAAAATAGCGCAAATCCTGCTTGTCAACATTCTCATTTGCTTCATCGGTGCGCCAATTATGTAATGGGGCATAAGAGACGATAATGAAGGCCTAGATCATTTCACTAAAGACTTCATGTAATGTTTAATTGGCTCAATCTTACATTTGTAAGCTTATTCGTGTCTTGTTCCTTTTCTTGTAGCTTACTTTTTATGGAGGGGACATCAGATCAACTCGCAAAATCACACTATCCTGAAGAATCTTTTGATAGATTTTGTAAACAATTTGGTTATATAGCATGTAATAGGACAAATGATTTATGTTTGTAATGTTTCATAGCTATGTGTGGTGTTTGATTTGTTTGATGTTGTGGAATGTTAACTTTATATGGTATGCTTGTTAAATTCAAAGTTGAGCTTGAGTGTTTTGTCCAGCGAATAGTAAATATCATGTTTAAGTATAGTATGATGAGAATGACATAGATTAGTTGGTGTATATGTATGACTTGTAGGTGATATGAAATGATTATGTTGGGTATAAGCATTATTTTGTAACTTCATGTATGACACCTTGGTTTGGTTTTAGGTGGTTGAAATTGACATGTTTTGGTTGCTTTTAGGTGTGGTTATAGTCTTATGATCATGTGTTATGAATTGGTTTAGGTACTTATGTAATTGGATGAAAAATGAGCATGATTTTAGTCACTTTTGGGTACACACGGCTTGGGACACGGGTTGTCATACGTTCGTGTGTCACACACGGGGGTGTGCCCTTAGTGTGTTAGGTGCAAGGTTTACACGGGTTGTGACACGGCTTTGTGACCCAAGTCAGAGAGTTACACTACCCATGCACACGACCATGTGGGATGGCCACACGACCATGTCTAGAGCCACACGGTCTAGGCCTAGACACACGGCCGTGTGACCCTTATTTTGAATTTTATTCATTTTTGTCCCAAATCTCCTGTTTTGTTTTGAATTAGTCTCTGATTATTCCTAAGATATTTTTAGGGCCTCGTAGGCTCGATTTAAGTTCTGTGAATGTGTGTCTTCCTTGATTTTGAATTATTTATGAATATTGTTAATTAATTTGATGAATTAGATGCTATTGTTATGGAATGTTTCGAATTGTACGGTAATACTCTGTAACCCTATTCTGGTGACGGAAACAGGTTATGGATGTTACACGCCAATTATGCCACGATTTTCATAACAATTTCATCCAGACTAAATTGAACAGAAACAAAAGTGGATTAATTATTCTAGCATTATTAACTCATTTGTTGAAGAACTCATTATTCTGTTGAAATTTTGCAGGATAGAAGCATTTAGTTTAATTAATTGCATAAACCCCATTTATAATTGTTATTTAAATTATTTTCGCAAATCTTGACTACCTATTTAGTCCCTAAGGAGACGGTACTCGTATACTTACTACTTTATTACTTGTTACAATTGTGTATATTTGCACATAATTTGCAATTAAACATAAATAATTTTTTATTTATCATTATTATATGTGAGAATTTTTATTAAAATTATGATGAATTAATTATTCGAATATATGATTTTTTTAATTGTTGTAATAATAACATTTTTACCTTTTGAAATAATGATAGAATTATTCTAATATGAAGCGGTTAATAAATTTTTAATACATATAAATTATTTTATGTTATTAAATATTATTAATATCAAGGTAAAATAAAAAGAATTTATTTCAATATTTTATTACCATTTTGAATTGTCAACATCTTTAGATTTTTTTAGGCTTGCAATTGCATTGTGGGATGGCACTAATTATGTTCGTTCTCACCCATGTACCAATCACACAATAGAAATTAAGAAAAAAAAATTGGCGCAAACCCAGCTTTGTCAATATTTGCTAAGTAATGAAGTATCGTATGGGTTAGAATTTTCGTCTACTTGGCTCTAAGTAGATTTGATAATGCTATACAAAATATTCGTGGTGAGTGTTCGATTGAACCGAAAGAAAAAATTTCGAGTTAATCGAGTTTACGATTCTTATTTTAAGATCTTAAGTCAATTTGATTTTTTTCGAATCGAGTCGAGTGAAATAAAATTTGAGTCGAGTCGCATCGAGTGAAATTGTTCGAATTAAATTAAAAGAACTACCCATAGTGTCTCTCCACTCCCTCAATAGGAGGATAAATGTGTTTCAACGCACTCGAACCCACGTCCTCCTGCATAGACAACAATGTCAATACCAACCGAGTTAAGGCTCAATCAACTCATACACTTTTAGAGTGTAGTAAAAAAATAAATGTTTTTTTTTTCTTAAAATGGAATATGTGATAGCATTTAAATTATAGAATTGAAATTTCCACTAATATTATATTAAATATTAACTCAAATATAATAGAAAACAAAAATAATATTGTAATAATATTTATTATTTTATTAAAAAATAGTTCTTATATAATTTATTTGACTGAACTAATATGGAATTGGCTTGTAATATTAAATTCAATAAAAAAGTTTACTATAACACATTATTAATTAATAAAAATTCATGTAAAAAAAAGCACAAATATAATATAAATATGCAAATTAGCAAGTCAAATTCTAATAAAAACTTCCAAAATGAATAAATAAATCATCCCAATCACCCAACTATCAAAGGATAGAAATTAAGGGCATTCTTACTTATCGACATCAGCCAATTAAGTGACGTGCGGGATGTACTATTAGAACACTTTGTCGTGTCTAAGGCTAAACAAAATTGTCTGAATCTGAACTTCTTATAAGAGAAAAGAATGAAGACCCAGCTACTTGCACTAAAGAATTTGGAATTTAAATATAATAAGTTTGCATGCAGCAATACGACTGAAAAACAGCAATGAAGGGATGAATATTTAGCTCCTGTTTAATAAGTTCTTACACTTTCTTTTGAGTTTTTACAAATATATATATAAACAACTGTCTAAAAGAAAAAATTACACATTTTGGTCCTTCTCAATTTTAACATTGAGTAAGTTGGTCCCTCTAAAAAATTTGAACAATTTAATCCATGCCAATTTTGAAAAATCAACAACTATGAGTGGCGTAACTAGGGGGCTGCCAAAATAGAAAATTGTCAATTTAGGCGATAACCCCCTTATTGCAAGGTTCTCAACACTCTTACCGATCTCTTCTTCTTTACAACTTAATACATTCTGATAACAACCCTTGCTTAATATTCTATTATCTGCTATGCGCCTAATCTAGACGCCAAAATGATAATCGAGCGGATAGGCTACTTCTCACCGATTACTCTTAGTCTTCTCGTCAGAACTTAGAACCTGCCAAAACTGGGTGTTACATAAGTAAACAATATAAGGATCCTTGGAAAATAATTTTGCTTGATTGAATCTCTTTCCCAATGATAAATACAAAATTGGTTGCACAAGATACTCAAAAAGACGCAAGCAAATCATCGAAACATGTTGGTCAAACATGCCAACAAATAAAACGAGTAATGTACCTGAACTAATCGCTTCCAATGGCACGTAGACAACCACTACAAAAACGGGTCAGCATAAACTATTAAAATCAGTCATGAACATGGGTCTAATAAAATAAATGGGCCTTATATCCTTACTTTGAAAGTGAACTAGTTATTGGTATATAAAACTTATTTTCGAGGCACATTATAAATGAATATTTGATGTAATTAATGTTAAGATTTTAGATTTAAGAATTGATAAATTATACATAAATGTGAGACAAAGAGGGAGAATTGTTAAGAAGTAAAGGAATTAAGAATATAAGAAAAATTGATTTCAATGTATGTTTAGATATTTGAGGCATGGAGGGATGGAAGTTGTCATCCAATCACACAATGGAAAATAAGAAAATTTTGGGCACAAATCCAGCTTTCTCATTATTTGCTGCGCCAATTAAAGTAATGAATTATCGTATGGGTTAGAATTTTGGTGCAAGTAGATTTGATAGTGCTACACATGAAAAATAAATACAAACATCAACTATGTCACATCCATTATGTATTTATGTAAGCATATTTATAAAAACAAATTTCGTATTTATGAATAATCTCATCAACCTTTGTACATTTGAGTTTTTTATTCTCTTTTTAGTTATTTTATTTAAACATTTCCTATAAAAAATACTGAAATATTATTTGATACTCAAGTATGGTTTAAAAGGCTAATTTATGTATATATGCTGAAAAAGAAAAAAAAAATGTGTTGTCTTTGGAGAAAGAAAGAAAAGCGTGACCTACAAGATATGCTTTCAGTCATATCAGCCGAAAACGCATCCTAAAAATTGATAACTCAACTCTTTTGATCAGATGGTTAAATGTTAATACTTTTTTCATTGAGTAGAAGAGGAATCGAACACGAAATTTAAGAACAAAAATATTAATATTTAACCATCTAACCAACAAAGTTGAATTGTTAATTTATACCGAAACACGTCCTATAGCTGACATAACTGAAAGCATGTCCTATAGGAAAACTTAATTCTTGGGACATTGGTATCTCTTGCTATTATACAAGATTAAAATAAAACATAAAAAAAAAGCGATTTCATTAGAAACTTAACTATTATAATAAAATATTATTATAACGGGTGACTGTTACATAGAATTGGGATAAATTAAGAGAAAAAATAGTGCAAATCCTGCTTGTCAACATTCTCATTTGCTTCATCAGCGCGCCAATTATGTAATGGGGCGTAAGAGACGATAATGAAGGCCTAGATGATTTCACTAAAGACTTTAGATTTTGATTAAACAGTCCAACCTTCTGTATAATAACTTCATTCAAGAATTTGTTTAGGATAGAAAGACAATTGTTATACACTTACATAAAATTTATACTATGTACTTCCATCAAATAAAAAAATTAAAATTATGTTTAGAAAAAAAAATAAAGATCCAGACAACTAAATTTAAAAAAAAAAACATATAGTTGGTGCACACATTATTATTTTTATGCATATTTTACTGTACATTCTTAAACATGACTAATTATGATGTTCATCAATCTAACAAGTTCAATTAATCAATATAAGTTATCAAATTAAATTAATTAATTAATAATAAGTTATTAAATTCAGTAATGAATTTATAAGTTTATAATGTTCCAAATTCATAGCAAAGTATTTAATTAAGGAACTTAATAGTTTATTGAATTGATATATTTAATTCCACTCATTGAAGATTATTTTCATTTAATAAAATATGATTAATAGATTTTTAGGTGAAATTTAAACATTTTATTGAAATAACATTTTAATTAAGATCATTTTTGTTTAATAAATTAGAATTGGTAGACTTGTTTATATGAAATAGTTATTATTGTGCTTCAAATTTTGACAATATACTATTGTTGAGAACTAATTTAATAAGGAATGTATTTCATAACTATGATTGTTGCATAAAAAGCTATTATACAAGATTAAAATAAAACATAAAAAAATTGATTCCACTAGAAACTTAACTATTAGAATAAAATATTATTATAAATGGTGACTGTTATAGAGAATTGGGATAATTACGAAAATAACTTAAAGAGAAATTTTTAATCTATAAAAATAACAATGGACTAAAAAAACTCAATTTAATTAATGTAAATGTAGTGATATAATAACAATAAAATGCTAATAGAAATTAATAAAATCTAATTATTGTAGTCTTAATTTTTCTGAAACTGTATGTTTGGTTGGCTCAATCTTACATTATTGCATGTAATGTTACATTCTATAAGAATATTATATTCTTTGGATTCTAGACTAATATTTCCAATAGGCTAGGAATCCCCAAATCCTCAAATGCTTTAGCTTGATTCTTGCTCTATCAATTGGTATGCGGTTTTATATGGTGCCTTAGTTGGTACATCATTCAAAATATATAAAGTTGTTTGTAATGCAAATCCTCAAAAGAATATCGACAGTTGTAAATCACTTAACATTGAATAAACTATGCCTAGTGAAGTTCTATTCCTTCTCTCTGCTATGATATTCTCTTGTAGAGTACCTGACATAATTAATTAGAACAATTTTTCATTTTCTATGAGGTATCCTAAGAAGACATTTAATAAGTATTCCTCACCTCGGTTAGATCGAAGTGCCTTAATGGGAAAAATCTAATAGTTTCTTCACTTCTGCAGGAAACTCTTGGAATTTATTGTAGATTTTCAAGATTTTAATGAATAACTTTTTAAAAATAAAATTTGAATTGTGATAGCTTGTTTCTATTCTATTTTGTATGGTAGCATTTCGTAACCCTAATTAGGTAACGGAGACGGGTAAGGTTTGCTACAAAGCATGCTAAGAAAGGCAAGACTATGGTCTCGAGGCCACCATATGTGGAACGAAAGAGAACTAGGAAGTCGAAAGACTTATCTAAGTCTAGATGATTCTTCTGCAACAAGAAAGGACACTTTTAGCCAAAATGTAAATAGTGGAAGGAATATTTGACCACCAAAGTTAAAGGCTTGGAACTCTTGATGATAGAAGCTTGTTTAGTGAAGGATTCAACAGAGCACTAGGTCAATGATCCGGGAGCCTCTAATCATGTTTGTGTTTATCTATAGGGGTTCGAGGAAAGAAAGGATCTTAGATATAAGAGCTTATCGTTGTGGTCTGGGAACGGGACAAGTGTGGTAGATGAAGTAGTGGGAGATGTACATCTTTATTTTGAAAATTTTAGAATGATTATTTTAAGAGACATTTTCTATGTATCAAATTTCAAAAAAAATGTAATTTATGTTGCCTGTTTCTGTAATGGAATTGCAATATTTTGGAGTCGCAATCTTAATTTATGTTGACCGTGACTTTTAACAATGGAATTGCAATATTTTGGAATCACAATCTTAATTGTAATGGGTGGATGTCAATAATCTTTATTTTATCAAACCAAAGATGTACACATTACTTGAGACTAAAATATCAAATAAAAGACTTAAAACTTCTCACTCTAATGCATACCTTTGGCATTTGATACTTGGTCATATTAACTGAGAAAAACTCACTAGACTTGTCAAAGATGACATCTTAAGTTCGCTTAAATAAGTTGATCTTCCACAATGTGAATCTTGCTTGGAAGGTAAGATAACTAAGCGATCTTTTAATGCAAAAGGAACAAGGGCCAGAAAACCCCTATAACTTGTTCAAACTAACTTATGTGGCCCCATGAGTATTAGTGCAAGAGAAGTTTACAATTATTATGTACACTTTGATGTAAGTAAAAGCTCGAGTTCAAATAGATATGGAACCGAAAGCTAGTTCATTGGGTGTACGACTTCTTCAGTATATAGCGTCATTCACAATAGTGAAATTCATAGGTCGAGACATGGATAAATGTTATCATCTCATATGCATTACATGGTTGATGAAAAGTAAACGTGGCAACGGGTCGTTCCTCTATGTGATGGATGACTTGATCATTATTTGATTGTTGTAATAGCCCAATTTTACCCGGGCCCAGTGCCAAAACCAAAAAATAAAACCAAAAAATAATAAATAAAAAACAAGCCCAAAATCTAGCCCAAACAACAACCCAAGCCCAATTAATAACCCTAAGCCCAAATCAACATCAGCCCACAACAAACATTCAGCAGAGAAGCAAACCCTAAGGCACCTCACGCCTCTGCCTAATGCCCCAGCGTCGCATGCCTCTGCCCACTGCCCCAGCGCCTCACGTTCTGCCAGCCTCCCTCGCGCACGCCGACGTCGCTGAAGACTCACCTATCACTGGCCATCCACGCGTCTGAGATCTGCAAAACGAACCACACGTAACAGCAGAGAATTTAAATAGCAAGATGACAAAAAGATAGAAATTAAAGGGCTGTAACTTGGCTATAAAAACCAAAATATTCTCGTTGTATATTTTTACGCACATTAGAAATAAAAAAGCAAAATCTAAGGTGATTTTGTACTTTCGTTTTTCTGTTTTCAATATTTATGTGATTTTCTTTTTAATAATTTTATTATTCTTTTATATACATTCAAAAATATAAAAAAAGTAAAGAAACATACATGGGCTTCGTTTTAAGAAGGGGATGATGAAGAACCCCCTTTTTTGTTCTTCCTTTCTTATGGGCACAGGCTAAAAAGCCCTTTTCTCGCATATCTCCGGCCACCATCCTCGTTGGTGCTGCAGTGAAGATGCGATAGACGACGGCGGGGTTCTAAGGCTAAGCTTGGAACCCTAGAAGAGAAAGGGAGAGGCCCTTTTAATTTTTTTCTGTTTTTTGTAAGAAATGAAACAATAGAAAAAAAACTTTTAGCTTTTATAGGGATTGCAAAACGGCGTCGTTTGGGGCCTGTGTCATTGGCCTCAAAACGACGTTGTATAGGACCATGCGCACAAGCAGACCCTGGAAACGGTGCCATGTCGGGTCAAACCCAACCCGCTGAAGGTCCGCGCGTCTGAGAGAAAGGGCATTTTACGCAAATGATCCCCCCACCCTTTATCCAATTTCGATGCTTCCTTTTTAGTTTTTTAATTTGTCTATGAAATTTTATTTCTTTTCCATTTTAACCCACGTGAAACGATTCACTTTAAGGGTCAGGGATTAATATCCCACTTGGCCCCTGCGTCCTTGCACATGTTTCAATTGGCTCCATATCGCTTTCTTTTATTTCAAATCTAACCCACTGATTTTATTTAGACTCCATTTCTGTCCTTAATCAATTTAAATTCAAATTTCATTCTTTTAAAAAAAAACAAAAACAGTTATTAATTTTTTATTTATTTTATTTGATATTCGTTTAATTATTTGTTTTAAATTGCCAATTAAACTTATATGTCTTTCATTTTATTTGTTATTCATTTGCTTTATGTTTATTGGTTGATGCATATTATTCGTGCCTTTATTTTCGCTATCTATTTATTTATTAATTTCAAATGCTTCCAAAATTTAAATCTATTAGTATTATGTGCATTGTCGTTGTTAAGTTCGTAACATTATATTTGTCATTATATTACTATTATTCATGCACATTGATACTAGAACTTTTAAATATTAAAACATTTGTATTTTACGATGCATATTAGGCCTTTGTTTCAATGTATGTTGTATTATTATTAATAGCCATGTACAGTTCCTTTTACGTGTTAACAATTTCTTTGAAAGCATAATGAATTAAACATGTGCCCCTTAAGTATTTTATTCATCTTTACTCAAAAAGAAAAATTTCCCAAAATAAAGAAATATTTTTCATGTTAGAAATACGAAAAAAACCATGCCCTAACTTACGAGGTTTCGGTCTTTCTTGTTAAAACTAATAATAAAATATCCTTTTAAAAAATTTCAAAAAATTGAAAGGAATCTCGATAAGGCAATATCTTTGCGTTTTGGTTATTCGAGAGATCGTACCCTAACTTACGGGGTTTCGATTTTATCGCTAAACCTAAATAACAAAGTATCCTTCTTAAAATTTCAAAAATGAAAAATTTCGTTATAAGGTAATATTTCGCGTTTAGGTGACCCAAGAAATCATGCTCTAACTCACGGGGTTTCGATTTTTCTCATCAAACCTAAATAGCGAAATATCTTCCTAAATTTCAAAATATGAAATATCAATAAAATTCAAAACAAGCTTATTCTCTAAAGTTTCAAATACCGCGTCCTAACTTACGGGATGCAATATTTCGTTACTTTGGTATAACTGGGTCTGTGATCTTTTTTTAATTTGCTCAAATGATTTTTCTAAATTTACATTAATAAAAAAATGATCGTATTTTTAAAATTCTTTCAAAATTTCAACTTTCGGCATTTAGACATCTATTAATCGATTAGGTACCAATTTTTGGGCGCATCGAGGGTGCTAACCCTTCCTCGTGCGTAACCGACTCCCAGACCCGATTTCTTAAAACATCATAGACCAAAATCATTATTTTTATAAAATCAAAATATTTTGTTAAAACAACTATTACGAGGTGATCCGATCACACCTAAACAAAAAGGATTGGTGGCGACTCCATTTTCATTTTCACAATTTAAGTCGAACCCGTTTTATCAAAAAAAGGTTTCGACAATAGTGGATGATTTTTCATAAAGGAAGATGTAATGGTTACCATGAGAAAAAAAAGGGTCATATTGGGAGAGCAGATATTATCCCAAAGAGATCAAGGATATCCTATGAGGGTGACACACTTATGAAAATGTCATTGGACGAGCATTGAAGTAGTTGCTTTCGTAATGGTATGCCTTTAGGTAGAGCTCAGTAACGATAATATAGTGGAATGCATTTGTGACAAAATGTGTTTATAAGTAACAGGCGGTAAGCGAAAACTTAATTACAAATCATTTCGGCCCTAATTACATATATACAATCAGTCCCTTTGCTAGCTTGTTGACATTAGAAATGAATTGCGAGTTTAAACAGAAATGAATAGAATGAAAAGAAAAAGATAGATGGAAAACATTCATGAATGATTATGAGTTTTTCGAAATGAAAAAATGGAATCATTTTGAAATGAATGTAGGTTTCAAAAAATGGAAATAGAATTGGAAATGGAAATGATCCATTTGCAATTCTATATGGATACTTAAAAATGATCGAAAGAATAAGTTTATATTTTTGAGCTATTTTGAAGCCCAAAAAATGAAAATAAATCATTTAGTCACAGTGAACATGTTGAGTTATGAAATATTGAATATATTTTCTCGAACTTTTACCAGGAGTAAAATTGCCAAAAATTTTGCTAGGGGTAAAATCGTCAAATTTTTATTGGGGGTAAAATAGGGATGAGAATTTTTTTTAATATAGAATATTAAAGTTTATTTTGGGAAATAGAAAAACCAAATCTGGTTGGATCACATTATAGAGTACTGAGTCAAAAGGTCCAAGAAGTACTCATAATTGGACCCGATGTGAGAGAAGCGCAAAACCTCTCATATAACATGAAGGGGTGACAACCCTAGTAGGAATACTAGGGTGTGTCGTCCACCCCACTACTACTCTAATTAAGAAATTATTTTTCTATTTGAAATAAACCACTACAACAAAACAATGGTTCTACCTTTTCTTCTTATAAATAGATGACACTAGTATGGTATTATACACAACTTTGAGAGATTGTTACTCTACCAAAAAATAAAGAGAATTTATTATCAACTATTAAACATATTTTTCCTGAATAAGAATTCTACCAGTTTCTATTAAAGAAGAGAGAAATTTTGTTTTGAACCTAAATAAAAGAGAAAACTTTTTATAGTTCTGTGTTTCAATTCAATTGGTTCGAGCCCACACTCGAAGAAGTTCGTGGTACAAGAATAGAAGATCATTTAGTTGAAAGTCGAGAATAGCGAACATTCTCTAAGCTGAAAACAAAGGTATGAATTTGGTTAGGGCTTATTGCTATAAATATCACAAACCGAGTCGATTTTCAAGATTTTAATTTTTCTTTGTGTAAGAAAATCGTTTTCAAACCGAAATTTTTTCCAATAGTGCACACACTACTAAGTGTCTTTATTTTTAAGAAAATAGTGAAATTTTATATTATAGAATATTTTTTTTTAGGGAAAACTCATAGTTTCCTGTTATAAAATTTTCCCATTGAAAGTTAATAAAAGATTTTTTTCTATGAACTTGGTTCAATTAATTTGAGCCCCCACTCAAACCAATTTGGGTTCGAGAATAGCTAAGAAGATCATTCGGCAGAAAGGTGGGGATTGACTTTAAACACCACGTTTAAAACACAAATATAATTTCAGTTATGGATTTATTACTATAAATATAAAAGGGCTCAATTTAAAATAAAATCAATCTTTTGCTATGCTTAAAAATACTATTTTCTAGACTAATATTTCCAATAGGCTAGGAATCCCCAAATCCTCAAATGCTTTACGCTTGATTCTTTCTCTATCAATTGGTAGGGACTTTTATATGGTCTTAGTTGGTACATCATTCAAAATATATCAAGTTTTGTAATGCAAATCCTCAAAAGAATATTGACAGTTGTGAATCACTTAACATTGAATAAATCATGCCTAGTGAAGTTCTATTCCTTCTCTCTGCTATGTTATTCTCTTGTGGAGTACCCGACATAATTAATTAGGATAATATTTCATTTTCTATGAGGTATCCTAAGAAGACTTCTAATAAGTATTCCTCACCTTGGTTAGACCGAAGTGCCTTAATGGGAAAATCTAATAGTTTCTTCACTTCTGCATGAAACTCTTGGAATTTATTGTAGATTTCGCTCTTGCGGTGCATTAGATACACCAAATCATATTTGGAATAATCATCTATAAAAGTTACATGATAATCGTAACCATATCAAGTACTAACGTTCATGAGACTGCATATATAGTGCGCACAAGTTCTAAGGGTTGAACGGTTTGTGTATCTTTTGCATTAAAAGGTCACTTGATCATTTTGCCTTTAAGGAAGGACTCTCATTATGAAAGATGTACCTTTTTAAATGAACTTAAAGTCTCATCTTTCACAAGTCTAGTGATTCTATCTTCATTTATATAAGAAAGTCTTAGATGCCATGAGTATGCTTCATTACAGAGAAGTTTGAAGTTTCTTATTTTCGAGTTCAATTTCTAGCAGTAAGTGCATATTTGATTTGATAAAATAAATATTATTTTGCATCCCTCCATTAGAGATAAGAGATTGATTTCTATGAATTGCAATACCATTACAGAAAGTCACAGTATAATCGTCTTTAAATAAACATGCAATATAAATTACATTTCTTCTAAAGTTTGGTACATAGAAAACATCTCCCAAAGCAATCTTCCTAAAACTATCAAAATAAAGATGTACTTCTCGGATTGTTTTTGTAGCCAAATAGCTCCCATCTCCAGTTCGCAATGGTAGATTCTTATCCTGAAGATCTTTCGTTTCCTTAAACCCCTACAAAGAAATACAAACATGACTAGTGACTCTATAATCAATGACTTAGTGGTCTATTAAGTCTTTCGCTAAACAAGTTTCAATAATCAAGAGTTTCATACCTTTACCCTTAGAGGCTAGGAAATCCTTACACTCTTTGCATTTTTCCTTGCAGTGCTCTTTTTGTTATTACAAAAGAAACACTTGGACTTTTTTTTGGGTATTATTCATGTATGTTTTATGGTCTATGTTCTAGGTTCATGACTCTCCCTTCCAACAATGTCGTCTGTAATGCAATATACCTTACCATTGTAACCAACACTTGTTGATAAAAATACTTAGATTTTAATAAGTTTTTATACTTCTTTCTGTTCGCTTTGGTATAACTTGAAGTTTTAACCATTTTCTTATCCTTAGATTGCTTGTGCTCCCTACAGAGGAAACAATCACTGGGTTTGCTTCTGTTTTATTAATTCCTCTTTCTTAATAGACGAATATGTATTATTCTACGACTCATGATGGTGGAGTCTAAATGTCCCACTACCATTGGTGAAATAACTTTTGCAAACCGGAGGAAATTGTTCGTATCTTAATTAACCTTAAACTCAAAATACTATAATAACTGGATCCACAATAAAATTTTGTTTTGTCCGTTCACGCATTATTTTAATAAAAATATTCAAAATAAATTAATAAAAAAATCACCCTGGCTCTCTTGCAAATAAGGGCAGTTGACCGTGACTATCAAACATAAGAAATTAAGAGAAAAAATAGCGCAAATCCTGCTTGTCAACATTCTCATTTGCTTCATCGGCGCGCCAATTATGTAATGGGGCGTAAGAGACGATAATGAAGGCCTAGATGACTTCATGTAATGTTTAACTGGCTCAATCTTACATTATTGCATGTAATGTTACATTCTAGAAGAAGATTATCTTATTTGGGTTCTCAATATTCTAATCATCCCTTAATCTTACATCCTCAAATAATATCAAGATATCGTAATCTTAATACAATTCATTTGTTAGGTTATCTTAGATTTTGGATATAATCTTGAATTTTGGGCATATTTACTCTTTGTTTTTATTATTTTAATAAATTTAATGTTTTTAATAAATCGTGAAACAACAGTTATCATACTTTAAAACTAAATTACTATATTAATTATAGTTATAATTATGATTGGTGACCTAATTATTTTTCATTAATTATTATAATTATGATTTATAAATTTGCTTAAATATTATATAGTTATTAGTATATAGATTGTAATAAAAAATATAATAATTTATGATTAATTTCTGAAAATTTAGACTAAAAACTATTAAAGAAACTATACTTGTTAAAAAATTTTATAACAAAGATAATTTAATAAAATGTGCTTCTAGATAATCTTACATTCTATAAATCAACCATTTGAATCTTATATTCCATCCAAATGAGCCAAACAAGGGAATTACTCATAATCTTACGTTCCCCTAATTATATTACAAAACATAATCTTATTAAAATAATTAACTTGTATATAATTTCAGAAAGTTACAATTCTAACAAAATAATAGAGATTAGAAGGTCCAAAAATGAAAATATGTAGTAGTAATTAACAAAATGTGAACTTTGGGTGTTTTCCTAAAATCGATTTTCAATTCAAGAGAAAGAAAAATAGAAAATATTGTGAGTAGGGTTCATCAATTAGAAAGATTACAATTTTCTCTTTCATATTATATTGTGAACAGAGTTTTTATTTGTCAAATTTGGATTTTGCTAAGAAAAAAAATACTTTTCTTCTTTTAAAAAAAAAAATAGACTTGATTGGCATTTTAGTTGAATTTTCATAAGATGACTTAATTAAAAAAATATTTATTTCAATAATTTTTTTGTAGTATATATATACGTTCATTGAGTGCTAGTTCTTCACAACTTAGCAATTAGCAAAGAAAAAGGCCCTTAAATTAGTGAAGTATCTCTGCTTGTATTGCAAAAAAAAAAAATGATGAGTTTAATCCATGTGTTTTTGTTTTTAATTCTTGGGACATTGGTATCTCTTGCCATGTGTCGAACAATTCTTGAAAGCACCATTGTTGACAAACATGAGCAATGGATGGTTGATTTCAGTCGAAAATATGAGAGCAAATTAGAGAAGGAGAAGCGTCTTAATATATTCAAAGACAACTTGGAATATATTGAGAGCTTCAACAATGGCGGAAATAGGAGTTTTAAGTTAGGCCTCAATGAATTTGCTGACATGACACAGGATGAATTCATTGCAACTCACACTGGATACAAGATGCAGAACAATCCCACATTGTTGGAATCAACACCGTTTATGTATGAAAACTACTCAAACGCTCCGAAAAGCTTCGATTGGAGGGACCAAAATACCGTTACTCATATTAAGAATCAGGGCCAATGTGGTAAGTCTCCATAATATATATAAACCCATAAAACTCTAAATTAAATTGGTGTTACGAGAGTATTTTAATAATTTCACAACTGAGTTAGTTTTCAGATGATACGTAACACTAAAATTAATTAAAAATTTAAAATAATTATATATACTTCTCCCCCAAGCATTTATTTATTCACTAATACTTGAAAAGGGTTATTTGTTGGTTTACTTTGCAGGATGTTGTTGGGCATTTTCAGCAGTGGCAGCCGTTGAAGGGTTAATCAAAATCAAAACTGGTAAATTAATCCCATTATCTGAGCAACAACTGTTGGATTGTAGCAGAAACGGAGGAAACAGAGGTTGCAAAGGAGGATGGATGATGAATGCATTCGATTACATTAGCCAAAACCAAGGAATAACCTCTGAAGAAAGCTACCCATATCAACAAATGCAAGAAACTTGCGACACACAGATAAACGAAGTTGCCACCATCAGTGGCTATCAAATGGTGCCTAGAAACGACGAAGAAGCATTGCTTAAAGCCGTCACGAATCAACCGGTCTCGGTTGCACTTGAAGGCCATGGACGAGACTTTCAGTTTTACAATGGTGGAGTGTTTAAAGGAGATTGTGGAAATTCTCTCACCCATGCAGTCACCATTGTTGGATATGGGACAAGTGAAGAAGGTTTAAACTATTGGCTGATTAAGAATTCATGGGGAGAAACTTGGGGTGAAAATGGGTATATGAGGATTCAAAGGAATGTGGAAACGCAAGGTGGCTTATGTGGTATCGCCATGAAAGCTTCGTATCCAATTCCATAAGTTCATATAGGGCCAGTTACTATAATTAGCTAGTCGTGTCAAATGGTCTAAGATATTTGTTGATGTTTGGGGTCTGTTTGGAACTATGAGTCTTGCACTCTTGCCAACCTTTTATCTATATAATGAATAAATGATTATTTATTTAAAAAAATCATTTACAAATATTGTATCACCTTCGATCTTTTCTGCTATCAATATATCCACAATTCTCATCTTATTTCAATCCAATATCTGCCAACATTTGGAGCTAAAATCTCTAACATACAGAGATTACAATTAAATTTTATATCAAAATTACGCATCTCACATTCATTAAATTTATTTGAATAAAATAACATCATAAATGCGAAGTAAGCCAATTTTTAAAAATTGACTTTACAAAATTATGAAATATCTACATAAAATGCCAATCAAAGTCAATATTTTAATTGCCTAACTTATGAAATATATAAATTAAATGCAAACCAACCATTTCTTTAATGAATATTTTAGTTTTCTATTAGCAAAATCCAAAATTGACCGATAAAAAACCTACTAAATTTTTTTTTCCTTCATTCGAACTGATCTGTTGTAAATACAACAAGAACAACATTCAAAAGTTCAAATTTACATCATCCCATAATGTAACATTTTCAACAATTGAAAACCAACTTTTGACATCAAATCTAATGCTCACCACCTAGCTTTAAACATTTCTCCACGATTTATACCTGCTATCGCCAAGTTTGAGGCCATTTCATTTCCTTTCTTTTCTGCCATCGAAACTACAACACTACCTACCTTCTCAATTTTCCTCTCAATATCTGCAAATGTTGATTGGAGTGACAATGGTCTCATCGACTTGTTTGCACACCAGTTGAACACCACTTTAGAACCAATTTCTACAAACAGTGAGTCATTTATCTTCCATTCCAGAGATATAAATACTTCCAATGCTAAAAGCACCGCTCCTGCCTCTGTCGAATCAGCATCATTTGTTGCAATAGGACCTGAAAATAGAGCTCTTGCAACACCCTTAATGTCTCCCAAAGCACCTCCACAACCTGCACTATCCTCGTTTTCTATCCCACATAAATTGAACTTTAAACATCCTTGTGGAGGAGGGCGCCATATCGATGAGGATGATCTGGATTTAATTGTGTCTATCTTGCACCTGTTCGGACAAATCCACCAAGAGCTCTCCTACATCAATAAATCATCATAGATAGACCTTATCCACAGCAATACCCTCATCTTTGATTGAAAAATCAAAGTTGCCATGGTCATCATCTTTCTTTTAAAGACAAGTCCATTTCTTGCCAACCATACTGTCCAACAGGCTGCCGAAATTGATATCAACCATAAGCTATTCCAGATTCTAGCCAATTTCATATTATAACACAATGAGTATAATTTATCAAATCCTTCTACCGGTTCCCATTCAGCCTCCCACCAATTGAAAATTTTAAATCAAAATCCTTCAATAATTTAGCACACTTCCTTACCATAAATTCCTAATTACGATCGTGTCCCAACAAAGCCGATCCTCCACCAGGAACTAACTCCGTGCTACTCACTTTATCCTCCAATCTACGAAGCATCTCTTCCTCTCTTTCCAATAAGGATTTTGTAAAGAGTTCGCTCCACTTTACTCTGCTAAATCTATTATTTCTCTAGTAATCTGCTACTGTACCTCCTTTTTGTCTTGCTAAGCGAAACAGCCTTTGAAATTCCAATTTTATTGGACAATTACCGCACCATATGTCCACCCAAAACATCGTCGTCCTTCCATTCCCAACCCGCCAACAAAAAGCTTCATTCCCCACCCTTTTAGACGTATTGGCATCTTTAGAATTCTCTACAATACCTCTCCAAACAGTTGACATATCTTTTGTACAAGTCGTCTTAAATCGCCACTGTTGCAAGCTCAAAATATACTTCGTTAGGATAACTTTTTGCCATAACACATTTTTCTTGATCGTAAATCTCCAGCTCGATTTAGCCAATAATGCTCTACTTTTTATTCTAATATTTACCACTCCTACTCCTCCCTTCTCTTTTGGATGCTGAGAATGCATCGGAAAAAGGAATTATAGAAAGTGAAGATAGGATTAAGGAGATCGATGAAGCTAGTGAACACAGAGAACTGACTAAGTTAGAGATGGAGGAATTAAAAAAGTTGAATACTGAACTTCGGGAAGCAATTAAATTTAAAGAATCAGGTTGGTGTCAAAAATCAAGGATTACATGGTTAAAACAAAGGGATGCTAATTCAACTTTTTTCAATAGAGCAGTGAAGATCAAAGCTAAAAGGAATATGGTACATAGATTGAAAATAGGGAGTCATTGGTGCAGTGAACCTAAGGAGATGAAAGAGAGACAGTACAATTTTTCAAAAATTGTTTTAATTGCCCATTGAGGAAGTGGAGAATGGACTTGGAACTGAATTTTAGAAAGCTAAATGGGGAGAAGGCATTGAAACTGGAGGCACCATTTTTGATGGATGAGATTAAAGAGGCAGTATGGAGCCGTGATGAATCAAAAGCACCTAGACCGGACGGTTTTAACCTGTGTTTTTTAGAAAAAGTTGGGAGATTGTAAAGGAGGATCTTTTCAGATTGATGATAGACTTTTTTATATCCGAAAAGTTTGAGAGGACTACTAATTCATCATTTATCACACTCATACCCAAGACTAAAAATCCAATCGAAATATCTTATTTTAGGCCAATTTGTTTGATGAGCTCTTTGTACAAGGTAGTGGCAAAGGTATTGTCTCAAAGAATAAGGGAGGTCATTGGAGAGGTGGTGAGCGATACTCAATGTGCATTCATTAGAGGAAGACAAATATTTGATGGAATTTTAATAGCAAAGGAAATAATCCACTTGATTAAGGAGAAAGATGGAAGGGGGGCAATCTGATCTTTAAATTGGATTTTCCTAAAGCATATGACTGTGTTCGGTGGGATTTTTTGGAGTTGGTTTTATTCAAGATGGGATTTGGCGAAAAATGGATATGATGGATAATGGAGTGTGTATCTACAGTGAGAGCAACAGTTGTAGACACCCATCTTGTCCAAGTCCAATTAGAGGCCCATTTAAATTTTTGTTCTCTCTTGGGCCATTCGAAGCCCACTTAATTTTGGTCAATTTGAGACTTTTTTCTTTCTTTTTTGGGCTTGTCAAGGGCTCAAATTATTATTATCATCACTACTACTACTATTGTTAATAAATATTATTATCATCATTTTTTACAAATAAGAAAGATTAAAAAACAATATATAAACATGAAATGAAATGAAAAAAGAGAAAGGCTTTCCATATTTTTTTTCTTAAAAAAAGGTAAAAAAAAAAAAAACAACAACAACAACAACAATAAGCATGTTATTTCTCTTTTTTTCTTCTATCTTTTTTTTTTGGCCAGAGATATGTCATGAGGGATCGGGTTTTGGGTTCCCTCCCATTTCTAAAATAAAGGTTTTTTTTTTTTTTTTAAGTTTGATCTTGGGAAAAGTTTTGATTTTTTTAAAAAAAGAATGTCTAGATTTTTAAAAAAATAAAAATATGTTTTTTAATCATTTTAAAAGGAAAGTTTAAATTTTTAAAACAATTTTTTTTATTTTTTTCAACTATTTCAAAATAAAAGCTTTGAACTTTAAGAAAAATAGCATTTTTTTTTTAAAAAAAAGAGAAAGTTTAGATTTTTAAAATAAAAATATATTTTTTAGTCATTTTAAAGCAGAAGTTTAAATTTTTTAAAACAAAGTTTTGATTTTTTTTCAACTATTTTGAAATAAAATTTCGATTTTTAAGAAAAGTAGTGATTTTTTAAAAGAAAATTTTAATTTTGCAAAAAAGAAAAAAAAAATCCCAACCATCGTATGCTGCAGCTCCACCACCGGAGGACGGAGAGCCGTTGGGCTCTCCGGTGGTAGTGCCATGGCCAACATAGGAGGAAGAGAAAGAGGAAGATTTTTTTTTTTTTGAAAAAAAATGAGGTTAAAATGAAAGAATTAATAGTGTTTTTTTTTTTTTTCATTTATAGGTGCCAAAAGTGGGTAATTTATTCCCACCCCTTACTTTTTAAATTTACAAAAATACCCTATTTTTTGCAGCACCGCCCTCACTCTCTGGCATATTTACACCCGTAACCCTTTGATTTTTTCAAACATTCGATTTAATCCAAAATTTATTACTTTGATTCTTTTATTGTAATATAAATAAGGTGTATTATTGTTATTATTATTATCATCATGTTAAGGTCTTATTTATTTCTTTTATTTAATCTTTCTTTTAATTTTTGCCATTTTGGAAGAGTTTTAATTTTTCATTAACTTTAGCCAATTTAATTTATTTTCCTATTTTATTACTATTCGTTTTAAAATAGGGAACTTTAGGTCATTTTTTCATCCTATAATTGTTGACATGAAGTTAGTTAAATAGGTGTTACATTTTAATGAAACCATAAGGTTTTTACATTTGGATTTAGGTTAGTCCTTAAGATCTTATCCACCATTTACCCTAGAAAAATTATAAATAATATGTAGGATATTTTTAGGGTTTTAAACTAGTTTTAAATATCGTACAGGATTCCTCTTTAGAATCTTAAATTAATATGTAAATATTCTTTAGGACTTTATTCAAGATTAAAATTAAAGATTTTTGTAGGTGAATTGAAAATCATGAGTAGGTCTTTCTAAGTATTTTATTTTAGAAACTTTTTAAGAAAGCTAATAAATATTATTTAATATATATTATTTTAGGATTTTGACGAATTTTTAAATATTAGATCAAGAATTTTAAAGTAAGATAGATCATAAACCTGGCATAGGATGCTTTCGTAAGATCTTGATAGGTTCAATGTTATTAATTAAATCTTTTAAATAATAATAATAAAAGATCAAATAAGTTGTAGATGGATTTTAATATTTCTCTTATTTTATTGGTAATTTCTAGGTTTTTTTTGGAATTCTAAAATAGAATTAACTTTAGGAATTAAAGATATTTTACTATACTTATTTAGGTATCCTTTAGGGTTCCCGTTAAAATTAAAAATCTCTCATTAAAGTTTCAAATTAGATAAGTTTTGTGAACACATCTTAATCGAGTTACAAGTAAACCAGAGGCATTTTCTTTAGATTTTTTATTTAAAATTTCCATAAGATTTTAGCCTAGATTAAGACATTAATATGCTTAACTAAAAAAAAAATTCTAGGTTTTATGACCCCGTAGGACTATCCCCCGGATAGGGGTTGTGGGGGTGCTATAGCCTCCCCATACGTAACCGTACTCCCGAACCCAAAATTTGGTGATGAGATCGACTCTAGACTTTTAGGATTTTTCCAAAGTATTAATTCTAGATTTTTAGACGATAGGTGGCTTACCAACCTAGCCCTAATTGGTTAGTGGCAACTCTACTTTAATTTAGGCCCTTCGTGCCTAGCTTTGCTTACTAGGCCCCCGTACTCTTATGTAGGCAACCTTATGACAACAGTAATTATCAACGGGTTAACCATAAACGAATTCAGATTCTGCAGAGGTCTTCGTTAAGGAGATCCGCTATCCCCATTCTTATTTACTTGTGAATAAAGCTGTGGAGTTGGGGCTAATTGAAGGCTTTCAAGATGTTATTCTTGGATAGAATTTTATTGATTTACAATTCGCGGATGACACTATACTATTCTTAAGAGTAGATGAAAAGCAGGTGAGCAACGTGAAGCATATTCTACAGTGTTTTGAGATCTTTTCGGGTCTTAGTAGGTTGTGGGCTCGTGATTATTTAGCAGGTACTGTGTACTTGTGATATAGACTGTAGCGATGGCTTGAGATCCTACATGTGTTGCGGATTCTCTGCAGCTTGTGTAAGCAGCATCGTGAGTCAATTAAAGCTATAAATGTTAACTTGAATAAGTGATACCCTTTTGATTACATGAAATGAGATATTGGTAGAACTATGACTTGGTTTGTGATCATTTATCATATGGCATCTTGATGATGTGAATTATCCAAGTATAAGTGTTTTTGGAAAGTTGAAATAATAGTAATATGGAATATGATTTGAATTATTGTACTTTGCAATACTCACCTGTTGTGAGCTGTGATTGACAGGAACTTATTTTCTTAAATCTCATACATTGTTTATTTAGGTTCAATCCGATAAGGTTATCATTTAATCATCGAAGTTACAAAGCTTCTATAAGCTTACTCGTGTCTTGTTCCTTTTCTTGTAGATTACATTTTGTGGAGGGGAGATTAGATCAACTCGCAAAATCACACTATCATAAAGACTCTTTTGGTAGATTTTGTAAACAATTTGGTTATATAGCATGTAATAGGACAAATGATTTATGTTTGTAATGTTTCATAGCTATGTGTGGTGTTTGATATGTTTGATGTTGTGGAATGGTAACTTTATATGGTATGCTTGTTAAATTCAAAGTTGAGCTTGAGTGTTTTGTCCAGGGAATAGTAAATATCATGTTTAAGTATGGTATGATGAGTTTGACATAGATTAGTTGGTGTATATGTATGACTTGTAGGTGATATGAAATGATTATGTTGGGTATAAGCATTATTTTGTAACTTCATGTATGACACCTTGGTTTGGTTTTAGATGGTTGAAATTGACATGTTTTGGTTGCTTTTAGGTGTAGTTATAGTCTTATGATCATGTGCTATGAATCGGTTTAGGTACATATGTAATTGGATGAAAAATGAGCATGATTTTAGTCACTTTTGGGTACACACGGCCTGGGACATGGGTTGTTAGACGGCCGTGTGTCACACACGGCGGTGTGTTAGTGTGTTAGGTGCAAGGTTTACACGGGCTGTGACACGGCTGTGTGACCCAAGTCAGAGAGTTACATGCCACATGCACACGAGCATGTGTGATGGCCACACGGTCATGTCTAGAGCCACACGGTCTAGGCCTAGACACATGGCCTGATTATTCCTAAGATATTTTTAGGGCCTCGTAGGCTCGATTTAAATTCTGTGAATGTGTGTCTTCCTTGATTTCGAATTATTTATAAATATTGTTAATTAATTTGATGAATTAGATGCTATTGTTATGGAATGTTCCGAATTGTACGGTAATGCTTTGTAACCCTATTCTGGTGACGAAAATAGGTTATGGATGTTACACACTAATTATGCCACGATTTTCATAACAATTTCCTCCAGACTAAATTGAACAAAGACAGAAGTGGATTAATTATTCTAGCATTATTAACTCATTTGTTGAAGTACTCATTTATAATTGTTATTTAAATTATTTTCGCAAATCTTGACTACCTGTTCAGTCCCTAAGGAGACGGTACTCGTATACTTACTACTTTATTACTTGTTACAATTGTGTATATTTGCACATAATTTGCAATTAAACATAAATAATTTTTATTTATCATTATTATATGTGAGAATTTTTATTAAAATTATGATGAATTAATGATTCGAATATATGATATTTTTTAATTGTTGTAATAATAACATTTTTACCTTTTGAAATAATGATAGAGTTATTCTAATATGAAGTGGTTAATAAATTTTTAATACATATAAATTATTTTATGTTATTAAATATTATTAATGTCAAGGTAAAATAAAAAGAATTTATATCAATATTTTAATACATATAAATTGTCACCATCTTTAGATTTTTTTTTAGGCTTGCAATTGCATGGTGGGATGGCACTAATTATGTTCGTTCTCACCCATGTACCAATCACACAATAGAAATTAAGAAAAAAAAAAATTGGCGCAAACCCAGCTTTGTCAATATTTGCTGCGTCAATTAAGTAATGAAGTATCGTATGGGTTAGAATTTTCGTCTACTTGGTTCTAAGTAGATTTGATAATATTATATAAAAAATTTCGAGTTAATCGAGTTTACGATTCTTATTTTAAGATTTTAAGCAAATTTGATTTTTATTCGAATCGAGTCAAGTGAAATAAAATTTGAGTCGAGTCGCATCGAGTGAAATTGTTCGAGTTAAATTAAAAGAACTACCCATAGTGTCTCTCCACTCTCTCAATAGGAGGATAAATGTGTTTCAATGCACTTGAACCCACATCCTCCTGCATAGGCAACAATGTCAATACCAACCGAGTTAAGACTCAATCGGCTCATACACTTTTAGAGTGTAGTAAAAAATAAATGTTTTTTTTTCTTAAAATGGAATATGTGATAGCATTTAAATTATAGAATTGAAATTTCCACTAATATTATATTAAATATTAACTCAAATATAATAGAAAACAAAAATAATATTGTAATAATATTTATTATTTTATTAAAAAATAGTTCTTATATAATTTATTTGACTGAGTTAATATGGAATTGGCTTGTAATATTAAATTCAATAAAAGAGTTTACTATAACACATTATTAATTAATAAAAAATTATGTAAAAAAAAAGCACAAATATAATATAAATATGCAAATTAGCAAGTCAAATTCTAATAAAAACTTCCAAAATGAATAAATAAATCATCCCAATCACCCAACTATCAAAGGATAGAAATTAAGGGCATTCTTACTTATCGACATCAGCCAATTAAGTGACGTGCGGGATGTACTATTACAACACTTTGTCGTGTCTAAGGCTAAACAAAATTGTCTGAATCTGAACTTCTTATAAGAGAAAAGAATGAAGACCCAGACACTTGCACTAAAGAATTTGGAATTTAAATCTAATAAGTTTGCATGCAGCAATACGACTGGAAAACAGCAATGAAGGGATGAATATTTAGCTCCTGTTTAATAAGTTCTTACACTTTCTTTTGAGTTTTTACAAATATATATATAAACAACTGTCTAAAAGAAAAAAAAAACACTTTTTGGTCCTTCTCAATTTTAACATTGAGTAGTTGGTCCCTCTAAAAAATTTGAACAATTTAATCCATGCCAATTTTGAAAATCAACAACTATGAGTGGCATAACTAGGGGGGCTGCCAAAATAGAAAATTGTCAATTTAGCCGATAACCCCCTTATTGCAAGGTTCTCAACACTCTTACCAATCTCTTCTTCTTTACAACTTAATACATTCTGATAACAACCCTTGCTTAATATTCTATTATCTGCTATGCGCCTAATCTATACGCCAAAATGGTAATCGAGCGGATAGGCTACTTCTCACCGATTACTCTTAGTCTTCTCGTCAGAACTTAGAACCCGCCAAAACTGGGTGTTACATAAGTAAACAATATCTAAGTCTAGATGCTTCTTCTGCAACAAGAAAGCACACTTCAAGGCAAAATGTAAATAGTGGAAGGAATATTTGACTACCAAAGTTAAAGGCATGGAACTCTTGATGATAGAAGCTTGTTTAGTGAAGGATTCAATAGAGCACTAGGTCATTGATTTGGGAGCATCTAATCATGTTTGTGTTTATCTATAGGGGTTCAAGGAAAGAAAGGATCTTAGGTATAAGAGCTTATCGTTGGGGTCTGGGAATAGGACAAGTGTGGCAGATGAAGTAGTGGGAGATGTACATCTTTATTTTGAAAATTTTAGGATGATTATTTTAAGAGACTTTTTCTATGTATCAAATTTGAAAAGAAACTTAATTTATGTTGCCTGTTTATATAATGGAATTGCAATATTTTGGAATCGCAATCTTAATTTATGTTAATCGTGACTATTAGTAATGGAATTGCAATATTTTGGAATCACAATCTTAATTGTAATGGGTGGATGTCAATAATCTTTATTTTATCAAACCAAAGATGCACACATTACTTCAAACTAAAATATCAAATAAAAGACTTAAAACTTCTCACTCTAATGCATACATTTGGCATTTGATACGTGGTCATATTAACTGAGAAAAACTCACTAGGCTTGTTAAATATGACATCTTAAGTTAGCTTAAAGAAGTTGATCTTCCGCAATGTGAATCTTACCTGGAAGGTAAGATAACTAAGCGATCTTTTAATGCAAAAGGAACAAGGGCCAGAAAACCCCTATAACTTGTTCAAACTAACTTATGTGGCCCCATGAGTATTAGTGCAAGAGAAGGTTACAATTATTATGTACACTTTGATGTAAGTAAAAGCTTGAGTTCAAATAGATATGGAACTGAAAGCTAGTTCATTGGGTGTACGACTTCTTCAGTATATAGCATCATTCACAATAGTGAAATTCATAGGTCGAGACATGGGTAAATGGTATCCTCTCATATGCATTACATGGTTGATGAAAAGTAAACGTGGCAACGGGTCGTTCCTCTTTATGATGGATGACTTGATCATTATTTGATAGTGATTGATTTTTCATGAAGGAAGATGTAATGGTTACCAAGAGAAAAAAAAAAGGATCATATTGGGAGAGCGGATATTATTCCAAAGAGATCAAGAATATCCTATGAGGGTAACACACTTATGAAAATGTCATTGGACGAGCACTGAAGCAGTTGCTTTTGTAATGGTATGCCTTTAGGTAGAGCTGAGTAACGATACTATAGTGGAATGAATTTGTGACGAAATGAGTTTATAATTAGCAGGCAGTAAGCGAAAACTTAATTACAAATCATTTAAGCCCTAATTACATATATCCAATCAGTCCCTCTACTAGCTCGTTGAAATTAGAAATGAATTGCGAGTTTGAATAGAAATGAATAGAATGAAAAGGAAAAGAGAAATGGAAAACATTCATAAATGATTATGATTTTTTTTCGAAATGAAAAAATGGAATCATTTTGAAATGAATTTAGGTTTCAAAAAATGGAAATAGAAATGGAAATGATTATGATTATGATTTCTTGCAGTGTATTAGGTACACCAAATCATATTTGGAATAATAATCTATAAAAGTTACATGATAATCGTAACCATATCAAGCACTAACGTTCATGAGACCGCATACATCAGCGTGCACAAGTTCTAAGGGTTGAACAGTTTGTGTATCTTTTGCATTAAAAGGTCACTTGATCATTTTTCCTTTAAGGAAGGACTCTCATTATGAAAGATGTACCTCTTTAAGTGAACTTAAAGTCTCATCTTTCACAAGTCTAGTGATTCTGTCTTCATTAATAAGATAAAGTCTTAGATGCCATGAGTATGCCTCATTAGAGAGAAGTTTCAAGTTTCTTATTTACGAGTTCAATTTCTAGCAGTAAGTGCATATTAGATTTGATAAAATAAATATTATTTTGCATCCCTCCATTAGAGATAAGAGATTGATTTCTATGAATATCAATACCATTACAGAAAGTCACAGTATAATCGTCTTTAAATAAACATGCAATATAAATTACATTTCTTCTAAAGTTCGGTACATAGAAAACATCTCCCAAAGCAATCTTCCTAAAACTATCAAAATAAAGATGTACTTCTCGGATTGTTTTTGTAGCCACATAGCTCCCATCTCCGGTTCGCAATGGTAGATTCTTATCCTTAAGATCTTTCGTTTCCTTAAACCCTTACAATGAAATACAAACATGACTACTAACTCTATAATCAATGACTTAGTGGTCTATTAAGTCTTTCGCTAAACAAGTTTCAATAATCAAGAGTTTCATACCTTTACCCTTAGAGGCTAGGTAATCCTTACACTATTTGCATTTTTCCTTGCAGTGCTCTTTTTGTTATTACAAAAGAAACACTTGGACTTTTTTTGGGGTATTATTCATGTATGTTTTATGGTTTATGTTCTAGGTTCATGACTGTCCCTTCCAACAATGTCGTCTGCAATGCAATATACCTTACCATTATAACCAACACTTGTTGATAAAAATAATTAGATTTTAATAAGTGTTTATACTTCTTTTTGTTCGCTTTGGGATAACTTGAAGTTTTAACCATTGTCTTATCCTTAGATTGCTTGTGCTCCCTACAGAGGAAACAATCATTCGGTTTGCTTCTGTTTTATTAATTCCTCTTTCTTAATAGACGAATATGTATTATTCTACAACTCATGATGGTGGAGTCTAAATGTCCCACTACCATTGATGAAATAACTTTTGCAAACCAGAGGAAATTGTTCGTATCTTAATTAACCTTAAACTCAAAATACTATAATAACTGAATCCACAATAAAATTTTGTTTTGTCCGTTCACGCATTATTTTAATAAAAATATTCAAAATAAATTAATAAAAAAAATCACCCTGGCTCTGTTGCAAATAAGGGCAGTTGACCGTGACCCTGACTTGCATCTGGTCTATCTTTCTATTCCACGCAGCAACTATCAAACATAAGAAATTAAGAGAAAAAATAGCGCAAATCATGCTTCTCAACATTCTCATTTGCTTCATCGGCGCGCCAATTATGTAATGGGGCGTAAGAGACGATAATGAAGGCCTAGGTGATTTCACTAAAGACTTCATGTAATGTTTAATTGGCTCAATCTTACATTATTGCAAGAATGAAGTGCCAGACACTTGCACAAAAGAATTTGGAATTTAAATATAATCATCATTTCATATATTTTATTACTAAAATATCATGAAATTCATTTTCTTTTTCATTCATCTTAAGGTATTTCATTATTTAAATATTTAATAAAATATTACTGGTTTCAAATTCCAATTTTATTATTCTTTTGTTAAGATACAAAATTTAATAAAGTAAAATTTGTTTAGTCAGGAACAAAATTAAATACAAAAGCGTACTTAAATCTATCGATTTTATGAGATCTTTTAATTTTGTGGTTTTAATCTTTTAAATTAGTACATAAGTAATTTAAAAAAGTTAAATCTACGTTAACTTTAATTCCTAATCAACCCATTATCAGTTAGAAATTAATATTTGGTTCATATTTTATTTAATAATTAAAGCTCAATAAATTTTAATTAAATTATATCACGTTTAATTTAGATTAAGTTTCTTACGTGGATATTTTGAATGTCACCAACTATGAACAATAGGTAAACTAAAAGTATAGTCATCCAACTATGCACTTGGTTCTATTTTGGTCACCCACCTATTAAAATTTTTTTATTTAGTCACTTCATTTTTTTAAATTAAATATTTTAGTCACTCACTTGTTAGTTATCGTCAACTCAGTAATGAAAGTCAAATGTGGACTTTTTATTGGTCTAATAACAATGTCTAAAAGTTGAGGGTTAAAGTTATTATTATGCCAATTAGCTGGCTGGTGATAGAAAAAGACCAAAATTGAATAGTCGAGTGATTATTTTATAAATTTTCATAGTTGGGCAACCAAAAACAAAATTTCTTAATAATTGGGTGACTATTATGCAATTTACCCTTAACATAATGGGAGTGTTGAATTTTTTTCAACCCAAGGAAGAAAAACAAATACAAACAAACTTGTAGTAGGGTTAATCAATTAAAAATATTTATTTAAATAAAATATTTTATTGGCCTTTTATTTGGATTTTTCATAAGATGACTTAATTAAAAAGATTTATTTTAATCAAATTTTGTAGTATATATAGATTCATTGAGTGCTAGACCTTTCAATTAGTGTAGTATCTCTGCCAAACAATGATGAGTTTAATCCATGTCTTTTTGTTTTTAATTTTTGGGACATTGGCATCTCTTGCCATGTCCCGAACAATCCATGAAACCTTCATTGTTGACAAACATGAGCAATGGATGGTTGATTATAATCGAAGATATGAGAGCAAATTAGAGAAGGAGAAGCGTCTTAATATATTCAAGGAAAACTTGGAATATATTGAGAGCTTCAACAATGGAGGAAATAGGAGTTTTAAGTTAAGTCTCAATGAATTTGCAGACATGACACAAGATGAATTCATTGCAGCTCATACTGGATACAAGATGCAAGGCAATCCCACACTGTCCGAATCAACATCTTTTATGTATGAAAACGTCTCAGATGTTCCGACAAACTTGGATTGGAGGGCCCAAGGTGCTGTCACTCCTGTTAAGTTTCAAGGTCAATGTGGTAAGTCTCAATTTACATACAACCATTGATTAAGTTAATGTTACAAATCAATCGAACACAAATGCTGTCGAAACTAATTAAAAAGTCATCTTTTTACAATCTAACTTGTATTATTATGAGAGTTTTTTTTATATATATAATCATTAAAAGTACACATGATGGGATTTAAGCTTAAAGCATTAGTTTTTAAACCTTTAATTTTATTATTTCAATTAAAATTTTATTTAATTTTTATATAAAATTTTAGTTAATATATTTTTTACATAAATATTTTTCATCCACATCATAGATATCTCATAATCTAATGTATATATATGTAGGGAATTCACTTATATTACTATAAAACTAAGAGTGAGTTTGGATGGGTGATATGTTTACCTGCCGTTACTATAAAAATAACAGTGACGGTGAGATTAGATACTATAGCGATACTGTAGTATGAGATAAAAAGTAAGTTAAACACACAGCACCCAATCACCCATCCAAACCCACCCTAAGTTAATTTTACATCATTGTAGAAAAGAAATAATTATCTGCAATATATTTGCTTAATTCAACATCATATGTGATGTTGTATTAACATAAATAATATTAATCAAGGTTTAAGTAAATTAAAAATGTCAAATTATTTAATTAATATATAAATCTTTCAATCCTTCGATATATTTTGAAAAAAAATTAATTTTTTAAATGATATGATAGAAATATTAGATCGATTCCAAATTAAAACATAAATCATATAAAGTGGTAAGAAAATGCAAACTTACTTTAACATTGATGTATAATTATAATATTTAAAAAAAGTATTTTTTAAATAAAAGAGGTAAAAGTTTATGGAGACTCTTATACTAGGAGTCGAATTACATTTTGTCCTCTCTACTCAAAATATGGGCAAATGAATCCTCGCACGTTAATCAAATAGCAAACTCGTCATTCTCTTAAAAATTTCATTCATTTTTATTATGAAAAATTGGTCTTTATACATTAACACACATGGCAAGCCATGTGTCATTATTTAGTTATTTTATCAGACTTGACAGTTTTTAATAGTACAAATGAATTAAATTTTTAACAGAAAAGGCTTATTTACTTTTTAATTCAATATATAAAAATTAATTTTGCTTAATAAGACTTATTTACTTTTTAACAACCACGTGTCACTATTTGATTTTTCCCTACAATATGTTAGTATGCTAACCCAACTCCTATAAAATATTTTACAAATATTGCTCAGCCAAGAAGCATTCATTTATTTTTTTCAGTAATTGTTTTATACTTAACAAAGGGTTATTGTTGGTTTACTTTGCAGGATGTTGTTGGGCATTTTCAGCAGTGGCAGCCATTGAAGGGATAGTCCAAATCAAAACTGGTAGTTTAATCTCATTATCTGAACAACAATTGTTGGATTGCAGCACAGATGGAGGAAACAGAGGTTGCGATGGTGGACAAATGGTAAATGCTTTCGAATACGTTATCCGAAACCAAGGAATAACTACTGAAGAAAGCTACCCATATCAAGAAACGCAAGAAACTTGCGACACTGAGAAACAGATAAACAAAGTCGCCACCATCAATGAATATCAAATGGTGCCTGAAAACGACGAAGATGCGTTGCTTAAGGTCGTCGCAAGTCAACCTGTCTCAGTTGCAATCGAAGGCCATGGGCAAGACTTTCGGTTTTACAGCGGGGGAGTGTTTACCGGAGATTGTGGCAATGCTCTCTCCCATGCAGTCACCGTTGTCGGATACGGAACAAGTGAAGAAGGTTTAAACTACTGGCTGGTTAAGAATTCATGGGGAGAAACTTGGGGTGAAAATGGATATATTAGGATTCAAAGGGACGCGAATACACCAGGTGGCTTATGTGGTATCGCCATGAAAGCTTCGTATCCCGTTATGTAAGTTCATATAATGGACATTTCTCTACCTATATATATATGTGGTTGTACTGCTTGGCTAATTTTCGAGCATACTGATAGGTAAGTTACGATGATTAATTAGCAGCGTTAAATGGTCTAAGTTATGTGTTGTATTTGTTCTTTTTTCCCTTTCGTTTGGTGTTGATGTCTGTGGTCTGTTTGGAACTATCACTCTTGTACTCTTGGTGTTCTTCTAGCCATTATAATGAATAAATGATGATTAAAAAAAAAAAAAAAACCTCTTCCAAAAACAAATTAAAGTGGCAATGTAGCAAAAGTTTGATGGTAATGTATATAGTAATAACTACTTGGAATTTCGTTTTACTAAAATGCCATTTCATTACTTCGGGAGGACGAAGTTTACAAAGATTAATATATATTAGATTTTATTAAATCTCATAAAGGATGACAAACCAAGTTAGAGATATATATATATATATATATATATATATATACACATCATGCCTAAATATTAGTGAATTCAAATTTCAGTTAAAATCGAGTTAACTTATCGAATTGATCTAATTCGATTAATTAGTTGATTAATCGATTTAATTCGGTCAGAGGTTGGTTAATAATATTTTGGAAGTTCGGTTATCAGTTAATTCGGTTTGAAATCGGGTAATTAACTTAATTAATAATCAATGATACAAATTATATGTAGTTTTAATTCGGTCAATGAACATTATCAATTTATTTATTGTTTATAGTTTTTATACTTGTTTTAACAAAAAAACAATAAACATATAAATTTTGGCTCGGTTAATATTTTTTGAAAAATTTTCGATTCAGTTAACAGTTAAAGGTAAAAAAAATTTGGTTAATTAAACTAATACTAGTTCGGTTCGGTTAACCGTTTGAACATCCCTCCTAAAGACAACAACAATACAATCACCTACAAAACGCACACCAACACAAAATTACATATTTCACCTGTTTTCAGTAAAATTGGAAATTTATAATTTAGTCTTTATATTTTCCCATCTTTTCAATTTAGTCTTAAAAAAAATTTCATCTTACCAATACATATCCCCACCTATTCTTATATATGTCAATTCATCACCAATAACTTACTTTTTTCATTTTGGTCATATTTTCATTTTAATCCCTAAACTTTTCAAAACTTGTAATTTAATCTTTTTTCCACGTTTTACTTAACTTTATTTCCATAATAAATTCTTTATCAATTTCATGGTTTTGTCATTGAAATAGTACCACGTATCTAATAAAAAATTTCCCACACCAATAAATCAATGAGAGCTACTTCTTAGTCCTTTATCTACTTCTAGCCTACACAAAGTAATATAAGACATACTAATTTCCAAACAGATTACACATTGACAGCCACTTCCTAATCCTTTCCTTACTTCATCTGCATTCTAGTAAAAGTCCTCTAGTAGTACTTTGTTCTCACAATGATAAGATGGAAGGAAGCTATAAAACTATTCAATTAAGCTCAGTTGAATTGGATTACAAATCATGCCTTCCTTAGTGATCTATAAGAGTACTCATCCCTTCACATTGATAAGTACAACATGAGATCAGCAAGTTCAGTTTACCATCGGGAAAAGATCGAATGATCCGATAAAGTTAGCACAGAATCACGATTTACATCAACCTAGGATGAGTCAACTTGCTAAGCAAGCCGGTGACAAGTAAATAAGTTTAAGAGGGTGGAGTATAAATTTATTAAAAAGATAGCTCTCTTATTTTCCTATAAGAAAATAGTTTTAAGAGAGTAAAAGATGAATCATGTATAATTTACAAAAACCCAAACGATAAGATTGTGTTGAAAAATAATTGATATTTTGGAACTTTGAGGTATATTATTTTATTGATAAAATTGAAGGTTTGAATAATAAATTATGGATTTATATTCTATATAATGTGTTCAAAATTGTTGAGTGATAGAATGATAAATTGATGCTCAAATTAAACAATAGTTCTGACTCTTGATGAACAGTTGTAACTTTTGAACAATTATATCTCTTGGTGAACAGATTCATTGCTTTTGGTTTAATATTACATCTTTTCATTCATTGTGTCTATTCACTTATATCTATTAACATTTTAACAAAACTCTTCATAAATCGGTCTAAATATCTTCATTCATTTCCTCTCCTCTATATAAAGCTAAGTTAGGAGACTTCCAAAACACATCATCAAAAACCATCAATATAAAAAATTCCTTCTAAATTCATTCCTCCCGGTAATAGAGAAGGACAAGATTGTGTTGATTGATCACTGTTATTGTGCTACTACTGTGATCATTTGTTGTTGTATCCTGAAAGACAAACATCCAACGTTACTCAAAGCACTGAAGAGAGGTCAAATCTGTCTTAAGGAAACTATTCATATAGGCCTTAACAAAATTCTTCTTCTAATTTTTAGCTCTTTCTAATTACAGGTATTCTGTTATGTTACTACTATTACATTGTATTACATCATTACTGTTACTAATATATTAACACTACATACGGTATTATATTTTCTTACATATTGTTTATCTCATTGTAAAACACAATTACTTCCCAAAAAGTTGCTGGAACAAAGAATTAGGGCTGATTTTTTTATCCAAAATTATGCTGAAATCTAGATTGCCAGTGTAAGTGGAAAGTAACTTTAGTCAAATAAAATTCTAGTGTTTATTATAAAAAAAATTCATTTTAATTAGTAACAAACTATTAATTGTTTGAATTCAATAGTTTAATTAATAAACCAATGCATTGTTTTCATTTGATCATATTAAAATATATGATCATTTAATTTCATACCATATAAAATATAAACAATAGTATAATTTTAGAGCGTTTATTATAAGGTTCATAATTTAGGACTTGGGTTGTTTAGGATCCCAATTTGAGATTTCTAATTTCATGGGTTCATAATTTTAAACATATATTTTAAGAATTACGTAGGAAAATATAATTTAATATTGATTTCAATAAACAAATTTTTGTGAGGTTTTCCAACGCATCGCAAAAACTTGCGAAACGTCACGAAAAGTGTGCACAAAAAGTTTTAGAGAAGCAATTACATGGTTCAAGTTTTTTATTAAGTGTTGAAAAGTAGTTAAAATCATGACAAAAAAATTTTATTGACATAAGTGACTAAAATGTAATCTGAGATAAATAAAAATGACTATTTTTATAATTTACTCATTATTAATACCTTAAATGGAATCTCGAACTTAATATCTAATATAGTAATATTTATTACATTTTCACACTTGCAAAATATTTATTATATTTGCTTAAATAGATTATCGTTGTCAAAACTTTTTTTTGAATCGACTTTTTATTTTAAAATGAAAATGGGGTCGCCACTGATCCTTTTTATTAGGTGTAATTGAGTCACCTCAAATTCTAACCATCTTGGTAAAAGATTGGATTTTTCTAAAACGATAATTTTTAGCCTACGAAATCCAAGAATGTGGCTTCGGAAGTCGGTTACGTATGAGGAAGGATTAGCACTCTCATAACACCTAAAATTGGTACCTAGCCGGTTACTTAATGTTTTGATGTCGAAAACTGAAAATATGAAGCAAACTTAAAATATGATCCCTCTTTGCATGATATTAAAATATCGCTTAACTAAATTGATTTTCACGAAAAGGGCTTATTTCAAGTTAATCGAGAAGAAAAGATCGTGCCCCGTAAGTTAGGACACGATGCCTTAAACCCTCGAAAACGAGAATAATCGCCATTTAGATATTACTTAAATCTCGTTTTTTTTATATTTTTAAAATAGATATTCAATTATTTCGGTTTTAGAAAGAGGTCATACTCCGTAAGTTAGGAGCACGACTCCTTTAATTCCAAAAAAATGAACCTTGCCTTGTAATTTTTTTAAATATTTCCTATTTATATGGTAAAATGAGTGCAACCTTTTAACGATATGTTTTATTTATTTATCTAGGCCTAGTAATAAAATGTACGAATATATTTTAACGCGATACACAGCACGAATGTTAGCAAAATAAAGTAACATAGTAACGAGTAAAAAAGGCAAAGATGATATTAAAATGATAAGCAAGTAAATCAATAAAATAAAAATAAAAATGCTATACTAGTGAGTGATGATAATACAACTATAATGATAGTAACAAAACAACAATTTATAGCAATAATAGCAATAATTTTATTATAGTTACTATCATAATATTAACATGAATAATAAAATAATAATAAAGACGAATAATGCACAATAAAATGGAAATATAAATAATACGAATTTTGAGTATTAAAGAAAGGTAACGAAGTAATAAATAAATAAAACAATTCATAAAAGGTTGAAATTAAATAAACAAGGACTGAATCAGAATTAAAATGAAATTAAAAGCCTAACTTGTAATAAAATAAATGAAGAAAGGACCAAACTGTGACACGCGAAAAGGAGCAGGGTCAAAATGGGTAATTGTTCCAAGCCCTGGGACACGTGTCATTCCCTAAATGGGTCCACAGTGGTCGACGGACTAAATTGCACAAAAAACAAAACAAAAGGGAAAAAATAAAAAAATAATAAATAATAGGACAAAATTGAAAAGCATTTAAAAAGCGAAAGGACTAAAACTAAAAATATCCCCTTTCTACGAAACACGCGGATCTTGGGGAGTGATTCGGGTCGTGCCAAAACGACGCCGTTTTGAGCGTTTGAGGCCAACCCTCAAACGACACCGTTTTGGAGGCCTATAAAAGCCAAAAATTTCAGAAAAAAATCACTTCCTCCGTGTTTTAAAAAAAAATCCTCTCATTTCTCCCCTTTTTCTCTGAAATCAAGGCCTAAGATACGACCATAGGGTCATTGGAAGCCCTCCGTGGACATTGGTCATCGGTAACAACGATCGTCGCTTCTGATGGTCGGAGTTACACAAAAACGGGCCTTTTCAGCGCCCTTTCAGCCAGATCTGAAGGAAAAGCCTTCCGTTCGCAAAGAAAAAGCCCAAAAAAAATTCGGCACTTTCACCTAGCTAACACACCTTTTGCACCCCATTTCGTCAAAGCCCAGGCCAAACCCTAAAGGGTTCTAGAGCTTTCCACGTCGAAGAAGACCCCTAAGGACAGAGGAAGGTAAAGTGACTTAGATAAACAGGTTTTTTTATTTATTATGCTTTTTCGAAATATAAAAAAATAAAACAAGAGGATCACCTTCGTTTTAAATTTTTTTGTTCTTCGTATTTTCTGTCCATTTTGCAATCTATTTATTCAGCTTTTTATAGTCGACTGATTACAAAATTTCGTATTTATTTGTGTTTTCTTTTTTTGCTTCTGTCTTTTCTACTATTTTTACTTCTTGTTTCTGTCCTTATTTCTTTCTCATTGCAGACGACGGTGCGCAGTCAACGGCGGAGAGAGATCCATGCCTTTGCTATTTTGGTGCAAGGGTGGCAGAAGAGCAAACCTCGGGGCGTGGGTGTCTTCAAGAGGGGCACCTACTGACGTGGCAAGGAGCAGCACGAAAGGGGGACCTAGGGTTTCAGGGTTTTTGAAAAACTTTAGGTTAGTTGGGCTTGGGCTTGTGTAACAGTAGGTTTGGGTTAAGGTTTTGTATTTGGGCCATTATTTTGTAAATGTACTTTTTTATTTTTTGGTTTTTATATTTTGTTTATTTATTTTTGGTTTCGGGTTAGACAAAATTGGACCTTTATAGCTGTCCCTCTTTGCTCGTTGTCGTGTAACGGGAATGAAGCAAAAACTTTAAGAAAGGCCCATTTTGTCTGGTGCTGTTGAATTTTGACTTCTTTGGTGCTCCTCTTTTTCAAGTAGCCTCATTCTAACCCACTGCAACTTCAAGGAGATGAGATTCGTAGCTTCAATCTGCTCCACTGTAACTTCAGGGAGATGAGACTCGCTATGGTAGATTTAATCTGACCCACTGCAACTTCAAAGGTATATGATCTGTCGCTTCAATCTGCTCCACTACAACTTTAGGGAGATAAGATTTGTAGATTCAATCTGTTCCACTGCAACTCCAGGGAGATAAGATTCGATATCTTCAATCTGCTCCACTGTAACTTCAGGGAGATAAGATATGTAGCTTTTATCTGCTCCACTGCAACTTCAGGGAGATAAGATTTCTGGTTTTAATCTGCTCCACTGCAACTTCAGGGAGATAAGATTTGTGGCTTCATTCTGCTCCACTGTAACTTCAGGGAGATAAAATTTGTGGCTTTAATCTACTCTACTGCAATTTTAGGGAGATAACATTTGTAGCTTCAATCTACTCTACTGCAACTTCAGGGAGATAATATTTGGTACGGTGACTTCAATCCGTCCCATTGCAACTTCAGGGGTGTAGGATTTATGGTTTCATTGATCTGTTACACCGTTCTCTAGGGAACATGACCTGTAGAATCCATTTCATAGGCCTATATTTATGCCAAGCGATTAGGATGTTATGATTAGAATGAATCAAATTCTCCTAACTAGATGTCTATGAATGATATTTGCATGTATACAGAATGTCATTTTTCGAGAATGATTCCCTTTTTAATGCTTACGTTGACATTGCTCATTGTTCGTCAAGATTCCATCACTAATTTATTGTCATGCCTTCTTGTTCAGATCTGGTATCTTTGACAAGAAACCCGAAGAAATAATCACAATTTAAACTATTCGTTCCCAAATATTTCGAACCCTTAGTTTGGTTATTTCTAACTAGTGGTCATGCTTCAGGTCCTTGTACTATTTAGAAACCTTTCAAAGCAATATGCAAAATCCTTTTACTTGAATATTGTTAGTCCATTAATCATTATTTCAATGTAAAAATGCTCGAAAAAGGTTGTAATAATGGACAAGATTGAAATTTATTGGGAGCAAAGGTCGAAATGAATAGATTAATCAAAATATCAAACATTACTAAAATAAAAAGTGAGTAAGATGAAATTTGGTGCCACAAATATCGCAGCATGAGCTTCTCTGCACAAACTTCTTGAGGACCATTTTGAGCTTGATATGTGTTCAGGAGATCTAGAGTACTTTGTTGATGCCCCAAGATGTAATGTTTCTCCTTCTAAGTAGACACGACTACCACATGTTCAATCTTCGATCTAAATTTGAGCTACCCTTTCCTAGGTTTTCAGCTCAAAACCCCTTTGGTCTCAAGGCACCCTTCTGCGAGTTTTCTCCTTGGTCTCTCCCCCCCTTTTTTTTAGGTGAAATATTTATTGACTGAATTTGAATTTTCAAGATTAAGCAGGTTTTTACCATCCATCTCGGTCAAAATCAGCGCTCCTCCAGAAAAAGGCTTTCTTTACCACATAAGGTCCTTCCCAATTCGGCATTCATTTTCCTCTAAAGTCTTTTTGTATGGGCAGGATCTTTTTCAATACTAGGTCACCCTCATGGAATTCTTTGAGGCAAACCTTTTTGTCATAAGCTCACATTATTCATTTTTGGTACATCTGACCATGACGGATAGCTTTCAGCCTCTTCTCTTCAATCAAGTTCAATTGATCATATCGAGATTGGATCCATTTTGCTTCATCTAACTTCAACTCTGATAAAACTCAAAGAGAATGAATCTCGACTTTAATGGGCAAAATTGCCTCCATTCCATAAACCAATGAGAAAGGTATTGCCCCAGTAGAGGTTCTAACAGACGTTCAATAAGCATAAAGGGCAAATGGTAACTTCTCATGCCAATCTTTATAAGTGTCTGTCATTTTTCCCATGATCTTCTTAATGTTTTTATTGGCTGCCTCAACTGTACCGTTCATTTTTGGGCTATATGATGACGAGTTGTGGTGTTTGATTTTGAACTGACAGTAGACTTTCGATATTGTACTGTTGTTCAAATTTAATGCATTGTTAGATATGATCTTTTTTGGAATTCCATACCGATATATGATCTCTTTCTTCAAGAAATTACTGACTGCCAACTTCGTGAAGGAGGCACATGAATTTTATCTCCATAAATTTGGAACTTATGGCATCTCTTGGTATAACTAATGCAATCCCCTTCCATGGTGGACCAATAATATTTGAATCTCATGATTTGTCTGGCCATTGTGAAACCATTAGCATGCGTTCCGCAAACACCCTCATAGACTTCTTCCAACATTTTATTGGCCTCAACGGCATCCACACATCTTAATAGCACTTCATCCTTTCTTCTTTTATATAGGATCTCCCCATCTAAGACATAGTCATTGATCAGTCTCCTTAGCATCCTTTTATCATTCTCGATTGCCTAATCAAGGTATTCAGGATTCTTTACATATCGTAGTATATCGTGGTACCAAGGGTGATCATCCTTTTCTTCTTCCTTGATGTTATAACAATGGGTCGGAGCCTCATAAATACTCATCTAGATATGTTTTACATCCTCTTGTCTGTTCACTTTGACTATAGAAGCTAAAGTAGCTAGGGCATCAGCCATTTGATTTTCATCTCGTGAGAGGTAGCAGAAGGTAATGTCATCAAAGTCCTTAATTAATTCAAGGACCAGCCTTCGTTAATTGGTCAACTTGGGGTCTCTCGTCTCCTATTCTCTTTTGAGTTGATAGATCATTAGTGCAAAATCCTCATATACCTCCAATACCTTGATCTTGCGTTCTATGGTTGCACGGATTTTGTTACCCATAGTGTTCGAGGCTCAGTCAAAAATTAGTTTCCAAGGATGTCCTTCTTGAGCATCTTCTTCAGCGGTTGCCACATACATCAGATCATCATTTGGGAAATCAAAATTCAAAGGCTCGCAATCTTCTAGAGCTCTACTAGCTAGAAAATCATCTATTGCACTCCTTTTTATTACCTTCTGGTTCACATAGATTATATAAAATTTAGAAAGTAGAATTTGCCATATGGTCATTCTTCCATTCAAAGTAGTCGACTCCATCATGTACTTTAGAGGGTCCATTTTTTAGATTAGCCAAGTTGTATGGTACAACATGTATTGTCTTAGTCTCTGGTTTGTCCAGATCAAGGCGCAACACAACTTCTCAATTGGCAAATATCTTGTCTCACATTCAGTGAATTTCATACTGAGGTAGTATATCTCTCTTTCTTTCCTTCCTGACTGATCATGTTGGTCGAGCACGCATCCCATAGAATTCCCAAATACTGCCAAGTACAGTATCAGTGGCTTATCTAGACTAGGTGGCATTAGCATTGGGGCATTGGACAAGTAATGTTTGACATTGTCAAAAGTCTTCTGGCATTCTTCATCCTATACACCTGAATTATAATTCTTAAGGAGATGAAATATGGGGTTGCATTTCTCGGTCAGTTGTGAAATGAACTGGGCGATGTAATTTAATCTCCCTAAGAAACCCCAAACCCCTTTTTGAGTGCGCAGTAGAGGTAGCTCTTGTATAACCCTGACTTTATCCGGGTCAATCTTGATCCCCTCTTCGCTGACTACAAATCCTAGAAATTTTCCCAACCTAGACTCGAAGGTACATTTTGCTGGATTGAGCTTTAGTTGGAATTTTCTCAACCTCAAAAATAGTTTCCTCAAGACTTGTACATGCTCTTTTTCATTTAGGGATTTTGCAATCATATAATCGACATAAACCTTGATTTCTTTGTGCATCATATCATGAAACAAAGTTATCATGGTTCTTTAATATATCGCTCCCGTATTTTTCAATTCGAATGGCATTACTTTATAGCAAAATGTTCCCCACATGGTTACGAATGTGGTCTTTTTCATGTCTTCAAGATGCATCTTTATCTGGTTGTATCCGAAGAAGCCATCCATGAAGGAGAACAGCGAATAACCTACTATATTGTCTGCTAATGTGTCAATGTGAGGTAACGGGAAATTGTCCTTTGGGTTAGCTTTGTTTAAATCCCTATAGTCTGCACACATTCATACTTTTCCATCTTTTATAGGGACGGGGACTATATTGGCTACCCACTCCGAGTATTTAACCACTTGTAGGAAACTAGCGTCGAATTGTTTCTTGACCTCTTATTTTATTTTCAACAGGACGTCGGGCCTCATCTTTCAGAGTTTCTGTTGAACCGGTTTGCATTCTTCTTTTATGGGAAGCCGATGTACCATGATATCAATACTTAGACCAGGCATGTCTTGGTACGACCATGCGAAGACATCTTTGAATTATTGGAGTAACTCAATTAGGTCTCGCTTCGTCTCTGCAATGATGCAAGCTCCGATCTTCACCTCTTTCTTTTCTTGTTTGTCTCTCAAACTCACAATTTCTACTAACTCTTTGTAAAGTAAGATTTGTTTCTCATCTTGTTCTACCATCCTTAACAAATTAGGAGATAGGTTACAATCTCGATCATCTTCAAAGTCCTGAGGTTCCTCTGAACACATATCCTGCTCAAAAGGAGACTCTACGTTAGCAGCAGTGTCGCTCGTATCATTAATATCTAGATACCTGTTATAGGAATAAAGAAAGACCCAAAGAATAAATGAATCTAAGAAAAAATATTTGTGTCGTATGAGTATGAATAAAATGGAAAAAATAAAATAATATTTGCCAAAATGAGACACAAAGATGCATTTTATTAAAATAAAGATATTAGACAAATGCCTTTTTCACAAAAGGATTCTTATTGCTCCCAGGCTTAGGGCAATAAGTTTGTTTTAAACATTACTCTGAATTAGTTCTAAAATTTACAGGGATCTCTTCCGCAGTCCAATTGTTCAGAACACTTTTGGCGATATAAGGACCAATGCCTGATAAGTTTTCTTCCCTAATTCCTTCTTCGGATATGGCATTAATGCTCAGATTTCCCAACATTTCTTTCACAGTTTCTTTTCTTGACTTCTTTCGTTCAAGATAAATGATTTCTCCTAACACGAATGTTTTAGATATATGGGGAAAGATCATGGGTTCCCATTTGACCTCTTCCCCACTTAGTCGCGCTATTCTTCTTTCTTGTTTCTTTTCCAACTCCTTTTTCTTTTGTCTTGCATCTGGCTTGTACCCTAAGCCAAAGTGGTCTTGTTTGTCCATCAGCATTGGTGCCTCGACTCTTCCTTGAAGGTATTTTTTAAGTCCTCTTCTAGGCAAGGCTCCTTTCCCAACCGCCAACTCCAGGCTCATTCTCATGTTTTTGGATATTTGTGTCACTGGGATCTTATTTCCTTCAACAATGAAAGTTGCATTAACAAATTCTAGTGATCAAAAAGAACATTCTATTGTCTCTTCAGCCGCTCCTATGTATAGTGCGTCACTAGTTACGGATGCAATGATATCCTCTTCAGTGTTTATGTTACAGTCGACCCTCCATTACCGACTTTAGTTTTTAGTGTAGTAACGAAGGCACTGCCTTAACCGAATGCATCAAGGCCTACCTAACAAGTAGTTATAAGAGGGTTTGTTATCCATTACCAAAAAATCTACTTCATATGTGTTCAAACCAATTAAGAGAGGTATTTCAATCCTCCACATCACCTTTATTTTTGTACCATCGAATGCTCTCACTATATTTTGGCACGTCTTCATATGAGAGCTATCCACTGGCAACCTATTTAGTGTGGATAGAGGCAAAACATTTAGTGTGGATCCATTTTCGATTAACACTCCCGGTAATGTATATTCTTTGCAATGGGTAGTGATATGTAGGGCCTTTGTGGATCCCACGCCCCTTGGAAATATTTCATCATCATTGAAAAAGATAAAATTTTTGGCACCCAGATTATTAACCAAACGGTCTAGCTTGTTTATAGAGATCTCATCAGTGACATAAGTTTCATTTAACACATTCATCAACGCGCTACAATGTGTCTCTCAGCTCAAGAGCAAAGCTAGCACTGATATACGAGCTGGTTGTTTGTGTAGCTGTTATACAACACTATACTCGCTATGCTTTAAGAACTTTAAGAATTCCTTACCTCATTCTCAGTTACAGACTCATTAATAGAAGATTCACATCTAGCTGTTTTATCTTTCTTATGCTCAACTACCAGGGTTTTTCCTTTAATGGGCTCGGTTCTTGCACATGCAGGGTTATAGCGCCTCCCACTACACTTGAAGAAACCAATATCCTAGCCCTCTTCTGAAGTGCTAAATGAGTTTTCCTCTCTCAGGATCATCACGTTGTAGTCATAATTCCATGGAACCCTTTTGCTATCCTTGTAGGGAAAAGCCATGGGTTTCTGAATTATGATTCTTGGCACAGCTTGTGTTCCCGTCTCATTACTTATTAGTCGTGAAATAATCACTACTGGGTGATTGACCTTGTAGACTTTATCTGTTGATCCTTCCTCTAAGGCGCAAGCATCTCCTCCTTCCAAGCTGTTAACATCTTAAAAAAAATTTAATTTCTTTGTTATCCATCAGACTTTGCACTAAAGCCCTGAATTCAATGCACTCTAGGATCTCATGACCTTCTTTAACGTGGAACTCACAGTAGCTCCTCACCCCTTTTGGCATCTCCTCTGAATCTTGAAGGATTAATCCTACGTCTATCATCTTTTGCCAAACCCATTTTGGTGGGGCTTTTACTTCCGCAACATCGGTTTTGGTCCCCTTTCCTCCACTCTCTATTATCACGTTTACCCCTTGGCCTGAATGACTAGGTAACAAATTTCCTGTCAGATTAGGTCCCGAGGGATCATCAAACCTTACAATCCCCATCTTGATGAACCTCTCAATCAACTTTTTGAATACAGTGTAGTTCTCAATTGAGTGTCTCATTATTCTTGCATGGTACTCGCATTAAGTAATCGCATCATACCATTTTAAGAATGAAGGTTGCGTAGGTTTTAAGTAAAACGGGACTAACACATGTGCATCGAATAATTTTTGATATAACTCCCTATATGTAATCAAGATGGGTGTGCATTAGAGTTTTTTTTGTATTTGGCCTTGAGTTAGATTCTTGCCTCGAAAGGCCTTGGTGGCTGGTTATCACAGTCCTTGGTTGGCCTACAGTGACCAGTTTTGAATAGCTTTTATTATACACACTTGCGGTGTTTACTGCATTTTATTTCTTTTTATTATACACACTTGCGGTGTTTACTGCATTTTATTTCTTTCTCAGGGTAAATCTTTTAGCGTTTTCCCCACGTCTATTTTCCCACTCCTGTATTTTCAATCATCTCTCCAAACATTACTACATCTGAGAAGCTCTTGGTAGCATTTCCCAACATGTGTCTAATGAACAGGGCTTTCAGCGTGTTTATGAAAAGTATTATTGTCTCCTTCTCCAGAAGAGGTAGCTAAACTTGTGTTGCCACCTCTCTCTATCTCTGAGTGTAATGCCTAAAGCTTTCACTTGGCTTCTTCTCTATGTTTTGCAGCGTAATTCTATCAGTGTCATGTCGATCACATGGCTATATTATTTCATGAAAGCCTGTTCCAAGTCTTTCCATAAGTTGATTTTGGTATGGCTTAACTAATTGTACCATTTGGTAGCCGACCTGACCAAACTATCTTAGAAGCAATAGATTAACAATTGGTCGTTATTAATGTATCCCATCATTTTTCGATAGAACATTGTGATATGGGCTTTAGGGTAACTAGTCCGATTGTATTTTTCAAATTCTGGAGTCTTGAATTTTAGTGGAAGCACTAGATCTGGGACTAAGCTCAAATCCTTAGCACCAACCCCGCAAAGGTAATCAACATTCTCCATAGCTCTGAATTTCTCCTTCAACCACTTGCACCGATCTTCTAGTTGTTTTGGCAATTCTACTTTTACTCTATCCATTTCTGCTAAGTCATCCAAATTTGGAATGACAGGGTTGGTCAGATTATCTCCAGGATTGGAACCTGAACCCGTTGAATAGTTTACTGGTGCTGAAGTGCCGACCTAGTATTATTGTGGTCTTATGGTAACAGGTACCTTTCATGGGTTAGGCTTGGACATTCACTGGGGTAAAGCTTGGGGGTATGTGGGGTCTTCATTATCATCCCCAGAGTTAATTACAATACTTTTCCCTTTTTTCATCCTTTCGGCCAGCAATTGGGTCAGGTGGCTTATTATGCTTCGTTGGGACTCTTGTATTTGATCTCTCATGTCTTGTTGTACCTAAACTAATTGTTCCTGCAGCTACGCTTGCAACTGATCTTACATGTCTTTTTGAATTTGTTCCAATCTCTCTAACCTTTGATCCATGACTTTGGTTTTATCGCGGGTATCGTAACGAGATTTGGTTTGAAAATTCTTGTTGGTTTCCAGGGTAACTGTCATAATTTCGATTAATTAGGGTCTTTTTTATTAAATTTAATGAATATGATGAAATGTAATGCTGATGAATGAAAAATTAATGCAAAAGGAGGCATTGATTTGGATTCAATTCTACTAGAACAACTTTACTAGAAAACAAATCTCTTTACATAAAATGGATATATTTTACATATACGGCCTTACCCTAATACTCAAAGCCTTAACTTTTCTAAGGAGTCAAGCTAATTCTTGGCCTCGATCTGATTCTGACTCATATCTCAAGCTCAACATGTTAGCCTAAACTGCTAGGGTTTGCAATGGTCGGCTACTTCCCATACTTGAATTAAAGCTACACCCATGATGTGACCTTTATACCTGATCTAACCTTGAGAGTGTTAGAGTTGCTTTTTCCAATGTTCATTGTTCGTTTCAAGAAGCTCAACTCAAAATTCATAATTTTATAGTATGGCCTAATGCTCTTCTATCTTTCCCTTCAACTCTTTAATCTTGTTCAGGCTTGCTTTCAACTCAATCACAGAGTTACGACTACGATAATGATGCAGTGACATTTCTAATTCTGCTACCCGGGCTCTCAATCTAACCTTTTCACTTCAGCTTTCTAACAAATCCCTTTTTAGAGCATCTTAGAATTTTTTTCCCACTAATCAGCTCTAATATTTTCTTCTTGGATTTCTTACCGCCATTATTCTGATGTTTTACCCAACTCGGAAGTCCTTATCGACAAATGTAGTTTCTTATAATTCGTTTTTAAGCTATCCAAGTCTTCCTCAGGCTTGGTCTTTCCTTTTCTTATTTTCTTAGCTTCTAACTTCTGGATGTCGATGTCTAATCCTAGCTGAACCTTTTCCTATTCCAACTTTTCTATCCTTTTCCCCAACTCTGAACTCTTCTTTTCAAAGTCTTGCTTTATGATCTCCAACTCAGACGAGATCACTTGTAAGTGTTCTTCTATTGGCCGAGTGTTTTCTTAACTTGACATAGGGATATTGTCATTGATTTGTTTACCTCACCATCAATCACATTCAGCGGTCGTCATGGGATTTACGGCAAATCTTTTCATTGTGTGAGTTTGGTTCCAAGTGTTTGATATTTCACGAACCTTATTTTTTTAATTATCACCTTTGTACGCAAACTCACATTGAGCCAACCCTTGCATCACCAGTATAAACTGCCTCGACCTATACTGCCTTAATACAAGTAAATTGGCATATCCAATAGATCTCCATATCCCGAGTAGAGGGACCCAGTCGAAGTCTCTACACTAGTGCAAAATTTCATTAGGGATCATCCAAAAGGCCCTCCATTCAACGTCTTCATCTTAGAGACTCTGGAGAATTGCAATCCACTTTTCCTCTGAAATGTTGTCTCGCCTTGGGGTAGCCATGAATTCTTTCAACGGAGAGTAGTTCTCAGAGAATACTCGATAAGAGACTTTTTCTACCTTCTAAAAGTGGCTATGGAATCAGGATAAAAAGAGTTGTGCAAACCCGATAAGTCTTCCTTCACTTGCTCTCCGGCACGCACTTAAAGATCTGAAAGTTTCAACCAGAATTGTCGAGACGGGTGTGACCCTTTTGTCAAGCCGGTCAAATAGATATAAAATTGTATCATCTATGTGCCCTGGTGCTTTGAGGAAGATGACCAACCCTAAATACTCAAGGTGAAAACATCGACTCTTTTCTTTGTATCCGGATGTGCCAAGATCAATTCCCGCTAACTTTTCCAATGGATGCATTTACTATCTCCTTTTTGTTTAATTCAGGCTGCGACCCATTGCTCGTTCATCCCAGTTATGCTTATTAGCCTCTTTAAGAAAGTTGGGATGTTGGCGGCTCCAGAATAAGCTTTGTCAGCTTGGATCCTCGGGCAAAGGAGCAGAGTTGTGTACTCTTCTACGGTGGGCACCAAGTCTACCTTTCCAAAAGTGAAGTAACTGTAGGCGGGATTCCAATATTGGGTAAGAGCTCAAAATAAGTGTTTATCCACTTTGACATCAAGTAAATAAGGTAAATCACCATAGTCACGGTAGAATAACTGTTTGGTTTCGTCATCCCATTAGTCTCATATTTCTTTCAACGCTTGGAGATTATTCTGAGTTACACTAATGCGAGTGAAATCCCATAATTCTTACATATATCCCTCTGTCATGCTGTCGCCCTTCTCTTGTTGTGTTTTCTCAGACCATCTTCGGACGGTCGCATTATCTTCCACTTTATCAAGAAATATTTTTTTCAATGACAAGCTCTCTATTTAACAACTGAATGCGAATCAACACCCTTTTCTATGATGAAAATGCAATGCAATCACAGCCAAAATGAAACAATTCAGTACATTTCATACAAAGCTTGAATACAAAGCAAGAAATAATAAATAGAACATCTATTCGGGTGACCACTAGAGGTTTGGCATGGTTCTACTTCGGGTAGGTTCTTAGAGCTCATTATATGTGGTTTGGTTCTAAAGTAAGGGTACCTGAACCAATAGATTCCTCAATCCTCACCTATTATAGGCTCATATGGACCAAGTTCGGTTCAAGGGAATACATTTCCCTATGGATAAATGGAGGTGAAGCCCTCACGAAGACATAGGTACGAATGTATCCCGAAAGCGATCCACTATCCTATACGGAGGTGAAGACCTCACGAAGGAATAGCTTCCCGAACGATTATGCAATGTAAAACATGAAGGATGAAATGCAATGAAGGGATCGTTAATATAAACTAATTATCAACTTTCGACAAAAAGACCAAAAAGTAATCAACTCGCGGCTTGACTCTCTTATTTTGTCCTCAGTGGAGTCGCCAAGCTGTCAAAACCCTTTTTTGAATCTACTTTTTATTTTAAAATGAAAATGGAGTCGCCACCAATCCTTTTTATTAGGTGTAATCGGGTCACCTCAAATTTTAACCATCTTAGTAAAAGATTGGATTTTTCTAAAATGGTAATTTTTAGCCTACGAAATCCAAGAATGTGGGTTCGGGAGTCGGTTACGTATGAGGAAGGATTAGCACCCTCATAATGCCCAAAATTGGTACCTAGTCGGTTGCTTAATGTTTTGATGTCGAAAACTGAAAATCTGAAGCAAACTTAAAATATGTTCCCAATTGCATGATATTAAAATATCACTTAACTAAATTGATTTTCACGAAAAGGGCTTATTTCAAGTTAATCGAGAAGAAAAGATCGTGCCCCGTAAGTTAGGACACGATGCCTAAAACCCTCGAAAATGAGAATAATCATCATTTGATCATTACTTAAATCTTTTTTTTATATATTTTTAGAATAGATATTCAACTATTTCGGTTTTAGAAAGAGACCATACTCCGTTAGTTAGGAGCACGACTCCTCTAGTTCCAAAAAAATTAACCTTGCCTTGTTTTTTTTTTAAATATTTCCTATTCACATGCTAAAATGAATGCAAGCTTTTAACGATATGCTTTTTTATTTATCTAGGCCTAGTAATAAAATGGACGAATATATTTTAACGCGATACTCGGCACAGATGTTAGCAAAATAAAGTAATATAGTAACGAGTAAAAAAGGCAAAGAGGATATTAAAATGATAAGCAAGTAAATCAATGAACAAATAAATAAATCAATAAAATAAAAATAAAAATGTTATGCTAGTGAGTGATGATAATACAACTATAATGATAGTAAAAAAATAGCAATTTATAGAAATAATACCGATAATTATATTATAGTTACTATCATAATATTAACATGAATAATAACTAATAATAATAATAAAGACGAATAATGCACAATAAAATGGAAATATAAATAACACGAATTTTGAATATTAAAGAAAGGTAAAAAAGTAATAAATAAAATAATTCATAAAAAAGGTTGAAATTAAATAAACCAAGGACTGAATCAGAATTAAAACGACATTAAAAGCCTAAATTGTAATAAAATAAATGAATAAATGACAAAAATGTGATGCGTGAAAAGGAGCAGGGTCCAAATGGGTAATTATTCCAAGCCTTGGCACATGTATCATCCCCTAAATGGGTCCACAGTGGTCGAGGGACTAAATTGCAGCAAAAACAAAACAAAATAGTAAAAATAAAAAAAACTAAACAGTTGGACGAAATTGAAAAGCATTTAAAAAGCGGAAGGACTAAAACTAAAAATATCCCCTTTCTACAAAACACGCGGATCCTGGGGAGTGATTCGGGTCAGGTTTCGGGTCGCGCCAAAACGATGCCATTTTGGGCGTCTGAGGCCAATCCCAAAACGGCACCGTTTTGGAGGCCTATAAAAGCCAAAAATTTCAAAAAAAAAAAATACTTCCTCCGTGTTTTTTTTTTAAAAAAATCCTCTCCTTTCTCCCTTTTTTCTCTGAAATCAAGACCTAGGATCTGGCCAAAGGGCTGTTGGAAGCCTTCCATGGCCACCAGTCATCGACGACAGTGATTGTCGCCTCCGGTGGCTGGAGTTACACAAAAACAGCCCTTTTCAGTCCCTTTTCAGCTAGATCTTAAGGGAAAGCCTTTCATTTGCAAAGAAAAAGAAAAAAAAAAGTTTTCGACCCTTTCACCTAGCTGACGCTCCTTTCGCACCCCATTCCGTCGAAGCCCAGGCCAAACCCTAAAAGGTTCTAGAGCTTTCCATGTCGGAGAAGACCCTTGACGACAGAGGAAGGTGATGGGACTCAGGTAAATAGGTTTTATTTTTCTATTCGTTATGCTTTTTCGAAATATAAAAAAATAAAACAAAAGGATCACCTTTGTTTTAAATTTTTTTTGTTCTTCGTATTTTCTATCCATTTTACAATCTGTTTATCCAGCTTTTTATAGCCAAGTGATTACAAATTTTTGTGTTTGTTTTTGTGTTTTCTTTTTTTGCTTCTGTCTTTTCTGTTGTTTTTGCTTCCTATTTCTGTCTTTATTTCTTTCTCATTGCAGGCAGCGATGCGCGGTCAATGGCGGGGAGAGATCCATGCCTTTGTCATTTTGGTGCAAGGGTGGCAGAGGAGCAGACCTTGGGGTGTGGGTGTCTTCGAGAGGGTTGCCTATTGACGTGTCAAGGAGCGGCGCGAGAGCAAGACCTAGGGTTTTAGGGTTTTTGAAAAACTTTAGGTTAGTTGGGCTTGAGCTTGTGTAACACTGGGTTTGGGTTTTATATTTGGGTCAATATTTTGTAAATGGACTTTTTTATTTTTTGGTTTTTATATTTTGTTTATTTATTTTTAGTTTCGGGCCGGATGAAATTATGCCTTTACAATCGTATTTCAAATTCTGTGCTTCAAATTTTGAGTATATTAAAATGTTAAACTATTTGTGCAATATAAAAACTTTAAACCTTTCAATATATTTTTTTCTTAAAAATCATATTTCTTTATTGAAATGATATGGTGCTCGATATATACTTACTTAACAAAGGGTTATTGTTGGTTTACTTTTGTAGCATGTTCTTGGGCATTTTCAGCAGTGGCAGCCATTGAAGGGATAATCCAAATAAAACTGGTAAATTAATCTCATTATCTGAGCAACAACTGTTGGATTGGAGCACAAATGAAGGATACGGTGCTTGTAAAGGAGGATGGATGACGGATGCTTTTGAATACATTAGCCGAAGTCAAGGAATAACCACCGAAGAAAGCTACCCATATCAATCAATGCAAGGAATTTGAGCTAATTGTGTTTTACCCATATCCAGGCGAAGAAGGTCATTTCGAATGAACTTCGGAAGAGGATGATATGAATGAGGCGGAGACGAGGCGCGGCCTGTTGAACCAGAAATGGTTATCTGAAGGTTGAACCACCAATTCACCTGTCACCACCATGTGTCTTTCAGCTACCTCTTGAGCTAATTGTGTGATTATATGTTCCAACTTGGTGCCAACAGGAAGAAAAAGCTGCCTAAGTGTAAAAAAAGAAGCATTGTGAAATATTTGCTAACATGCCTGCCTAGCTTATTCAACATGCAAGTACTTCAAATTAGAATGAAGGGAATGAATGCTATCCAAAAATACGTATACCAACCTGCGAAAACAGAACCGAAGTTCGATTTTGTCAATATTCAGAACTCAAGACGTGTGGCGAAAATACAAACAAATTCAGTATATTACCAACAAAATTCAGCAAGAAGAAAATGACTACAAATGCCCAAAGATACCAACTGCAATTAAGTAACTGTTAATGGTATACCGACACCTGCTTGAGTGGAGGATTTTTGCCATTGCGAAAGCAGGTATATCGACCTTTATTTTTTAAGGTCAGGTGGTAAATTTTGTTTAATATCTTATAGTACTGTTTAAGTGGAGGATTTTTACCTTTGAAAGTATGTTGTTGTCTTGTTATTCTTGAAAGAGGTTGGTGGATCCAACGTCTTTACCAGTTTTCATTCTTTTACCACGACTGAGAAAAAAACTGTCAACGATACGATAATATATGATGATATGTATCTTGATAAATAGAAACGTGACAAAAACATCATTTTCACCAAAGGCATGCAATGACATAAAATAAAATCAAATTAATTATAACATTTATATGTCTTTTCTTACTATTTCCACTCAATCCTTTGCTGGTACTTTTGTTTTCTACAATGGGCGGCACAAGATGTAAAATTAAATATGTTGCCAATTATTTTTTTAAACACTTATATGTTCTAGCAAATTCAATTTCAAGTGAACTTTTTTTATTTGTTAAAAAATTAATTTTGAAGAATTGATGGTTATAGTGTCACTGATCACATAATGACTAAGAGAGAAACTGGTGCACAGACAGCTGAGAGTAAAAAAAACATAATTGCCCTAGCAAATATAGCCATTTTACATCTTTTTCTTAGACCGTCAACAATTGCAAATAAGCCATGCTACATGTCAGAGAGACTGGGCCACAGACAATCGAGACTAAAAAGACTGTAATCACCCTAACGAAAACAGCCATATTACATCTTTTTCTTAGACGGTCAACAATTGCTAATAATCAATGCTACATATCATTTCTTACTTTTCCCCTTCAATCTTTAGCTGGTACTATTGTTTACTACAATTGGCACAAGGTGTAAAATTAAATATGTTGTCATATATTTCCTTAAACATTTATATTTTTTGGTAAATATAATTTCCAGTGATTTTTTTATTTGCTAAAAAAATCATTTTAAAGAATTAACGGTTATAGTGTCGCTGATCACGTAACGACTGAGAAAGAGAGACTGAGCCACAGATTGCTAAGAGTAAAAAGAGCATAATCGCTGTAACAAAAAGAGCCACATTACATCCTTTTCTTAGACTATCAACAATTGCAAATAAGCCATGCTACATGTCATTAGAAAGTTGTTGGCTTAGCTACCCATTGCGTGCCAATTGACTACTATCAAACTCTCTCCTTTTAGACCAAGTGATTTGCTTGGGCTTCATGCTTATTCTTTTAGCCTTAATTCTTCCTCTTATAATTAATTTGGTGAAGAGGTATACAAATCAGACACAAGTCCTTCAGTCACTTCAGTAGCACTAAAAGTATTACAAAGGCTTCTGTATTGAAAATTAGATTACATTTTGGCTCATATAATGGGAAAATTAGTCCCAGTATGTTAGATTAAAGAGCAAATTAGTCATCCTATTAAATATTTAATTCATTTTTATTGTTAAAAACTAGTCCCTATACATCAGCATAAGATACTAGTGGCATGTCATATGTCACTGTCTGGTTATTCTGTCAGATACACCCGTTATTAATTGTAAAAAGGAATGAAATTTTTAAAAGAAATGATCTTCTTGCTTTTTGATCTAACGTACAGGGACTAATTTGTCAATTTTTAGAGTAGAGGAGGGAAAATGCAATCTAACTCCTAATAAAAGGTTGTACTTTTACCCTTTAATAGCTTTTGTGATAATGCTATAATAGCTTTTGTGATAATACTTCCATGCTTAGCCGTGATGGAGCTTTTTTAAGAGTTTAGTCAGCATTATAACAACTAGTGAAATATGATTTTGTAAAGTGTGTTACTTATGAAATTAAGGTCACTCTGATATATATTTTTTTAAGTATTTGTAGAGAGCTTGCGAAAGGTTTGAGCAGTGTTGTTGGAATTGAATTTGAAGTATTGAATTTAAACCATTTTTCAATATTAATGGTTAACAAAGCCTAAGAATAAGTGCTTCAATACAATGTATTGGCTAATGTATTCTTTGTACCATCATGGAAAAAAAAAAAAAAAAACCCTCTCTCTAAATTCCTGAGACTAATAACGTTAGTATAGTCCAACACCAAATCTACAAATTTATTTAGACTCAAATCTCCATAGTTATATACTCATACTGCAGATGAAGAAGACTCCTTTCCATTAACCTTATCCATCTCAAATACCAAAGGTGACTCCTGTTTTGGACCAACTTGGCTACTATCATTCAACGACCTTCTGATACCACTGCCCTTATTCTTCTTTTTTGCCTTCCGAACCCATCCAATCAGCCCTTTCCGAATATGTTCCTCAAATATCACCTTCTAGTACGAACTTCCCATTTGCATATTAACCAAAGTATGTCAAATTAAAGTACAAGGACTAAAAAAAATTTGAGCACAGTAGAGGGAATAAAACCATAATTTCACAGTTCATAATTAATGTGTTACCTGTGTGCCAAATGCATATAGTGGCAGGGTAGTATAACTGGGACGAACTGAACAAAAATCCTGACAACGAACATAAAAGATCACATAAATACTTGAAAATATCATTTGGCAACACAAAAGAAACCAGGTTTCTTTGTTATCTTCATACCCAATAACTAGTGTTGGGGATGAGGAGGAGCAAAGGAAGAAAGCAGAGAGCACAGAACAATGAAGCAAGATGCAAGAAATATTTTTACTTGCTCACAAATGTGCAGGAAGGGAGCTTATGGCTGATAGCTCATTTTGCTCATTCATTCAACTAGAAAAAACAATACATTTATAGCCAAATACATCACCAAATACTACCTACTACCACTAATCATACTTTGAAACAAGTAAAACTTTAACTTGCACACAAGCTGATTATGTCAATCAGCACCTAAAAACATCAAACAATACCAACTTAGTTCATTTTCAACTAAGTAGCTTAACAAAGTAACCAAACAACCTTGCTGTTACAGCAAGCATACGTGCTGCAGCATGTTTACAAGCTGCATGCAGTTAACCAAAAATATAACAGCAGCATGGTTGGCCAATTTTCAACAACTAGTCTGGGTATAACAAAACGAACTTGGCCCGTCATGCATGAGTTGAAACCTTATTGCACCTGTTATAAAAATGGAACAAGAAAGGTAGTTTACTTACTCAATATATGGGAAAAAATGGCATGTGATGATGTTAGGGACATTGTGTTTTACCCATATGCAGGCGAAGAAGGCCATTCCGAATGAATTTTGGAAGAGGATGATGTGAATGAGGGGGAGGACGAGGCGTGGCCTGTCGTATCTATTGTTTAAATTATAACAAGTTATACATTGAGCTTGTAAGTTGACTTTATTTGTTTACTTTCAAGTAACTCTCAAACATAAGGTGGCCAGTGCGACGGAAGCTCGGTTAAACATATTTAATTTTGTGATTCTTCTAACTCAGTTTACTCTGCTTTGATTTTAATGGACTATTTTAGACTTTTGAGATAGATTTTGGTTTTGGACTTTATTTTTGGTTTTTAACTGTTTATCATTTTTAGATTATAATAACTCCATAAATTTCGTTACAAAACTAAGTGATTTTACAAGTGGTTCTCGGCAAAATTAATAAATTACTTAAAAGAAGTTTTCCTCGAATAAACTAGAGATTTATTCATTGCATGTTAGCTTAAATTATTTTACTGTTTCAAGTGATTCTACATTATTTTGATTTTCTTTCTTTCTTTAAAAGCATGTGATTTTGAAAAATGTCAATTTCGGATTTTGCTAACATATAAGTAAAATTTTCTTTAAAAAACTGACACTCTCTCTTATAGAAAAGTTTCAAATTTTATTTAAAAATTTGACTTCATTGGCATTTTATGCAGATATTTCATAAGATGATTTTTTCTTTAAAAAAACAATCTTATATATACACACATGCATGTGTTAGTTCTTCACAATTTAGCAATTAGCAAAGAAAAATAAAAACCTTAAATTAGTGTCGTATCTCTGCATATACTGCAAAAAGATGATGAGTTTAATCCATGCCTTTTTGTTTTTTATTTTTTGGACATTTGCATTATTTCTTGTCATGTCTCGAATAATTCATGAAAACGTCATTGTTGACAAAAATGAAGAATGCATTGTTGATTGCAGTTGAAAATATGAGAGTAAAAAAGAGAAAGAAAAGCGTCCGAATATATTTAAGGGACGTAACCTGGAGTATATTGAGAATTTTAACAATAATGAAAATAAAAGTTTTAAGTTAACTCTCAATGAATTTGCAGACATGACACATGATGAATTCATTGTAGTTCACACTAGATACAAGATACAAGACAACCTCACTATGTTCCAATCAACATTATTAATGTATGAAAGCTTCTCAGATGTTCCGACGAGCATCGATTGGAGAAAGAAAGGTACCGTCACTCCCATTAAGTCTCAGGATGAATCTGCTAAGTCCCAGTTTACACACTTGCAAATTATTTATTATATTTGCTTAACTAGATCATCGTATTTCAAATTCTGTGCTTCAAATTTTGAGTATACTAAAATGTTAAACTATCTGTCCAATATAAAAACTTTAAACGTTTCAATATTTTTTTAAAAAAAAAATTAAATTTCTCTGTTGAAATGAGATCGCGGTCGATTGATAGAAAAAAAAAATAATGTTAGTATATATACTTACTTAACAAAGGGTTATTGTTGGTTTACTTTTGTTGCATGTGTTGGGCATTTTCAGCAGTGGCAGCCATTAAAGGGATAATCCAAATAAAACTGGTAAATTAATCTCATTATCTGAGCAACAACTGTTGGATTGCAGCACAAATGAAGGACACGGAGCTTGTAAAGGAGGATGGATGACGGATGCTTTCGAATACATTAGCCGAAGTCAAGGAATAACCACCGAAGAAAGCTACCCATATCAATCAATGCAAGGAATTTTGAACTAATTGGGTTTTACCCATATCCAGGCGAAGAAGGCCATTCCAAATGAATTTTGGAAGAGGATGATGTGAATGAGGCGGAGGACGAGGCGCCGCCTGTTGAACCAGAAACGGTTATCTGAAGGTTGAACCACCAATTCACCTGTCACCACCATGTGTCTCTCAGCTACCTCTTGAGCTAATTGAGTGATTATATGTTCCAACTTGGTGCCAACAGCAAGTAAAAGCTGCCAAAGTCTAAAAACAGAACCATTGTGAAATATATGCTAACATGCCTGCCTAGCTTATTCAACATGCAAGTACTTCAACTTACAATGAAGGGAATCAATGCTATCCAAAAATACGTATGCCAACCTGCGAAAACAGAACTGAAGTTCGATTTTATGTCAATATTCAGAACTCAAGACGTGTGGCGAAAATACAAACGAATTCAGTATCTTACCAACAAAATTCAGCAAGAAGAAAATGACTACAAATGCCCAAAGATACCTACTGCAATTAACTGTTAACGGTATATCGAGACCTGCTTGAGTGGAGGATTTTTGCCTTTGCGAAAGTAAGTATATCGAGACCATTTTTGAAGGCCAGGTCGTGAATTTTATTTAATATCTTATAGTACTGTTTGAATGGAGGATTTTTCCTTTTAAAGTATGTTGTAATCTTGTTATCCTTAAAAGAGGTTGGTCGATCCAACGTCTTTATCGGTTTGTATTATTTTACCTCGACTGAGAAAAAAATTGTCAACAGTATGATAGTATATAATGATCTATATATCTTGATGAATAGAAACGTGACAAAACACCATTTTCACAAAAGGCATACAATGACATGAAATAAAATCAAATTAATTATAACATTTATATGTCATTTCTTACTCTTGCCCCTCAATCTTTAGTTGGTACTTTTGTTTTCTACAATTGGCGCAAGATGTAAAATTAAATATGTTTTTAAATATTTCCTTAAACATTTATATGTTTCAGTAAATTTAATTTCAACTATTTTTTTTTATTTGTTAAAAATTAATTTTAGAGAATTGATAGTTATAGTGTCACTGATCACGTAACGGCTGAGAGGGAGAAACTGGGTCACAGATAACTGAGAGCAAAAAGACCATAATCGTCCTAGCGAAGAGAGCCATATTACATTTTTTTCTTAGAGTGCCATGCAATTGCAAATAAGTGATGCTACATGTCATTACAACTGAGAGAGAGACTGAGTCACAGACAATCGAGAGTAAAAAGACTATAATCGCCCTAGCGAAAAGAGTCATATTACATCTTTTTCTTAGATTGTCAACAATTGCAAATAAGCGATACTACATGTCATTAAACCTGCTAATTTAACTTGGCTTAGAAGACTTTATTTTTAGATAAATATTAGAGATTTTTATCCAGGATAATCATACAACTAAAATGATAATTTTATCTTCACAAACCTACATGAGAAAGCTGTCATATTTTGCCTATAAACAGGCAACTTATTCGCATGATGTGATGCATCTTTGTGGAAGTGCTTTTGTATTGTTTTCTTGTCTAATTGTTGTCAGCATTTGCTTTGTTGTTTGCACTCTGTTATAAGCATTCCTTGAGATTTAAAGAATGTTTGAATTTTGTTGTTTGCATGATGTGATCCTTAGCTGGTACTATTGTTTACTACAATTGGTACAAGACGTAAAATTAAATATGTTGCCAAATATTTCCTTCAACATTTATATGTTTCAGAAAATTCAATTTCAAGTAAATTATTTTTATTTGTTAAAAATTAAATTTTGGAGAATTGACGGTTATAGTGTCACTGATAAAGTAATAATTGTAAGAGAGATTAGACCACAGATATTTGAGAGTAAAAATACCATAATGTAAAAATACATTACATCATTTTCTTAGACTGTCAACAATTGCAAATAAACAATACTACATGTCATTAAATAAGCTGCTAATTTAACTTGGCTTATTTTTAGATAAATATTAGAGGTTTTTATCGAGGATAATCATGCAACTAAAATGATAATTCTATCTTCACAAAGCTACCTGAGAAAGCTGTCATATTTTACCTATAAACATGCAACTTATTCGCATGATTTGAGGAATGCTTTTGTATTGTTTTATCGTCTAATTGTTGTCAGCATTTACTTTGTTGTTTGCACTCTCTCTCATTCTAGAGGGAGAAAGCATATTCACAAATTCTTCAGCCCTCAAAACACACTCACCTTTTTTTTATATATAAATTGGGTAAATTATTTAATTTATCACCTAATTTTTAAGGCATTTTCATTTTGTTCACTCAAAATGAAATCCTTGCAATGTCATCACTCAACTTTCATTTTAGTTACCAACCATTAAATCTTTAATGGCGGTTAATTGTACATAGCACATATTGTTCACACTTTCATTTTGGTCACCCAACTTCTAGGTTGCTTTCATTTTGGCCACGCGAAAAAATATTTTTTTAAAGTATTGATTGGGGTTTAAAAAAATTAAGGCTTAAAGTGCAAAAAGGGTAGAAACTAAAATAATTCATTAAAAATTGACAAATTTTATTTGTTTATCACATTACCGAAAATTTTGAATTTTTTTCAATATTGAAATTTTAAATTTCATAATATAAAAATCAATTAAAAATTAATAAAAAATTATCCCTTGATAATATTAACTGATTTGTTATTGTAATATTGAAATTAATTAATTAATATCCTTCTAAATTTTAAAATTCTATTTTATGTTTCCATATTATTCATAATGAAATCAACTCGTTAACTCATTTTTAATAATTGTCTGTGAAACTTAAAATTTTATTATTATATGATCTTGAATCTTTTATATTAAGCTAAAAACAAAGAAAATTCATTGCAATTAATTAAATTAATTGTAAAGATTTTTCTTTGTTTTTAGCTTAGTAGGAAAGACTCGAGATCATATAATAAAAAAATGGGTTTCATTTACAATTATTAAAAATAATTTATTTGAGTTGATTTTAATTTGAAAACATAAAATAAAATATAAGATTTAAAAGGAGACTAGTTAATTAATTTAACAAATCGGTTAACATTATCAAGGGATAAAAAGTTTTCAGTAACTTATTTAATTGATTTTTATGTTTTGAAATTTAAACTTTCAATATTGAAAAAAAAAATTAAAACTTTCGACAATGTGGTAAACAAGTACAATTTGACAATTTTTAAAATATTATTTTAGTTTCTATCGTTTTTCACTTTAATCCTTAATGTTTATTACCCCGATCAATTTTTTAAAAAAAAAAGATATTTTTGTTCGAAAAATGTAATTTTTTTTTTTTGAAACTTTGAGGCTTATTCTCAATTGGCAAAGGTGGAGAGTTGAATCATAAAATTATGGTTTTATATTCTACTCCATGAGACCTTTACAACAGTATATCATATGCTCAAAATGGTTGAGTGATGAATGAGAAATTGATGCTCAAAGTAAGCTACTTGTGAATATTTGTTGAAGAAAAGAAAACTTAGATCCCACATTGGTTAAATACCAAGTGTGATATATGTATATATATGAGAACACACTTGAAAATTTATTGAATGACTAAGCTTGAAATCTTGCTTTGCGCGCGGGGGGTACAGATCCAAACCCATCAGGGTTGGGGCACGCTCGCTCGATGTGGGCGACGTGAAAAGTTAGAACCGATAGGGCTTGCGAATATTTTACAACCCAACACGAAATTTATTTTTTTCAACAGATATTATACAGAATCTATTTTAAAAGGACATATATCTTGATTTTATTTTATTTTATTTTATTCAAATTGATTTAAAGGCTCCTTTAATTCAGATTTGCATCTTTATTCATGGAAAATTTTCAAAATTCCTCCGTATTGAATGCCTATAAAAGTCTAAAAATATTTCAAAATTTTTACGCACACACAACAAAATTATTTTGCTCTCGAAAATTCTTCTCTTTTCTCTCCATATTTTCATACGTTTCCATGATAGAGGAAGGCAAGATTTGTTCGTTGATTGCTGCAGAGGTATTGTTGCTTCAATCATCTTGTTGTTGTATCCTAAGAGACAGCTGACCAACGTTTCTCCAAGTACCATAGAAGCGGCCGAATCTATCTTAAGAAAATAGTAATAACAGGCCTCAACATTTAGTAAAACTCGATTCTTTTATTCAGTTTATGGTTTTCATAATCTTGTTAATTTAATTAGTTTTTCGTATCTGATATTTTAAATATAAATATTTATTTAACTTGTTTTATTTAATTTTGTGTTTTTTTTTCATAAATATAAATATTTGTTTATATTACTTGTTCAGATCTTTTATTTAATATTTATATTTATATTTATATTTATATTTATATTTATATTTATATTTGTTCGTTAACGTGTTTTGTCCAACAATTTTTGGGTGACCAAAACGAAAGTGTGAACATGATATGACTTATACAAGTTAACTATCATTAGAGATTTAACAGGTGGATGATTAAAATAAAAGCGCCTTAAAAATTGAATAATATAATTGTAAAATTTTATTTTGGATGACCAAAATAAAAGTGCCTTAAAAATTGAATCACCAAATAGATAGTAATGATTCAAAAATTAGTTCGAAGTCTACATATGACTTTAAAAACTATAAATGATGTGAAGGAGAAAGTTCCAATAATATAATTTCCCCATGACTAGCATTAGTCTACTAATTGCTGCGCCAATTAAGTAAAGGAGTATCGTGTGGGTTAGAATTTTCGTCTAGTTGGTTCTAAGTATACTTGATATTGTTTATCAGACAAACCTTAATTCTAAGTTCAACCCTTTGACATTTGAGGGTTTTCTTTTTAAGTTGGGGTTTTTAATTGTTTTATTTAAAAATATTAAAATAATATTTGACACATTATAGGTGTTTTTTTTTAATTCTATAAGTAGGTTTTAAAAATTAACACATGTTTATTTTAGGGTTTAAAATATAAAAAAGTTATTTTTTAAAAAAATTGAACACGTGGCCGTATTTGAATCTTACTTATAAAATTGAAAATTTCCATTAATAATGTACTAACTATTAACTCAAAAATAATAAATGAGAAAGACACCATTACAATAATATTTTATTTTATTAAAAATAATTTTTTAAGTAATTTCTCTGGATAAATTGGTTGTGATTTGAGTTGGTGTCGAGTTAATTTGTGACACCAAATTTAATAAAAAATTTATTATATTATAGATAACACAATATTAGTTAATCAACATTTTCCTCAATCAAAAGATTTTTATTATGAAAAAATAATCATGCCTTGTATGATAAGCTACCAAATCTAATTTTAAAGAAACCTTCAAAAATAAATAAATCACCCAACTATTAAAGGATGAAAATTAATAATCAAAAGACAGTATGATGATTGTTTATGTCATCTTTTATTTATGTGATCGAGATTTGATTTTTAATTATAGAAATAAAATATATTTCATAACTAATAATTTACCTCCACGTAAAACACTTATAGTAAGAGGATTAATCATTGCTATTAATGATTTGCTCAATCGGTGCCACTAATCAAGTAACGTGAGAGTCAAGACACTTTCACTAAAGACCTTAGAGTTTAAATATAATAATTTCTTTCTTTTAATTATTTTGTGAATTTCCATTGGTTCGACATTTAATATAAATTTATTTTTTAAAAATTCAAATTTGAATGGTACTATTTTAATAATATCATACTGATTAAAATTTTAAAAATAAAAATCTGTATCAGTAATTAGCATATTGCTTCAATTAAGATTGAATGAATTAAACTTACTAAAATAATTAAGAGATTCAAATTACATTATTTTGATTCTTTTTTTTCTTTCTCAGCATGTGATTTTGAAAAATGATATTTTGGATTTTGCTAGCTATAAGTAAAATTTTCTTTAAAAAAGTGACACTTTTTCTTATAGAAAAGTTTCAAATTTTGCTTAAAATTTTGACTTCATTAGCATTTTATGCAGATATTTCATAAGATGAAAAAAACACAATCATATATATACTCACATGCATGTGCTAATTCTTCACAGTTTAGCAATTAGCAAAAAAAAAAAAAAAAAACCTTAAATTAGTGCTGTGTCTCTGCATATACTGCAAAACGATGATGAGTTTAATCCATGGCGTTTTGTCTTTAATTTTTTGGACATTTACATTATCTCTTGTCATGTCTCAATCAATTAATGAAAGCGCCATTGTTGACAAACATGAGCAATGGATAGTTGATTACGGTCGAAAATATGAGAGCAAATTAGAGAAGGAAAAACGTCTTAATATATTCAAGGACAACTTGAAATATATTGAGAGTTTTAACAATGACAAAAATAAAAGTTTTAAGTTAAGTCTCAATAAATTTGCAGATCTGACGCATGATGAATTTATTGTAGCTCACACTGGATACAAGATGGGGGACAATTCCACTATGTCCCAATCAACATCATTTATGTATGAAAGCTTCTCAGATGTTCCAACGAGCATCGATTGGAGGGAGAAAGGTGCCGTCACTCCCATTAAGTCTCAGGGTACCTGTGGTAAGTCCCAGTTTACACACTTGCAAAATATTTATTATATTTTCTTAATTAGATCATCGTATTTCAAACTCTGTGCTTCAAGTTTTGAGTATATTAAAATGTTAAACTATCTGTCTAATATTAAAACTTTAAACCTTTCAATATTTTTTTAAAAATCAATTTCTCTGTTGAAATGATAGGGTGCTCGATTGATTGAAAAAAAAAAACTGATGTTAGTATATATACTTCACTTAACAAAGGGTTATTGTTGGTTTACTTTTGCAGGATGTTGTTGGGCCTTTTCAGCAGTGGCAGCCGTTGAAGGGATAATCCAAATCAAAACTGGTAAATTAATCTCATTATCTGAGCAACAACTGTTGGATTGCAGCACAAATGGAGGAAACCAAGGTTGTAGTGGAGGATGGATGATGAATGCTTTCGACTACATTATCCAAAACCAAGGAATAACCAACGAAGAACGCTACCCATATCAATCAAAGCAAGAAACTTGCGACACTAAGAAACAGATAAACAGAGTTGACGTCATCATCAATGGCTATCAAATGGTGCCTACAAACGACGAACAAGCGTTGCTTAAGGTCGTCGCAAATCAACCTGTCTCGGTTGCAATCGATGGCCATGGACAAGACTTTCGGTATTACAGAAGTGGGGTGTATACCGGAGATTGTGGCAATGCCCTCAACCATGCAGTCACCATTGTTGGATATGGGACAAGTGAAGAAGGTTTAGACTATTGGCTGGTTAAGAATTCATGGGGAGAAACTTGGGGTGAAAATGGGTATATGAGGATTCAAAGGAATGTGAATACGCAAGGTGGCTTATGTGGTATCGCCACGAAAGCTTCGTACATATCCAGTATTATAAGTTGATATAATAGACAATTTCTCTGCCAATACATGTACTACATAAAATTAGTTGCACTACTCGATCAATTTTCGAGGACATTAATAAGTTACGATAATTATAATTGTGTTTTTTTAATGTCTGTAGCTCTTGAGTTTGTTTTTTTTGTTTTTTTTTTTTATCTATTTTAGAAGTTTTTATTACAAGTACATACATATGAAAATTACGTATTCGTTGATTATTGGCTCACATAAATCCCACATAAAAATGAGACAAAATATGTGGCCTCACATATAGTATATAAGAAGGCATTAAGCCTACATTTGAATTATCCCCGACCATTTGTTCTCTCCCACTTTCATTAATATACTTTGGTATATATTTGGGCAATCCTTTTAATTAAGGTTTCATTAGTTTGTAATTTTTTTTTTTTGGGTCATAGTAGAGTTATTATTCGGTGTTAGTAATTGAGGACATAAGTAATGTGCCAAACGTCTTTAATTTGGTGTGTTCTCACCTTTATTATTATTTGTATCACCTGATTTTTTATTGCATCTTAATATTTAGTAGTAATTTATTGGGTTAATTCACTGGGTAGCTTCAATTTGACTTTGGTGTTCCAGTTCAATATTGTAGTTCAGTTTTGAAGCTCCATTTGTGTGAGATATAACCTAGTGTCCCCAACAATTGGTATCATAACTTTACTATGATACCAATTGTTGGAGATATAACCTAGTGTTGAAATGGCATTGAGGCCACCGTCAAGCTCATAACCCATAATGTAACGACTTAATTTTAAGTAGTGTCGAAATATATGGTTTCAGAATTTTATTTCTGCAAACCAAGTTCATAAGGATGAAATATAAAGATTAATGAAGCTATCATGAAAATATATTAAAGTTTGGTTAAGTAATTTAACGGAGAAATTGGTTAATTAAAATTCAGGGACTAATTGTAAAAGTCCAATCACTATTGAATTTAAAATTAGAAAAGACTTGAGGACCTATTTAGCAATTATCCAAAGGATTAACATGGTTATTTAACCATTATTTGACATGAGTTTGGGGATGATGATGGTTAATTCCACTTAGTTTAATTTATTATTAAAATATACATAATTATTTCTTAATTAACTAATTAAATATGGTTCATTAAACTAAGCTAATACTAATCTAAGTATATATACTAAATAGGGTGGAAGATTGTCATCTTCTCTATTTTCTCTATTGGGGATCAACCCGATTAAGCAACGAACAAGTAAAATAGCTAAAGAAATTGAGAAATTGAACACACAAATTTAACATGGGAAAACCCTCCAAAGAGGATAAAAAATCACGGGTAAAGATAGTTTTACTATAATGGCAAAAGAACGAAGAGTATAAAGATGGAGATAAAAAATAAACCCCGAAACCCAAAAAATAAAGAACCCAAAAAACGTAAACACAAAAATTCTCCAAAAGTGTTATGAGTTCTAATCTCTAATGGGTGTATTTTCTAAGGTTGTAAAAGAGCCTATTTATAGGCTAAATTCATAGGTCAAATAATAATAAAATAATCTAGACTAATCAGAGTTTGATTGAAACAATTAAACAAAGTCTAACTGGAAGATTATTTCTCAAATTTGACTGAAATAGGAGTCATACTCAACAAATCTCCACCTTGACTCATATTTCCACAACGCCATCTTTGCCAAAGCCCACCACGGGCCTATCTTGAACTATGTAGGGAATTAACTAAGTCAAATATGTGCTTAGAAACTGGAAGACTTCTAGCGTTCGACTTGTAAACCGCCAAATCAAAAGTAACCCGAGTCTGATTTTCACTAACATAGTTCCCTAACGAAAACCTCTCTAAATGAAAACTTGCATCCAAAAGAAAACCTCTCTTTAACGAAACGATCATACATTTTTCCTCCTATGACCAAGTTGCCTCAGCTCTAAATGAGTTGACTTTGACTCCATAATGGACGAGGGACATCTAATTTCACCGATCACTGTAGAACCTTCCAAAATATAAATATTGTCAGTCATTTTACCTTTTAACAAAACGAGAGCTCCACGAGATACCTTAATGTCGCTCGACTCGATATTGATTATGCATCCTTTCAAGTTTAAAATACTTAAGGAGATGAGATTCTTTCGTAAATCAAGTACATACCTAACATCTAAGAATTTCCTAATCGTCCCATCGTGTATCCTAATTTTAACAGTACCAATACCAATTACCTTACTGGATGAATCATTTCCCATGCGGACAAATCCACCTTCAGCCGAACTGTATGTGGAGAACCATTCTCTATTGGGACACATGTGGAAAGAACATCCCAGATCTAGGATCCACTCGGACGTAAGCTTGGAGTTATCACTCGTTGACACTAACAAGAAATCATTACCGCTTTCATCGGCCAAATTAGCACCAGCTACATCTTCCTTATTACCCTCAGCAACTCTTTTATTTCACAGTTTATAACAATCTGCTTTGACGTGACCTAACTTTTTCCAATAGTGACACATTTGTCTCGCTTCTTTAATTCTACCAAAACAGAAGCTTGCTTATCTGCCTTACTATCTGAACCAAACTCATTGTTGAGTTTACATCTACTCAACAAATGACCCTTCACATCTTCGAACGAGAGTTTTTCTCTGCCATAAATTAGGGTCTCCTTGAAAGACTTGTATGAAAGGGGTAAAGAGCACAATAATAGCATAGCCTAATCTTCATTGTCAATCTGAACCTCAACCTTCTTTAAATCAATTAAAAGAGTAATTAATTGACTGATGTGATATCAAAGAAGCTCACTTCCGTTCATACGAAACGTAAATAGACGTTGTTTCAACACTAAACAGTTAGCCAGAGACTTAGTCGCACAAAGAGTTTCTAACATTTTCCACAAGACGGATGAAGTCTTCTCCATCAATACCTCCTACAATACCGTATTCGTGAGGCACAACTAGATTGCAGACAAGGCCTTTTCATCAAGCTCTTCTCATTCTGTTTGATTTAGATTATCAAGCTTTTTCCCAATAACAACCTTTTTCAGGCCGGTTTAAACTAGAATTGTCATCATCCGAACTTGCCATAGATTGAAATTTGTGACACCATCGAACTTCTCAATTTCAAACCTTGTTGCTGCCATCTCTGAACGGGCTGATCTACGAAAATTGAACTAACTCTAATACCACTTGTTGGGGATTGACCCGATTAAGCAACGAACAAGTAAAAATAGCTGAAGAAATTGAAAAATTGAACACACAAATTTAACGTGGAAAAACCCCTCCAAAGAGGATAAAAAAATAACGGGTAAAGATAATTTTACTATAATGGCAAAGAACGAAGAGTACAAAGATAGAGATAAAAACTAAACCCTTAAACCCGAAAAACAAAGAACCCGAAAAACATAAACACAAAAATTCTCTAAAAGTGTTGAGTTCTAATCTCTAATGGGTGTATTGTCTAAGGTTGTAAAATAGCCTATTTATAGGCTAAATTCATAGGTCAACTAATAATAAAATAATCTAGACTAATCAGAGTTTGATTGAAACAAATAATCAGAGTTTAACTGGAAGATTATTTCTCAAATTTGACTGAAATAGGAGTCATACTCAACAGTTCCAACCATCCATGCTATAGAAAAATAAAGAAAGAAAGGTTTTAGTTCATTTAAACATTCGGCCAACAATTGATTAACGTAATCAAGCCTTTTCCTTATAATTTTTGTAGATTTATGATCATGGAGGCTTGATTTAGCTAGCCCATTTATTAATTTGTTCAATTGTTAAGTTTTTAGCAAGTTACCATTAGAGAGAAATTCATTATTTGGGGCTTAATTTGAAGGATATGATAGTTAATAGGCTTAGATAAGGACTAAATTAAAAAGTAAATTGAACTTGTTAGATAGCTTTGTAACATTAGGGATTAAATTGAATAAATTAAAAATTGATATGAGATTATACTATGAATATAAAGTAAAGGGTTCACCAATGGAAATATGTGAAATCGAATTTTGACCCGACGTTAGATATCGAAAAATTGTATATCTCAGGTATAGGGACTAAATTGGATAAAATAAAAAATAAGAGTGGCTATGTATTTGGATTTAAATTGTGTGTAAACTAATACTATTTTTACTATTGAATTATCAAACTTAGCTAATACGACATTGGGCTACCGTGAGAGAAGGAAAAGTCGAGAATCGGAGGCGAGTTGCGGGAAATTCAGTTTGTACTTTTATAATTCGATATCATTATATTTTTATGCATATATGTGTTGATTGCATGATTAATTATCGAGGTAAGCTTATGTTTGTCGTATGAATTGTTTCGTGTTGAATGATAATGTGTTGAGAATTGAATTGAAATGCCCTAAACATAAATGAACATGATATGAAATTGATAATGGCACATTATGTGAATTGATGATGAAATTAAATGAGATATGATATGATATGTGAATTGGTTATTACATGTAATTGGATCATTGGTACCCTATTAACTATTCGGGCAAAGTTAGATATAGTTGGCATGCCATCGGATTAGATTGTAACTCTTATGTAAAGAAAACTTAAGTACTACATAAATTTAAGTTTTGCCTAGGTTATTTGAGAGAATAAGAGAGTAACCAAGAGATCAACACAAATTGGTTCAAGTAAGGAACTATTTTATGTGTGCATTATTTTTTTAAAGCAATTAAAAGAGTCTCTTGAATTGTAAAACTAAGCTTTCAAGGGGGAAGCTTAGTGGGAGAGTGATCTAGTATTTGTACAACGGTCAGGTCACTAAATTTGTGAGAGTTAGACTAGTGTTAGGGCTTAAATCATTGGTTGTACTATGAGAAAGATAGTGGATCATTGCATTGGGCAAAACCCGATAGACGTAAACTAAGGTCGAACTGCGTAAACAATCTCGAAAATCTTTTTATTATTTTCATACTTTTAATTTTATGATTGAAACGGTGACCATAATTCCAAGAACTAGTTTAGCCACAATTTCTATTTACAAAACAAGTACTCCTCATGTCAACAAAATTCTACGTTGACTTAATTGTGACTTATGAGTTATCATGATTTCAAACTCAAATGTTTAATTATAATTGTATGAGAAAGATGATTATCTTATTAACATTGTAAATTTTCTTATAATTTATATTAATATCTTATATAAATTTCAAAAATTATATAATTATTTATTATATTTTTGTTTAATATAATTTATATGAAACATAATTAAATTAGTATTCATTATATTACATCAATATAAAATTATAAATTGAAATTCAAAATATGAACAAATATAACAAAAAAATAAAGCATAATGTTAACTAAAATTAAATATATATTTTGTCAAGGTCATTGGACAAGTACAAATCAAGTTACTTTCGTAACGGTATGTCATTAGGGAGAGCTCAGTCACGATACTATAATGGAATGACTTCGTGACTAAATGAGTTTATAATTAATAGGTGAAAACTGAAACTTAATTATAAATTATTTGAGTCCTAATTGTATATGTCCAATCGGTCCCTCCACTAGCTCGTTGAAATTGGAAATGAATTGCATGTTAAATCAAATGAACATAAATTAATAGAAATGTTAATGTTAGATAAATGAGAAACATTCGGAAATGAATATGGTTTTCTCACTAAATGAAAATGACCTAAAAATTTAATTTTTGGTTTTTCGAATAATTAATTAATTAACTAATTAATTAATTAATTGAAGTTTGAAAATGAAATAAAATTAATTGGTTATTGTGAATTCGTTGAATGTAGAAATATTAAATATATTTTATTATAGATTCTTTTACGGTAAAATTACCATGATTTTAACGGAATTAGAATTGAATTGATGAAAATTATTTAATTGGAAAATTTATTTATGTAAATTAATTTATGATGTTTATTTTGAAAAATAGAAAAAACATGTATTGGTATAAATTAAATTATAAATTGTTGGGTTAAAAGTCCAAGAAGTGTTTATAATTGGACTCGATACAGGAGAGGGTTTCACTTCTTCCCCCTATAAATAGATGGCACCGATCTAAACAAACAACTTTGAGATATTGTTATTCTACCCGAAAATAGTGAGAATTTAATTTTCGAAATAACAAATCTACTAGTTTCTATTAAAGAGAGAATTTTGTTTTCCTACTAAAAGTAAAGTAAATAATTTTTAGTTCTGTGTTTGATTCGAATTTGTTCGAGCCCATACTTGAAGTAGTTCATGATATGAGAATAGTAGAGAAGATCGTTCGATTGAAAGCCTAGAACGAGAAAGATCCGTCTAGCTGAAAACACAGGTATGATTTCATTAAAAGAAAATGGAATTTTAACGACAGTGAATAATTCATACAATTATCTCATTTAGAATGACTAAATTGAGAAAAAAATTAGAGTGACCAAAATAGAATAGGCCTTATTTTAGAGTGACTATGGGTATAATTTACCCTAATTTTTTATATTCTCTATATCTGTTTTACAGTCAATTTTCAAAACTCATGATTACTCCTTCCAACCATGTTGTATCTAAGATAAATGTTTAAATTCTCTTAATTCATGGGTTGAATCCTAAACATATAATTTTTGAAGTAGTGTTATTTTAGTTATTTGATTTAAATGTTTCATATAAAAATATTAAAATACTTTTACATGACCGATAAAAGAATTACAAAATACAACACACATCAAACTTAATATATCTACACGTATTCAAGAAACATTATAGCAAAACATTTTAATATATTTCCATTACAAAGAATCTAAATCAAAAGGGAAAGAATTTTAAACCAAGAAATCATTCAATTATTCTCTAAGGGTTTTTCTAGAAGCATTCTTGATGAAGACTGTGGTTGAGTCTCATCTGGTAGAGATATTGAAGAATCAATCCATGATCCATCAATGGATGTGCTTCTCGGACCCTGGCTGTCATGCGAATGTATCGAGACATTCATTTGGCTGTCATGTGAAAGCATCTCAAAGGCTCTGAACCTCGCATCTCGGTCTGCATCCTTTCGCTTGATCAATGGAGCTTGGACAGGAATCTTGCCTTCCATCATGCTTACAACCGAAGACATTGATGGCCTTAGAGTGGGAGATGGATTGGTGCATAAAAGAGCAATGTTAAGCATCCGTAAAGCCTCTTCATTTGAGTACTTTGAACCAAGGCTAGGATCCACAAGTTCTAAAAGGTTTCCTTGCTCTTGCTGGACATAGGCCTGCATAACATGTAAGGTTCATGAAAAAAGTTCATGAAGTGATCATGAACTACTGTAGAATCAAAACCATAGATTAGAGTCAAAAACCAAAAATTACCCAATCAAGGAGATAAACAAATTCCTCCTTAGGCCTGTAATTTGTGTTGCTCTTCCCACTAACAATCTCCAAAAGAACAACACCAAAGCTATAAACATCTGCCTTGTCAGTCAAGTAACCCCTCATTGCATATTCCGGTGCCATATAACCTCTGATAAGAAACACATAATAAAACGTCACTAAGATGTGGCTTAAATCTGAATAAAGTTAAAGGAAATGCAAAATGAGGGAGATTTACATTGTTCCTGCTATTCTGGTACTGATATGAGTGTTCTCTTCTTCATCGAGCTTGGCTAATCCGAAGTCGGAGATCTTAGCATTTAGATCCTTATCAAGCAACACATTTGTTGCCTTAATATCTCTGTGAACAATTTTTAGTCTTGATTCCTCATGAAGATAAGCTAGCCCTCTTGCTATCCCCAAGCATATTTTCTTTCGTGTAGACCAGTCCAAGGTAAGCCGGTGTTCATCACGACCTGAAATGAAAATTATTAAAACAAAATTGAGGGATTGACAGTCATGATTATGGATCTAGAAATAGTTTTTGATGTTATATAAGATGTTAGTGAAAGAAATTACCGAAAAGTGCACGAGCAAGACTGTTATTTTCCAAGTACTCGTAGATTAACAACAACTGATTTCCTTCAATGCAACAACCATAAAGTTTCACAAGATTCGGGTGTTGCAATGCTGAAATCATCCCTATCTCATTCACAAATTCGCGATTTCCTTGCTTAGATTTAGAGGATAGCTGCTTAACTGCAATCACCATACCATCTGACAGTACACCCTACAATCACACAGAATGAAGTTTCAGAAATAAAGTTTAGCATAAAGAATGGATGTACCATAATCTAGGCAGTTAATCTATATTTTGAATACCATAACAATAGAGCTTCCAATCTAACAGTAAAATGATGAAAATTATTACCTTGTAAACTGGCCCAAATCCTCCTTCACCAATCTTATTTGCGGAATCGAAGTTATTTGTTGCAGCCTTAATCTGTCTTAAACTGAAATAGCCAGTCTGAAGTTCTAGCCCCTGAAGCTCTGCAATATAAAAAGATCAAAATATTTAAACAATAACAGATTCTACTATTCATTTATGGAGATGATAATAAAGGAGAGTGTTCTTGTGGGAATATCTGGACTGCCAGGCAGGCGTGGTTTGAGTCATTTGTATTATAGTATTCGGTTAATGGGGTTTAAAGCCCATTTGGGTTTATGCTCGAATCGAGTAGAAAGTTGCAGGCGCTAAGATTTGGTTTCTTACCACTGTTTTCATTGTCTTTTCCACCCAAGTAACCAGTCAGTCGGAGGATGATCAATAACAAGACGATAATCACACATGAGCCAATCACAATACCAGCAATAGCTCCAGCAGATAACCCATTACCAGTGTCGACCTTAAAGTCTAAACCATGAGATAAGAGTTAATATATGACAATGAAAAGTTAGCAATGAGCTGGTTTTTTATTCGATATGTACTTACTTGGTGTTACTGTAATAGCAGATATAAGTGGTCCATAGACCCCTCTATTAGGAATGGCAGCGGTTCCTTTCCCTCTCCAGAATAAGTGGATCTCCAAAGTACTTCCATTTACATCAACATTGAATTCCTGGGTGATGCCCTTTCCAACACCACCGGCTTCCTCCACGATATTGAAATCCTCCAAAACTACTTGTCCCTGTATAAAATTTGAGTTTCAGCAGCTGCAATCATTCGGAGAGCTTCCAAATCTGAATTACAAGAAAAAGGGCCCTTGAACAGGGTTATATTTATACATACTTGAATTGATACGTCAAATAACCGCCTTCCTAGACTGTCAAATGTCTGATTATCAGAAAACATTATTTCAGCAAAGTGAAGCTGAACTTTGTAATTGCCTTGTCGTAAACATAAGCCATAGTACTTCAGTGATTGTGGTGCAATACGTGCAGTTTTGTAGAATTCCGAGCCGTTCACAGCCAATGAAGTTCTTGCAGTATAAGGAGCCCCTTCGTTGCCTAAATAAACCCCGGTACTACTATAAGCCCACTTATTTGCTGAACTGAAGAAAGTTGATGGACCAGAGTTGCTTAAATCTTCTTCATAGTCATCTCCATCAACACTTGTTGTAGCCTCTCCTCCACAATTAATAAATAAGGAATGGTCTGCAAATACAGACATACATATATATATCATAAATTTCTGATGAGAAGCACATGAAGATTGATTTGAAAATAGTTATACTTACGGTCAGGGTTTCGGGGACAAGGAAGGTCCTTCCTTAAGCACCAAGGAGCTCTGCAAATTATATATATTTAGTTCTAGGACCAGTTGTTTTTCTTAGTTCAGTCACCAAAATGGAAATAAACATATATATATATATATATAGGGAGAGAGATACACACACACACACACGAAAGCAATAAAACTTACGAGTCACTATTTGCTGCAGATGAGGAACCTGAAACTAAGTTCCTGTTAAGTGATAATGGGAGGATTTTAGAGAATACAGAAGATGAACACATTAAACGTCAAATGATTATGAAAATGAAAGAAAAATATCAACAGGCTTACACATTTGCCTGTTGGCAACTTGTTTGGGCTGAAGATGTAAAATTATTATAAGACAAATCTCTGCAATGATTTTTTTTTTTTTCGAAAGAATCAGTAAGTTTATGAACTAACAGTCAACAAATAACAATCAACATTCACAACAAGGTCGATAGGAGATGAACCAACATGTTGTTGTCGCTGTTCAATATCCAAGGAGGTACTTCTCCACTCAATGAGTTGTTAGTCAGAAACCTAATATCATCATACATGAACATCTCAGTTTTTGTCATACATGAAGCAAAAAGATATCGAGATAAAATAGCATAGCCTTACTGAAAGTAAGCTTTTTCGATGTTCTAATCGTGCTTGAAATTTACTTTTTTATAGACTTACAGGAAATTTAAGTTTGCCAAATCCTCAAGTGTCCCTGGAATTTGACCAGTTAAGCGGTTGAAGCTTAGGTCCCTATGATAGAAATAATAATCAAAAAGAGTTTTATGAGTAACAGTTCAGCATTTCAAGGAATTTTAGGAAAAGTTACAATCATTACATCTTACAGATGTCTCACTGGTTACCTAGTTATGCGGACTTGGGTAAGAGTCGGATATGAATAAGTGTCCTACAAGGATGCTCAATTTTCAAGTTTTTTTCCATATATTTGGAAGATCATACCCTCACACCTAAGTTATCGAATATATAGATGTTGAATATGGGTATTTTAGAGAAGATGAAGAGTCCAGTAACATAGCTGTTTTCATGATGAGCAACTAAATCTGAAGAGATGAGTATCTTCAATTAATCAACAATCTTTTTTGAGCTTTCGGTTTAAGAGAAAAATGCAAAATAATGGGGACAAATCAAGATGATACAATTGTGATGTAATGTTCAACTTAATTAAGGATGACAGCAGGTCGGAGATTTAAGTAAAAATTTTAAAAAAGTAAAGTGGATTCAAATAATGGATTCGGATATTTGAATCCATCATCTGCGAAAGTATTGTGGATTTGAACAATTTATATTTGTAGGTTAATATCCATATCCACTCCAAATTCGCTGAGGATAGAAATTATAATATCCAAATCCAAATATAGTTCAAATAAAAAAAAAAAAAAAAAAGAGGCAATTGAATATCTCTCCAAGTAATCGAATCTGCATTATCCTTTACCATCCCTAGTTATAACTCTGATCTTATCAAGCATCTCCTAAGGAACTATAATGAGTATGCAACTTACAATGTTTTTAAAGATGCCATTTCCCCTATGTTGGCAGGGATTGAACCAGTAATCAAGCAATTTCGTAGCACCCTGAGTCACCAAATTCAAACAAATCCTCTTGTGAGCTAAAAAGTCATATGGAAAAAAAATTCTTATAGTAATTCATTGTCAACTCACAATTCTTCCATATCTTTCATTCCCTCCAAATTTGGGAAAGCCGAACTTGTCCCATTCAAATCAGATATCCTCCTGAAACGATGATTAGATATTAGAAACTTAACAGTTGCTTGATACGTTTATCTTGGACCTTGAATCTCTCAAATTTTACCCGAACTTTTCATTTTCACTAAAATACAAGTGTCTGCACTTGTGTCTGACGTATATTCAGACAAGGGTATGAGGTGTAACCTCCAAAAAGGAAGTATTTTCATGTCAGACATATGCTCGTATCTAATAAACCCTGAGTTCAGGTAACATAAGTCTATATGAAGAAAGAAGACTCACAATTCAGTTAAGTTCTTTAACTCAGATATGGCCCTTCCATTGATGTGCCTTGCATATCCCTGCAAGAGAGTTGAAGTTTCTTAAATAACAATGAAAGATTAAAAAAGCAAAAGAAAATAGGATTGGATTTTAAATTAGCGTCTTAAATTAAAATGCTAAGCATTTGAATTTGGTACTCACAATCTTGAAAGTTTGGTCCAATTCCCAATGAAATCTGGCATCTTCCCTGACAAACTATTTCCATCAATCCGGCTGCAATAAGAAGCATTTCAGAAGATCAGGGATTTGCAAAATGCATTTTCGATCAATTGTGATATCGATCGTGAATGTCAATGACAGAAAGAACCAAAATCGTAAATTGTGGCCATAACATTGAAATACAGTAATACTTACAAATCAGTTAAGTTCTTCAAATTGCCAAATGATTCTGGTATTCTGCCTGTAAAATTGTTTCCAGAAAGAAGGCTGCATTCGAATAGTAAAGAACAGATTAGGTCACATTTTCACTTCATGGAACATTTTTTTCTCAAACAAGGGAAAATCTCAAAATTTCCATTTGCAAAATTCATAACATTGTCTATGTTAATCATGAATGAAACATTCTAACGATTGAGAAAAGAACTTACAATCTATCCAAGCGGCCCAAATTTCCTAAATTGGAAGGCAATGATCCCCCAAGCAGATTATCTTCCCAAACCCTAAAATCAACATTCAATTTGGAATCAATATACTATAACGTACTCTTCGTTCAATTAGACTGATTTGTGAATCTTAGACTTACAGGTTTAGAAGAGTTGAAATATCACCGATTTCCGGAGGAATCGGACCGCTAAGACGGTTCCCAAGAAGTGACCTAAAGCAATAAAGAAAGACCAATCAGTTATATTAACTCCATTGATGGATAAAATGATCAAATTGCACAAAAGGTCTTAAACTGAGGAATTTGAAACTAATAACTTACAAATTGGTGAGAGGGAGATTAGATAAACTCGACGGAATTGATCCATTAAGATAGTTGCGAGTGAGATCGCTGTTCAACAAGGGAAACGTTGATAAGTAACTTCCAACATTCACCTTCGAATTCAAACAACATATTAAAAGGAAAAAATTCTACCATACTGATGCTCAATATCTGTAAAGTAAATTAATGAAGCAATCAAATCAACTGAATTTCACTTACACTACTTGCAGACGTGTAAGATTTCCAAGTTCAGATGGTAGAATTCCAGTCAAATTGTGACCTTTTATCAAGCTGTTACAGCAAAATGATAGAATAAAAGAGATGAAAGGAATTGGTTAAAAATGAAGCGAAGGGATGATGATGAAGATGTACGTACATTTGAGTGACGTGGCATATAGTGTTGTTTGCATCAGAACAGTCGCACGCAATACTGCTTTCAACAAGATCAGAAATGGTATAATTCCATGAAGTTTCACCGCAAAAGGTTGGGCTGATTCTTGAAGCATTTGGATGTTGCATCTTTGAAAATACCGTTTGAAGAGTTTCCACTGTTGCAGAATTTAATTTAATATAATTAGTCAGTTAATCACTTATTTAGCATTACTGAAATTTTTTTATTTAATAAATCTATATAAAAAAATAATTTTTTTCTTCCTATTAATTACATATTGTTTATAAATTATTATAGTTAATTTATTGAGTATTAAGAAAATAAAAAATAAAAATTGAATAGTAAAAAGCTTATTTTACAATATATCATTTTTACTGTTTGTAGAAATGCTGCTATAATAGGAATCTTTTATTACCTCTATATTTGAATTATCAAAATAATTTATATATTTTAATAGGATTTATTAGTTATTTTAAATAATAATTACATAGAATAAAATTATATTGTATGTTAAAAATAGTACAAATATTTTTATTATGATCTAGGTTTTGTAATATTATTGAAAAAAATTATTGATCTACAAAAATATCAATCTTTTAATCTGATATTTGATATTTTCCTTTTATTATATTTGAATTCTTAAATAACTTAATATATTCTAATTATATTTAACAATTCAAATAATGAATTAAAAAATCAATTAAAATAATAAAAAATATTTTATTTTAAAAAATTAAAATTTAAACGCTTATATAATATAACTTTTGGCCCCTACACTTAACAACTAGGTCCACTTTGGTACTTGAACTTAAAAACTAAATTCATTTTGGTCCTTTAACTTGAAAAATATAAAATTTTGATCAAATGACATTTTAAGATCTTAAAATTATATAATTTTTCAAGTGATAATATGATACAATCTTAAATTATCATATACACTGTTCTATTAATTGAACTAATGGTTGAACCGATTAGACCATTGGTTCTCGAACCAATCATTTAGATCAATTTAATTAAAAATTCATAAAAATTAAATAAAAATAATTTTTTTATTAAATCAATTCAACCTGTTCAACTACTAGTTTTTGTTCGAGTTTCGATTTTTATCGATTTCAAGCAATTTTCGATTCAATCTTTTTATTTAGGCATACTTGTAAGTTCTCGATCCAATTAGTCTGACCGATCAATTTAATCATGGTCGGAAGTAAAATAAATCTAATTATTAGATTTATATATCTAAATAAATAAATATAAATACCGAAAATTAAATTATCCCATAAATAAAAAAGCCTCCCATCAATTTACGCGTGAAATAAATGAGATTGTAATAACCTTGAAAAGTACTACCTAAGCTTAATGATTGATGGCTCACCTCATTTGACCCTCCAAAATAATTCTAATTTAACCATATTTGCACTATTAGTCACTCTGGGATTTTGATTTTTCTCATTTTAGTGTCAAAATTAAGTTAAAATATGCTATTAGTCCCTATACTTATCTAAAATTTGAATTTTAGTCTCTTTCCTCCTCTTACTTTTTAAATTTAAAACCTCTAGTAAAATCATTATTGTTGTCCTTAATTTCTGTTAAAATTTATCAACCTTAACATATTTATTTTTTGCCAATCATATGAGAGCATTCTAATAAATATGCCAAGTTGACATGTGTTAACAGAAAATACTAACAATGATTGAGATTTTTAAATTAAAAAAATAAAAGGACTTAATTTTTAACTTTTTAAATATAGGGATTAAATTTTAAAATAAAGGGACTAACAGCATAATTTAACCTGGAATATCAAAATCTGACTCCACCTTTACTGCTTAACAAAAGGAAAAATCAAAGTATTCTATGATCTCATCTAATTTAACAAGTCAAAATATTTTTAAATATCAACTAAGGATATATTATGATTATTAAAATGCAGCATGAAAACAGATAAATATATATACTGGAAAAAGAAGGGTTAAGGTATTTGGGAAGTCCCTATATTATAGGGATTTATCAAATTAGTCCCTTTATCGATTTAGTCCCTATACCATTAAAAAGAAACAAATAGGCCCAAATCTTGACATTTACTGTATAAAAAATGTCTTGAAAATTATTATTATTTTCTATTGATGTCCAATTCCATACAAAAGATTTCATTTACAAAACTACAAAAACTTCAAATATATTAATTTTGTTAAATTGTAAATGACATTTTGTATTTAATAAATGCTAACTCCTTTCCAATTTAGTGTTATTTTGTTCTTTTGAATAGTACAAGGATTAACTTAATCCATTTAATAATAGAGGGACTAATTTGATCAAATCCTTATAATATAGGGACCTCTCGGGTATATTCACCAGAAAAGAAGTTATTAGTCCCATCAAACAATAATTCATAGTAGCCCATCATATTTAATTTAACCATTGACTGAAACCATCCCATGGCTCTGACTTTCTTAAACTAAGTGTTCAATATTCACATAAACTACTTGCATCCAAATTGTAGAAATAATGGAAGGCAAAAAAAGGAAAATATCCAAATTGTAGGCCAATTTACTATATCAACTTGTACAAACAATGGAAGGCAAAATAGGGATAATGTCCAGATTGTAGGCCAAGGATTGGGACCATTTTACCACATCAAGCTATCAAAGTTGAATTAAAAAGGTATAATGATTTTTTTGGCCCTTCAACTTTATAAAAATAAGTTCTTTTAGTCTTTTATTTAATTTTTTGTCTTTGTTAGTCTTTAAACTTGCATTGTTTATCAAATTACCCTAAAATGAATGGAAAATTTAATGTTTGTTAACTTTGTTGCACGTTAACAATTAATTGATTTTTAAAAATTAAAAAAATATTTTTATATTTTTATGCTTTTAACCTTTTTTATTTTTAAAATTTTAAAAAATAATTAATTATTGATGTGACATCTACGCGTATGCCACGTCAGTCAAATTAACGTATCTTTTCCTTATATTTTTAGGAGATTTTTTTTTTGTAAAGTTAGAGGTACTAATAAGTATTTATGCAAATTAAAAAAAAATAAAAATATGTATGGATTTGAAACAGAAATTCCCTTTTCTAAATTGATAATTATAAAATTTTTGAGGCAATGAAAGCAACATATTCAAAAAGCTTTAAAAAATAGATTTTTTGTTTGTTTGAAAGAAAATCTAAAACCAGTTGATGTGATCCAAGAAAATAATCAATCCAATTGATAAATAATTAAAAAATAAAACAATTATAGTGATCATTTGTTTGTTTGCTGAGAAAATGTTAGGGGGTTCACACAAATCTTTAGAATGTTTCTTTCAATCAAAAACTGGTAGAAACAAGAAGATCAAGGATATAACATTGTCTTTCAACATTTATTTATTTTCCCAGAAACCAAACAGAAAAGTAGCAAGAGAAAACAAAAACAAAGTCGCAGAATGAACTCTTTTGAAATATTCCAATAGTTTCTTCTATTCATGTATCCCATATTTTCTCATCAACCAAACAATACTTCAAGATGAATTATAATTGTTTTCTTTCACTAGAATTTTCCTAGCAACCAAACAGAGTTATCTAACGATGTATTATCCATGAACAAACAAACTAAACCATCATTATCCAAAAAAATACAAAGCGTTGCATCGTAGTGTGACATTTTTAATAAAGATTTGTGCTACAAATTCAGTAAAACTTCAAATTTTGCAGTAAAAATTGTTAAGTTATATCCAGAACAATAGCTTTCTTTTTTAAAATAAAACGACAAATTTGGTACCCCAGAAACTTGGAACTTAAAGAGAAGAATAAAGTTATATTTTCTTCGCATGCTCTGTTTTTTTCCTTCGAAATCTTAGGAACCAAACAGAGTAATCCTATTGTTCAAAAAAAAAAACAACAAAATAAAGAATAAATTATAGACAGAGTATGCATACCTTCACTATCAGGCAAAACTTGAGCTTTTGATCCAAACTCCGTGAAGCAATTCAAAGCCAAAAAACCCAGAAAAAGAACAGAGACCATCTTAAATAGGGAGAAAACAAACCCCATTTTTCTCTTCTTCCACACCCCAAATTTTCTCTTCTTCTAAAAACCAAAAGGAAAAAACTCAAATGTATCTTTGATTTTCTTTGAACAGTGTTGATTTCTTTCTGAGGAATCGAAGTGGAGTAGTTGTTATGGTTATAAAGCTATATGATATAATAGACGTTGTTTTTATTGACAGAAAAGCAAACGTAAGGAAAGGAATTAATGTGTGATTTTTTGTGTGAAGATTTTTGTCTTTGGTTTCTGGTTTTTCTTTTTTAATGTAAAAGAAAAGAAAATGACACAGGAAAGAGTGAGAAATGAAATGGAATGGACAGGGGAGGAGCCGCCGTTTAAGGCTTTCTACAGCAATGGGCGCTGCCACACCCTTTGACTTTGGTGCCGGTTGCCGGCATTTATTACTTGGAGTCGTCAAAATCAATATTATACAGTACTTTACATATAGGGGTGTTTAAAAATCTCCAATTTTTAGGAAGCCATTGCGTTCTACTTAAGAGAAGGTGGGTTAAAATTTTGAAGTATCCAAAACCAACCAACAATATTTGGTAATAATAAAACTTTAATTATGTATAGATTTAATTTTTTTCCAACAAAAACAAAATTATTTACTTAAAAAATATTATATACGTCTTACCACGATCAACCTATTAATGAGTATACGTCTTAGACTCCCTACATGATAGGTGAAAGGTATGCATATTAAGTCGCTATCGTTCCAACAACGCAACAATCAACTCTAGGCAAATTGTTTGGGACCTCATGTTTAAGACAATTTTTAATCCGACAACATTCGAATATTCACGAATTTGGTCATTTATCAGACCTAAACCAAGCTGAGATTAGTCTCGATTATAGGGGATACGATCAACTAACTACTAGTTTATTTAGTCAATAATTCAATGAAATTATAAATTTATTTTAAAATCTTATAACTATTAAATTAAATTTACCACATTCTCCAAGATCATCAAACATGTGAGACAATCATAACAATGCCATAACCTAAACTTTAGAAATAAAATTTTCAAACCCTAAACACACATATATCATAATACAAAATTCAATAAAAAATACTACATACAATTATTTACTTAACATAATGACATTAAACCCTAAACGGATATATACTAATAAAATTTGTATGTAGAATATTATCTCATATTTACTACATGTATATATCAATGTTTATTTCAACCAAACAAATAATAACATAATTTCTACATTATTCACTAATTATTATATACTTATAATAATCACATTTATTAATAACATACAATTTATGTTTTCAAATAACAATAAACATATAATTTAATAAAAATAAAATACTAATTTAAAATAAATTATATTAATTGGAGAGGCACTTATCTTATCGATTCAATTTATTTCAATCCAAATATGTCAACTACTAAATTATATTTAAAATAAATTATAGTTATAAAAAATAAAAGAAATTTAAAAAACCCCTTTTTTGTATTATAAAAAAAATGATTTTTATGTGGTTTTAAGGTTTTAGAAGTGATTTAAGTTTAGGGTTTTGAGTATTTAGGAGTGATTTTTATTTTTTGGAAATGACCAGCCAAATAGGTTGCCGATTTGGGAGTGAGGGAGAGGGAATTTGAGGGTGAAGAAAAGGCTGGGCATGGGGAACAGAAGTAGGGTAGGGGGTACATATGGGGTTAAGGGGTGGAATGGCATTTATGGTGAGGAGCGGTGGTTGGCATTAATTATACACATCCTCAAATTGTCAGCCACCATGATGATTTGGCATTCCATGTAGACTATTTGTTCTTTTTGACACAATTAGTACAACTATTTCAACCTTAGATTATCAGGTACCATGTTGATTTTGGGTTCCCAGTTCAAATTATTTAGGTAACATTTTTTTTCATATTATTCTAATTATTAATTATTTTTATATATTATTCCGGAAAAAATGGCCTATAAACCAATATAAAATTAATTGATTTATTTATTTTTTTAGATGTGTATAATCAAATTAAAATCAAAGTTTTATAAGAGTTTCATATGTATAATTGGGTCAAATTAAAGTTTATATATCAAATTGCATATTAAATCAAGGTTCATATGTAATTTTAAAATTTATCGTTATATAATATAACTGTTGTTCATTAAATTATTCTTTTATGAACTCTTAAGGTGTTTTTTAACATCGCATAATAATTGTTGGTTGTGCATTAGCTTGATCGGTATGGAAATTATTGCCAATACAAGAGAACGTGGGTTCAAGTGCTTTGAAGCGCATTATTCTCTTATTTATTGGTTGGATAAAAAGAGCAGATATGATCAAAACCTATAATAAGATATTAACCTTTTTTATGTCATGTTTTGTAATACAAATTATAATTGTATGATAACATACTGAAAATTAAATAAATTTGAGATGCTATTTTTAACACAATACCTAGAACTACCTATAGTCTTTCCCAACTCATAAATAGGAAAATATGGGTTTTAGCATTCAACCCACGTCCTTCATTGGCAATAATGATGTATATATTTTTCAATACACATTTTAATGTTGTATAATAGATGATATTGAAATTGATTTTTTTTAATGTGATATTTGTGTTTTCTTAAAGTGGTACATGTATTTAATAAAAATCATATATTTTGGTGTCATGAGCAACGATATTAACTTTTTAATATTTAACTTGAGTTTTAAGTTGATTTGATGAAAACAAATTGTTAATATTATTAGATTTGAGTTTTTATGATTTTGTTAATAGAATAAAATTACTAGTTTAATTTGTTAAATACAACATAATGTAAGCTGTAATAATTTTCGAGTTTTCGAGTTGATTTGATGAAAGCTACTTGTTAATATTATTAATAAATTATGAATTTCCATCCAACTAACTTTGAAACCCGAATTAAACACTAAAAAATTAACATCATCACTTTCACGTAAAAATGTATAATGTTAGCAAATTATAGGTACCATATTGAACAAAAATAAATTCAGATAGTGCTGTAGATAAAAATGTCAAATACAAGTACTTTTTTAATTAAGATATTAAATATTTTTTTAAAATTATTTTATTATATCCTAAAAATAATCTGTTTAGGAGTTTCTTTAATTCCAATGGCAGTGTCATTCGACATTTTTTTTTTTTTGAATTATTAAATTATTTAATTTGATTTCAATATTTGTTTATTTGATTTTTTTTTTTTAATTATCTTTCACTAATAAAGAACGTTAAATTAAATTATTAAAAATATTAGCTACTCTCCCCCTTTGATGTACTTTTGACAACAAAACATCGGATTACTATTCCAAAGTGCAAGATGTTGCTTTGACCATGTTTATATATATCAAATTCAAAAGGTTAAATTCTGATAATAGTCCTTGTACTTATTGGTTTGTGTGGATTTAATCTCTCTATTTTTATTTGATCAAAATTAGTCTCTTTACTTTTCAATTTGCTCATTTTCAGCCCTTTGTTAATTTTTTCCATTAACTCTATCAAAAGATTAGGTACAATCACAAATTTAGTTCCCAACTTTTGTCAATTTGACCCTTACTCTTATTTCTTTCTTATAAAAATATAAAAATATTTAAACATTATAAAATTATATAAAAAATTATAAAATAATTAATTTTTTTATAAAATTTCCTGAATGTGTCAACAAATTAATGATAAAAAAACAGTAAAACTTAATATTAATCATTATCAAATTAGAAATCATTATTTCATTAATTATGAGTTTATTCGTACGAATTGAAAAACTAATTTTCTTAATAATAAACTTTGAAAAAAATTCTCTCTTTCAACTCCTTCTAAAAACTCGAAACCTAAAAAGAAGAAAAGAAAGAAAGTGATGTCCTTTTATTTGCATGGTTTCCTTCGATTTTCCAGGGATCCACATGAGGGTCTTGAAACTTGAAAAGGCATCATTTTCATTGAAGGTTATTCTTCAATTTTTATGAAAAAAAATTCAAGAACTTCGTTTCAAACCTTTCTTCTTGTGCTCCCCTCTCTTTTATAAACCAGATTCAGAACCCCTTTTAAAATAAAAAATTTCAAATTTACTTCCAAACTCATCCAAACCAAACTCCTACTTCACTTCTAACTTCTAAATTTGTCTGTTCATCTTAAAATTTTTGTGCATTTTCTTATTTTGCTATTTACCTTGCTATTTTATTTTAAGAGATATCTAATGTCGCATTTAGTTTTTCTTTTTCATGTTAAGATTTTGATGGAAAATAAAGGAGAACTGTTGACACCATTTTTTCTTGGATGAAAAACGAGTCGACTTAGGTTTTGAAAAATGAAATGGGAGTCGCCACCAATCTTTTTTATGAGGTGTGATTGGATCACCTCGAAAAGTGGTTATTTTTAATAAACTGTTTAATTTTATTAAAATAACGATTTTGGTCCACGAAATTCAAAAAAATGGTTCAGGAGTCGGTTACGCACGAGGAAGGATTAGCACCCTCGATACGCCCAAAATTGGTCCCTAGTTGATTACTTGATGTCTTAATGTCAAAAATTAAGAACTTTGAAGAATTTTAAAAAAATACGATCCTTGTATTAAAATGTTGAAAATTTTCAGGAAAAAGGGGCATATTTCACGTTATTCGAGAAAGAGAATCATATCCAGTAAGTTAGGACACAATGTCTCGAATTCCCGCAACGCGAATGAAAAATGCTTATTTAAAAGATTTTTAGCTATCTCGGATTTTAAAAAAGGATCACGACCAGTAAGTTAGGACACGATCTTTTTTAATTCCCGAGATCGTTTAAAACTTGAGTTTGAAAAGATTTACGTATTTAGATTTATTATGAAAATCTAAACCCAGTAAGTTGAGGTACGACCTTCTCAAATCTAAACACGAAATTTTGTTTTTTTAAAAGTCATAATTTTTATACATTGAATAAAAACAATTTAACGCAAAATAGTAAAAATAAAACACGATGTTAATATACGTGACAAAATAATAATGAATTCAATAATGTAAGTATGAATAATACGAACAATCATCAAAAAAATGAAATAAACAAATATAAAAGACAAGTCAATCACGTATACACAATAACAAATAAATAAACAAATAAAAATTAAAGCATAAAATAATAATAATAATAATAACAATGGACATGTAAATGAATGAGTAAATGAACTTCAAGTGGAACAATAATATCAATGAAAAAAAGATAGAATATTTATGTATATTTATATATATCTATATATAACGACGTTTGAAATAGGATATATAAATGAGTAAATAATAATAATAATAATAATAATAAAATAATAATAATAATAATAATAATAATTTGAAAATATGAAAAGCTAGAAATAAATAATAAATAATAAAAGATACAGTAAGATAAAAATATATATATAAAAACTAAAAACTAAAAAATATATATATTTATATATATATATATAATATAACATAAAATATAAAAAGGTAATGCAAAACTAATTTATATAATAATGATGAATAAATAAATAAATATAAGGGAAAATAAAAAATAATAATAAATAACAATAATAATAATAACATCACATTTATTGATTTAATAATAAAACAAACAAAATAACAAAAAAAAGAAGGCTAAATTAGATATTAAAACAAAATTCGGGGCCAAATCTATAAATAAATAAAAGAGGAAGGACTAAGTTGAACGCGCGAACAACAAGAAGGGATCAAGAGAGCAATTTTTCCTTCTTTCTCAAAACGCACAGCATCATAGGACCAAATTGTAAAGAAAAATAAACTAATGTGCGAATTTAAAAAAACAAAAGGGGCTTGACTGTAAAATTATTTAAAAGCGGAAGGGCTGAAAACGCAATTAGCCCTTCCGCTCAAAAACACGAGGATCCTGGCCTAGAGCGGGTCGGGCGGATCGGGTCAAAGCCAAAATGACGTCGTTTTGGTGCCTTGGCTTGGGGCTCAAAACGGCGTCGTTTTGAACCTCTATAAAAGCTAAGTTTTTTTGTTTTAAAAAACATTCTGCCCATTCTTTTTTAAAAAAAATGTGAGAGCTTTCTCTGCTCTCTCTCACTCTTTGATCTCCGGTGAAGTTCTGACCGGTCGCCACCGTACCGGCCGCCGATCGCAGGCCAAAAGTTTCCCTTTTTCTCTCCGATGCTTCTCCTCGGCCTCCTAAACACTCCGGCGACGACCAAAAGGGTAAAAAGGCTTCCTTTTTTTGTTTTATTTTGTATTTCGAATAATAAAAAATAAAAAGAAAATGAAACAAAAACAAAAATAATAAAAAGAGTGACCTTTTTCTTTATTTTTGATTGAATCTCTTTTATTCAACCGTCTCTTCCTTTGTTACAAAGATTTTCAATTGGTTTTTATACCGAAAACAAAAAACAAAAATCCCCCATTTTTACCAAAAATGGCTTTTTTATATAGCCTTTTACAAGCTTTTTTTATTTTTTATTTATTGTTGCTGTCTTTTCTTCTTGTAGATGACAGTGCAAGTGGAGCGGCGACGGGACCGATGCGGCACTAGTCAGAGGCGGCGGTGGCAGGGCAAGTGGGGCTAGGTGTGGTGGCTAGGGTTAGGAGGCTAGGGTTTTCTTTTGTTTTTCTGAAAATGGGTATTGGGTTTTGATAATTGGGCTAGGTTTGGGTTGTATTTGGGTTTGGTTTAATTTTGTAATGGGTTGGGCAAATATTGGGCTATACAGCTGCCCCTCTTTGCTCGTTGTCGTGTAACGAGAATAGAGCAAAGACATAGAAAGACCAATTTTGCCCAGCCTCGCCGGGTCTCGACTTCTTTTGACACTTCTCTTCTTCAGGTAGCCTCATTCAGTCCACTGTGCCTTGTTGCTTCGATCCACTCTACTGCAACTTCAAAAGAGATATGACTTGTGGCTTCAATCCACTCTGCTGCGACTTTAGGGGGGCGAGATTTGTGACTTTAGTCTGCTCTACATATTTGATCTGCTCCACTACTGCTTAGGGTAACAGAATCTGTAATCTTCAATCTATTTCACTGTTGCCCAGGGAGATAGAATTATCGGCTTCAATGTACTCCACTGTAGTCACAGGGAGGTAAAATCTGCCATCTTCGATCTTCAATCTATTCCACTGCCAACCAGGGAGATAGAATTATCGGCTTCAATGTACTCCACTGTAGTCACAGGAAGGTAAAATCTATCATTTTCAATCTGCTCCACTTAGGGAGATAAGATCTGAAATCTTCAATCTATTCCACTGCCAACCAGGGAGATAGAATTAGCTTCTTCAATCTGTTTAACTGCAATGTTGGGGAAGTAAGATTCGCCGTCGTAGCTTCAATCTATTCCACTACACCGCCAGGGAAAGTAAGATTCGCCATTGTGGCCTCAATCTTTTAATTGTAATGTCGGGGAAGCGAGATTCACCATTGTAGCTTCAATCTATTCCACTGCACCGCCTGGGAAGTAAGATCTGCCGTTGTGGCCTCTATCTTTTAAATTGCAATGTCGGGGAAGTAAGATTCACCATCGTAGCTTCAATCTGTTCCGCTGCATCGCCTGGGAAGTAAGATTCGCCGTTGTGGCTTCAATCTTTTAAATTGTAATGTCTGGGAAGCAAGATTCACTGTCGTAGCTTCAATCTGTTCTGATGTATTACCTGGGAAGTAAGATTTGCTATTGTGGATTCAATCTTTTAAATTACAATGTCGGGGAAGTGAGATTCACCGTCGTAGCTTCAATCTATTCTGCTGCATTGGCTGGGAAGTAAGATTCACCGTTGTGGCTTCAATCTTTTAAATTGCAATGTCGGGGAAGCAAGATTCACCGTCGTAGCTTCAATCTGTTCCGCTACATCGCCTGGGAAGTAAGATTCACCGTTGTGGCTTCAATCTTTTAAATTGTAATGTCGGGGAAGTGAGATTTGCCGTCGTAGCTTCAATTTGTCCGCTGCATCGCCTGGGAAGTAAGAATCACCGTTGTGGCTTCAATCTTTTAAATTGCAAACTATGGTTTCTTCGATCTGCTTCGCTGTTAGTACAGGAAGGCAAGATCTACTATCTTCATTGATCTGTTCTCTGGGGAACATGACCTGTATAATCTATTTGATGGACCTATTTATACCTAATGATTAGGATGACATGACCAGAATGAATCAAATGCTCCTAACTAGATGTGTATGAATAACATTTGAATGAATGCAGAATGTCATGAAAATGATTCCTTAATGCTTAGGTTATTATCACGCAAAAGCTTATTAAGGTTTTATCACTGACGTGCTACAACGCCTTCTTGCCTGACTGGCATATCCAAAGAAACACTTAATCTGATTGCCCCCCACTGTGAACATCAAAGTTCAATCCACTGGGACATAAAATTTGTATCATCAATCTCCCACTGTAACCCAAGGGTAGAAAGATATGGTTTTTCTCAATCTTCTCCTATCGCAATTTAAGGATACAGAATGTGAAGCTCTTTGGTCCTTTACCCCATTCCCAAGGTGTCATACCAAATGCTCATGCACAATTGCAAAATTTTCTTCTTCGAAAAAACCTTTCCTTATTACTTAGTGATCATAGCTTGTTTGTTCATTGAAGCTTTGTCACCAACACGGCATCTTGTCATTTTGTTCTATCAATATTTTGACGACAAAATCCAAAAGGATGGTCTTAATTTAGACTCTTTCTTCTTAGATATTTCACCCTTTAAACTTGGTCTTTTCTAAACAATAGTCCTGTTTCAGGGTCCTATATTATTTAGAAACTTCTAGAGTAATATGCAAAACTTCGATTGTGAAAGTATTATTAGTCCATTAATCATTATTTTAATGCAACATGCTTGCAAAAAGAACATAACGATGGATAATCATAGAATTCATTTGGAAACATAGCTCAAAATGAATAAATTACCAAGAATAAAAGAGGAATTGATTGGAAACATGTATCTTGAAAAAGAAAGAAGTATTCCAAGAACAACAAATTCAATATATAGATAGTATGAGGGTTAGGTGCCCCAGATATCGCAGCTTGAACTTCTCTGTACAAACTTTCTGAAGACCATTCTGAGTTTGTCATGTGTTTAAGGGATCTACAGGACTTTGTCGATGCCCCAAGATGTTGCCTACCCTTTTCCTGTTGATTCAGGTATAGCAAGATCACCACATACCCCAATCTGATCCAAAATTTGAGCCGCCCTTTTCAGGTTTTCAACTCAAGTCCCTTTTGGTCTCAAGGAGCCCTTTGCGGGTTTTCGCCTTGGCCTCTCCTTTTTCTTTTTCTTTTTTCTTCTTTTTTTTCTTTTTCTTTTCTCCTTCTTTTTCAAAATATTCTTTGATTGCATTTAAACTCATAGGATTAGGCATGTTTTTGTTATCCCTTCTGATCAAGATTGACACTTTTTCAGATAAGGCCTTCCCCATAAGGTTCTTCCCATCTTGGTATGAAGTTCTTTTTTGTAATAGAAGGATCTTCTTTAATACCAGGTCCCTCTCATGGAATTCTCTAGGGCAAACTTCTTTGTGAGCTCGCATCATTTGCTTTTGGCACATTTGACCATGATGGATAACTTTGAACATTCCTCCTCGATCGGGATTGGTTCCAAAAACTCAGAGAGAAAAAAAATCTCGACCTCAATAGGTGATACGACGATAAGGCAAAAAGGAGGGCGTTGACCGAGCAAAGTGTTTTTTTTAGCCATCATCTTTTTTGACGATATGGTGTTAATCTTGAACAGACTGCAAACTTTTGATATCGTGCTCTTGTTCAAATTTAGTGCATTGTCAGATATGATCCTTTTCGGCATTTCATGCTGACATGATTTTTTCCAAAAATTTGCTGTCGATTTTGTGACATTGGCATATAAAGCAGCTTCTTCCCGTGAAGATAAACTGATGACCACCAGACTCTTTTGGCGAGATCAACCCAACAACTTTCATGCCCCACATAGGGAGAAGTCGTGGATTTCATTGATTCTTTGTATGGTAGGATCTGCTTTCCATATTGTTCTACCATCCTCAATAAGTCCAAAAATAGACTACCATCCATGTCATCTTCGAAGTCATGAGATCCCTCTAGACACATGTCTCGCTCAAAAGGAGATTCTGAGTCTGTAGCAGCGTCACTCATGTCATTGATATCTGGGGACCTATTGTAGGTACAAAAGAATATACAAAGAATGTATGAATTTATGAATAATCATCTGTACAGTATGATTATGAATAAATGAATAAAATAATGATTTGGAAGGAAATCTAAAAGAATGAAAGAATTAACAATAATTATTTGTAAAGAATGAAAAAATATTAGCTCAAAAATGATCGCAAAGATGCATTTCATTAAAATAATAACGTTCAGACAAGAGCCTATTTCACAAAAAGAGTTCTTATTGCTTCTAGGCTAAAAGCAACAAGTTTGTTCTAAATATTACTCTAAGTAGGCTCTAAATACTACAGAGACTTCTTCCAAGTTTATAAGGGTGGATATCTGACAAGGTCCCTTCTTCAATTGTATCTTCTTTGATGTGAACACTTCTCAACATTTCTTCATACATCGCATTCACCTTATTGTCAATCATGATTGGGTAGCGAATTTTCTGCAATAGATGAGTCACCCAACTTGACAATACCCATATTAATGAGTTTTTCAACTAGCTTTTTGAAGGTGATGCAATTTTCTATTGAGTGCCCCGTAATTCCTGCATGGTAGTCATATTGGGCATTCACGTCGTACCATTTGGGGTACGGAGGTTGTACGAGCTTTGAGTAAAATAGAGATACCACATGCGCATCAAATAGCTTCTGATACAACTCTCTATATGTCATCAGGATGGGTGTGAATTGGGGTCTTTCTTCATTTGGCCTAGGATTAGTTTCCTGCCTTGAAGAACCTTGATGATTAGTGGTTACTGCTCTTGCTTGTCCCACCGTGATTGGTTTAGAATAGCCCTTGTTAAACACGCTTGCATTGTTTATCTCGTGCTCTTTTTTCCTTGGAGTCGACCTCTGGGCGCTTTCTCCCGCTTCTATCTTGCTGCATCTTATGGCATTCTCTATCATTTCTCCGGACACCACTATGTCTGAAAAGCTCATAGTGGCATTGCCCAACATGTGATTGAGAAATGGAGCTTTCAAAGTATTGATAAAAAGTATGGTTATCTCTTTCTTTAAAAGTGGTGGTTGAACTTGCGCCGCCACCTCCCTCCATCTCTGAGCATACTGTCGAAAGCTTTCATTAGGCTTCTTTTCCATATTTTGCAATACAATTCGATCGGGTGCTATATCCATCACATGTCCGTACTATTTTATAAAGGACTGCGCCAAATCTTTCCATGAATGGATTTCAGTTCGACTCAATTGATTGTACCATCTAGCCGCTGCCCCGATCAAACTATCCTGAAAGCAGTGAATTAACAGTTGATCATTGTTGATGTATCTGGTCATTCTTCGGCAGAACATAGTGATATGAGCTTCGGGACAACTTGTCCCGTTATACTTCTCAAACTCTGGCATTTTAAATTTGGGAGAGAGGACCAAATCGAGTACCAAGCTCAAATCTTTAGCGTCCATTCCTCGATGGTAATCAGCATTTTCCATGGCTTTAAACTTCTCCTCTAGCCATTTACACCGGTCCTCTAATTACTTTGACAGATCCACTTTCGCTTTCTCCACTTCTACCACGTCATCGAGATCAGGAACCATGAGATTGGTAGGATTCTCTCCAGGATTATTACCTACTCCGATTTGAAAGTTCATTGAAATTGAAGGACCCGTCTGAGACTGCTGGGGTCTGATTGTAACAGAGGATTTGTGTGGGTACAGCTCAGCTTGAGTATACACATGCGGAGGGGTAAAGCCTGGAGGGTAAAGGGGTTCATCATTATTTCCCTCTTCAGTATTAACTACGGGGTCCTTTCCCTTATCGTTTCCTCCTTTCAACAGCTGCGTTAACTGTGCCATCATGTCGTTCTGGGACTCCCGCATCTTTTCTGTCATATCTTGCTGAATCTTTTCCAGCCGCTCTTGCATTTGATCTTGCATATCTCTTTGGAGCTGTTCAAGTTTTTCTAATCTCTGATCCATGTTCTTTGATTTCGCTCGAGTTCCGTAGGGGTGTCGATTTTCCAGGTTAACTGAAATAATTTTACCTAATTAGGGTCACTTTATGAAAATCTAATGCATATGATGCAATGTAATGCAAATGCATGAAATGAATGTAAAAAGAGACGTTGATTCTTGGTTCAATTCTATTAGAACAACTTTACTAGAAAATAAATCTCTTTACATAAAGCGGATATATATACGATTTTGCCCTAATATTCCAATACAACGATCCTTTTCTCCATTCGCGCGTTAAGATGAATCTCACGAACTCTTCAAAAGGACGTCTCTTCTATCTCTATTTTGCTTGATCCGGGCCACGACTCGTTGCTCGCTTATCCTCGTGATGCTCGCTGGCTTCTCTTTAAGAAAGTTCAGCGACTCTCGAATAATCTTTGTCATCTTGAATTCTCGGGCAACAGAGCAATGGTCGTGTAGTCCTTTATTAAACTATCATCCTTCTCTTATCACGTTTTCTTGGACCGTATTCGGTCAACCGTATTATTATCCACTTTATTAAGAAACTCATTTCCTTATGACAAGCTCTCTATTTAATAACCGAACGTGAATCAACACCTCTTTATGATAAAAATGAAATGCAATCATAGCAAAAAAGAAAACAGGTTAGTACAAAGTAAGAGCAAGCAAGAATAAATAGAACACCTATTTGGGTGAATACTAGGGGTTTGAAGTGGTTCTACCTAGGATGGACTCCTAAGGTCCTCTACATGTGGTTTGGTTCTAAAGTAAAGGTACCCGAACTAGCAGATTCCTCGATCTTTACCCATTATAGGCTCATATAGACCGAGTTTAGTTCAGGGGAATACATTTCCCTATGGCCATGCGGAGATGAAAATCTCATGAAGATATAGGTATAGATGTATTCCGGAAGCGATTCACTATCCCATGCGGAGGTGAAAACCTCACGAAGGCGTAGCTTCTCACTCCCACTTAAAAGGGTGTGACCAACGGTCATGCAATGCCATATGTAGCAAGATACCGAAATTTAAATCAACACAACAATTACAACGATGAAAATTATGATAAAGACGAATGGAATGCAATGAAAGGATCGCCTATTTAAATCAAGTTTTTAATTTTCAACAAAAAGTCAAAAGGTAATCAACTCGTGGCTTGACTCTCTTATTTAAAGTCCCCAGCGGAGTCGCCAAGCTGTTGACACCATTTTTTTTGGATAAAAACGAGTCGACTTGGGTTTTGAAAAATGAAACGGGAGTCGCCACCAATCTGTTTTATGAGGTGTGATTGGATCACCTCGAAAAGTGGTTGTTTTTAATAAACGGTTTAATTTTATTAAAATAACGATTTTGGTCCACGAAATTCAAAAAAAACGGGTTCGGGAGTCGGTTATGCACAAGGAAGGATTAGCACCCTCGATACGCCCAAAATTGGTACCTAGTTGATTACTTGATGTCTTAATGTCAAAAATTAAGAACTTTGAAGAATTTTAAAAAAATACGATCCTTGTATTAAAACGTTGAAAATTTTCAGGAAAAAGGGGCATATTTCACGTTATTCGAGAAAGAGAATCATATCTAGTAAGTTAGGACACAATGTCTCGAATTCCCGCAACGCGAATGAAAAATGCTTATTTAAAAGATTTTTAGCTATCTTGGATTTTAAAAAAGGATCACGACCAATAAGTTAGGACACGATCTTTTTTAATTCCCGAGATCGTTTAAAACTTGAGTTTGAAAAGATTTACGTATTTAGATTTATTATGAAAATCGAAACCCAGTAAGTTAGGGTACGACCTTCTCAAATCTAAACATGAAATTTTGTTTTTTTAAAAGTCATTATTTTATACATTGAATAAAAACAATTTAATGCAAAATAGTAAAAATAAAACATGATGTTAATATACGTGACAAAATAATAATGAATTCAATAATGTAAGTATGAATAATACGAACAATCATCAAAAAAATGAAATAAATAAATATAAAAGACAAGTCAATCACGTATACATAATAACAAATAAATAAACAAATAAAAATTAAAGCATAAAATAATAATAATAATAATAACAATGGACATGTAAATGAATGAGTAAATGAACTTCAAGTGGAACAATAATATCAATGAAAAAAAGATAGAATATATATGTATATTTATATATATCTATATATAACGACGTTTGAAATTAGGAGATATAAATGAGTAAATAATAATAATAATAATAATAATAATAATAATAATTTGAAAATATGAAAAGCTAGAAATAAATAATAAATAATAAAAGATACAGTAAGATAAAAATATATATATATAAAAACTAAAAACTAATATATATATATATATATATATATATATATATATATAATATAACATAAAATATAAAAAGGTAATGCAAAACTAATTTATATAATAATGATGAATAAATAAATAAATATAAGGGAAAATAAAAAATAATAATAAATAACAATAATAATAATAACATCACATTTATTGATTTAATAATAAAACAAACAAAATAACAAAAAAAGAAGGCTAAATTAGATATTAAAACAAAATTCGGGGCCAAATCTATAAATAAATAAAAGAGGGAGGACTAAGTTGAACGCGCGAACAACAAGAAGGGATCAAGAGAGCAATTTTTCCTTCTTTCTCAAAACGCACAGCATCATAGGACCAAATTGTAAAGAAAAATAAACTAATGTGCGAATTTAAAAAAAAACAAAAGGGGCTTGACTGTAAAATTATTTAAAAGCGGAAGGGCTGAAAACGCAATTAGCCTTTCCGCTCAAAAACACGCGGATCCTGGCCTGGAGTGGGTCGGGCGGATCGGGTCAAAGCCAAAACGACGTCGTTTTGGTGCCTAGGCTTGGGGCTCAAAACGGCGTCGTTTTGAACCTCTATAAAAGCTAATAAATAAAAGAGGGAGGACTAAGTTGAACGCGCGAACAACAAGAAGGGATCAAGAGAGCAATTTTTCCTTTCTCAAAACGCACAGCATCATAGGACCAAATTGTAAAGAAAAATAAACTAATGTGCGAATTTAAAAAAACAAAAGGGGCTTGACTGTAAAATTATTTAAAAGCGGAAGGGCTGAAAACGTAATTAGCCCTTCCGCTCAAAAACACGCGGATCCTGGCCTGGAGTGGGTCGGGCGGATCGGGTCAAAGCCAAAACGACGTCGTTTCGGTGCCTGGGCTTGGGGCTCAAAACGGCGTCGTTTTGAACCTCTATAAAAGCTAAGTTTTTTTGTTTTAAAAAACATTCTGCCCATTCTTTTTTAAAAAAATGTGAGAGCTTTCTCTGCTCTCTCTCACTCTTTGATCTCCGGTGAAGTTCTGACTGGTCGCCACCGCACCGGCCGCCGATCGCCGGCCAAAAGTTTCCCTTTTTCTCTCCGATGCTTCTCCTCGGCCTCCTAAACACTCCGGCGACGACCAAAAGGGTAAAAAGGCTTCCTTTTTTTGTTTTATTTTGTATTTCGAATAAAAAAAATAAAAAAAAATGAAACAAAAACAAAAATAATAAAAAGAGTGACCTTTTTTTTTTATTTTTGATTGAATCTCTTTTATTCAACCGTCTCTTCCTTTGTTACAAAGATTTTCAATCGGTTTTTAATACCGAAAACAAAAAACAAAAATCCCCCCTTTTTACCAAAAATGGCTTTTTTATATAGCCTTTTGCAAGCTTTTTTTTATTTTTTATTTTTTATTTATTGTTGCTGTCTTTTCTTCTTGTAGGTGATAGTGCAAGTGGAGCGGCGATGGGACCGATGCGGTGCTGGTCAGAGGCGGCAGTGGCAGGGCAAGTGGGGCTAGGTGCGGTGGCTAGGGTTAGGAGGCTAGGGTTTTCTTTTGTTTTTTTCTGAAAATGGGTTTTAGGTTTTGATAATTGGGCTAGGTTTGGGTTGTATTTGGGTTTGGTTTAATTTTGTAATGGGCTGGGCAAATATTGGGCTATACAAGAAGGTAAAAATAAAATATGGATACGATTCAATCATAATTAAAATTAACTATTATAAAACACGACTAGATTAAAACAAAATTATACAAGAGTGACTTAGGTTTGAGATCTTAAAGTTCTCAAGGTATTAATTTTATTATCGAGTTAAGACCTTATTGATTGTAAGTTTACTTTAAAATAAAACTATTATTCCTTCAGAACACTATTATCAATAATAATTATATTTTCTTTTTTTTTTGGTCTTTTGTCTTTTATCTTTTATCTTTTACTTTTTGTTTTTATTTTTATTTATGTAAATTTATGTTAACTATTTGAATTATATATGTATAAACTTTTAGATGAAATTGAACTCCATGTGATAGTCAAATGGTAAAATATGTTCACCACCTCAAGTGTGGCCTGGGTTTGAGTTGCGTTAGTTGCATTTATTGTTCGGGCTTTGCTCTGTTATTGCAATTCACCTATATGAAAACTTTGAGTTGTGGGTTTTTTTTTTTTGTGAATTATAATAATAAAGCAAAACCCGAACAACAAACGTGACTCAAACCCAGGCCACACCTGGGGTAGTAGACACCCTTGACCATTAAGCTATCACATGGGGTTCAAAATGGATATCATTATTAAATTAAGGGTGGGTTTGGATGGGTGATTGGGTGCGGTGCGGTGCGATACGTTTAGCTTACTTTTTGTCTCACGCTACAGTATCACTACAGTATCGCTATAGTATCTAATCTCACCGCAATCACTGTTTTTACACTAACCACAGGTAAACGCACCGCCTATCCAAACTCACCCTAAGTTTTCAATATAATTAAGTGGGTCCCATTTTTAATATATATACATACAACATAAAAGAAGGAACCAAAATATATATGAAACCATTAAGTTCTAGGTTAGTTCTTTGAATTATAAAACACTTCTTTATTTAGTTACATTTAAAATAAATCCTTTTTTAATTAATTTTTAATAATAAATTATATTATTATAAAGTATATATTCATTTTTTTTGTATTATCCATGTCCATTTTACTGTTCATGTTCGGGGTTCGTGGCTACCTCTCTTATCAATATTGTCTCTGAAGTTTGAACTTATATTTTCCCTTGAGAGTACAATGTGCTTTACTATTGATTTTTTTAAAAATCAAACAAACATGTTATTTTACTTCATTTATGCTAAGAAGAAAATAATGGTGCAATCTTTGGAATAATAAAATTTGTTACACCTATGTTTACAATATCAAAATAATAAAATATATAATTTTATATAATTATTTTTATAATTAAATTTACATAAAATTATTTTAAATATTTATTTAATTAACATTTGAGTTGGGTTGAGCCAAGTACAAAAAATCAATTCATACATATTTACTATCCTTTTATTTTTTTACATTTACATTTACTTAAATTAAATTAAATCAATCAAATTTAATTATTTAATATACACTCACTTTTAATTCCTTTCCATATTTATTTTAATTAAATTAAACCAATCAATTAAATTTATGAATTTATGGAATCCAAATAACATCACTTTTGTTTATTTAAATTATAAACTTTTTATCTATTTCATATTTCAATAATACTTTTGAGTTTCTTTTATAAACATAAGAATTTATATTTTAAATCATTTTAATATTATATATCCAAACTAATGAAACTATTGTATTTTTTATAAAATATTAAAAACCCTTCAATTTAAAATATATTTTAAAATATATATTTTAATCAATCCACATGATTAGTTCGTGCATCGCATGGATAAAAAAACATTTTAATTTTATAACTCTTAAATATGTAATTAGATTTTCATTATTTTGAAATTAAAACTGAAAAATGAATAAACAAAATAAAAATACAGATAAATATTAGCAAGGATATAATTGTCTTTTAGTTAAAAATTGCTTAGTAAATGGATCTCTAGGGACGGGGCTTATGGGATATTTCCAAACCTCAAGAGGCTAACTGAACATTCTTATACACTAAACCTAAATATAAGTGTTTTTATCCTGATATTACATAAATAAATAAATAAATAAGAGTAATTTAGAGAGGGATTTACTTACACCGGTGTAAAACTAAAGTGATTTTACACTTTTCTGTAATTTTTTATACGATTAATATTTTAACAATTCAACAATCATATTTTATACTCCATTCATTAGATCATTAATGTCAAATTTGGTGTAAATTAAAAAAATTCTAACTATTTATTTTATTGTGAAAAAATTGAATCATTAAATATATATTAATATAGATAGTATTTTAGATCGATATGATAGAGGTATCTGATTGATTAAAAATTTACATGCATGACAAATACAAATATCTTGATAAATTCAAAGTTGGATTGTTAAAATATTAATCATATAAAATTTTACATTAATATACGTGAATCCCTCCAATGTAATTTCGTATCAAAGATAAATTTTAACTTTTTAACCACATAGAAGAGTTACTTTCTCGTATTATTCATAACAAATTCATTTCAATAAATGGGGAAAATAATTCAGAAAGAAAAGTTATATTCTAGGAAAGTTAATAGTCTTTAGAATATTAAACGCGAAATTCACTTCCCCATCGATTAAAGTATCTAGAAAGTAATTAGTTTCCCTCAAAATAGACGGTTTGACTAATGATTTAACTAACGAAAGTACCAACTTGAAAAGAAAAAGTAATTTAGGTACCATTTGTGATGAAAAGTTAAATACCATTATGAAAAAAAGATATAGTTTACATATCAATTTATGAGTTAATTTTTTTTAAATTAGTAAATTACCTTTCTTTAAGAAAAATAAATGAATTGGTTTAATTATTGTTACATAGTTATAATAAAAACAATTTGACCCAAAATTCGACCCAATATAATAAAAAGTTGCAGACATCCCAAAGAGAGAAAGAGTACCGACTCTGCTTTGTAGAGTAGAACAACATTTTCCTCTCCAAGTTGACCTCTGTCAATACACAATTATACAGGCTTCTAGCCCTCTTCATCTCCTTTTGACTTTTTAAATTAATAAATACCTACCTACCTATACCCTAGGACTTAGATAATTATAATTTAAGAAAACGCTCCTATTATGGTATTTTATTACTTAAATACGCAAAAAAAAAAAATGTGATAAATTACTTGGAATTGCTTTAAGAAAAGGGTAAAAAAGGAGAAGCAAAATGTAGAGGAAGATAAAAATCGATGGAAATAAAGAGTATTGTTTAAGAAAATATAAAAATGTTTTAGAAATTCATGAATATGATATTTCTCAAAATGCGCTTTTTTTATTATAAAAATAACTTTAAAATTTTGATTAATTACGTAAATAATTCACTTTTTTTATTAAACATGTAAATGGCCTAAAATCTACAGTAAAAGCTAGTAAAGTCAAAGAGTTTGGCACCACTAACATGCCACTTTAGCGACCAGGATGAAAAATTCATTTTTTTGGTGGAGCCATGACGCCACCTGTATAAATATCAGAGAAATACTGCTATTTCTGAAAAGTTGGGGACTTTAAAAAATAATCTTTTTTTGGTGGAGCCAAATAATTTAGCGCCACAAATTTTCAATACTATATTTTTTAAAAAATTTTAAATTATTTATATGTTTTCTTAATATGAATAGATTTAATTTATCCCCAATTCTTGTAATCTTAAGGATTTTGAAATATTATCCCTCTATTTTTAATTCAAATTAGATACCTCTGTCAATAAACTTTCATTAAATTTAAATATGCGTCATTCTAATTTAGAAATTAAAATTTAATAAAGAACATATATTTAAATTTAATGAAAACTAATTATTAATAATGGTTTTATGGCACATATAGGTGAAAAAAATATTTATTAAAAATATACTAAGATTAATAAATGTTTCGGTTATAATAATAAAAGTAATTATTTATTATATATGGTGTTTTGGGTTCAAATCTCATATAAAAATATAAAAATATTTAAGATAAATAAAATTTTTCTACCTTCGGGATGCCCAGTCCACCAATGAGTTGTTAGTGGTTTTTACTGAGGTTTCATGAAATTATGATAGCTATTCCTTAAGGACTGTGTCAAATTTGAATGGCTAAATCAATTCATGTTTTCCACTTTATTGCATAATGTAACTGTATCTTTATTTTCTGTTATTGTCTGTATCTTTTTTATATAATATTGAAGTGGGGATTTAGGTTATATCAAATGGGTGTTTAATAAAAGTTATACAATTTGAATGGCTAAATATATAAAAGAGGCACATTTAACAAGGTATCATGTATAACATTAACATACTTAATATCATGTACCATGAATCTCATAAATTCCCAAATGAATAGGCACCCATTTCAAGAATGTATGTATTGCAATACTTCCCTTTGGATGATTATTCACTATGAATATACCTCGTTAAAACCTTTCTAAAAAAAAAATTTAGTGGGATAAAAACTTAGTGAAGGAAAAACAAGTACAATATTCATGGGAAACTTCCCCTAAAATGTAACCAGTTATTCAATGTCCTTAAGATGACACATTCCAATGTTATGCACGTGCTTATTGAAAATTGAAGTTGGCAATGCTTTTGTGAATAGATCGATTGGGTTATCATTTGAGCAAATTTTGCAAGTATCGTCACCTTTCTTCAAAATTTCATGAGTGTAGAAAAACTTTGGAGAAATATGTTTAGTTCTATCCCCTTTTATATAGTCACTTTTAATTTGTGAAATGCATGCGACATTATCTTCATGCAATATTATTGGCTTTCCATTTTCAACCTTTTTGATAGGTGGAAACTTGAAGGTGCTACAGATCCTGTTGCACAAACTCCTATTAGAAACACTTCACTAAGTGAAATTTCCCAACACCAAGATGGCACAGTTGAATTGATATTCAACAGGCCACTAAGAATGCCTCCAAGACATTCCTTTGAAATAGGAAGTATCAGCATAGCTTTTAGAAGGTTAAATTTAGAAGAAGAATCAAATCCAGAAACACAAACGGCAGATTACAGGACAACTAGAGCCTCTTTCTCTTCTATCCCAATAACATTTAGAACCAATTTACAAGGAATAGATAATTCTTCAAATATAGCTCAACCTATCTATGTCAGACAGGAGGAAAGCCCCTAAAATTCACCTAATATTTCACGAACATACTAATCAATGACTAATAATGCAAGACAAGGAGAAATTTCAGAAATATTTGTTCTAGAAATTTTTTTTGAGATTAATAAAGAATGGTATAGAAAACACTTCTATTCCAACAAAAATAAACAAAAAAGAGAAGATTAATTAAAAAATTATAATAATAAAAAAAGAATTCTTTAGGACTATTATGAATTCATGAATACCAATAAAATTCATAAAAAATTCTTTGAATGGTTTGAAGAATATTATTTAGAATCTATTAATACAATTAAAAAAAAATACTAGATGGCAAACCAATAAGGAGAAGTTAAAGCTCAACATTCCCCTTTAATGGAGGTTTAATATCTTCACAAAAATACTAGAATAAAAGCAAGTCCATTAAGAATGAGAGTTCCTAATGCAGGAGAACAAATCTCATCAAAAGATATTAAAATGATAGTAGAACAAAACAACTATACCAATATCAGTATTCATACAATAGGAAAATAATTAGATTATATTGAAAATTTTGGTAGAAAGTCAACCAATAATGTAACACCCTATACCCGACCTGGTCGCCAAGCCCGAATATAGGATGCCATACCACCGTCTCATGTCATACACAACAAGTAAAAGCTTATTCTAAACAATACGTCTTCCATTTTCGTATTCATATAGGTTTTAAGTCAAATATCTTACTCTTTAGCTATCATCGTTACAAGCTAAACATACATCAAATAGTCTTATAATAATAATAATTAAACATGCATTAGGACCACTTAGCAAAATTTCCAAGACAATCACGCAGGTATCGATACTAGGAAGAGGGTACCGATATTTTCCTGGCACAGTATCAATACCGCTTACAAAATTGATACCAAATTAGTATTTTGTTTCTCGTCTAAAATCAAAACATAAGAAAATATCGATACCACTGAAAAAGTATTGATAAAATTACCCCGAGTGTCGATACTCGTGATAGGGTATCGATATTAATTTACGGTTCTGACTTCTTGCATATTTCAAAATCACAGAATTATCATTTTTAAATATAAATATCGATACTTCTGCTCTAGACAGTAAAAATTCAACATATTTAAGCATATAAACCATTCCAACATGAATCTATTCAACATGCATCTTTTACCATATTAAACAAACATCAAAACAACTATAATCACAGTTTCAAACATTGAGACTAAGTCTGAGCAATAATCAATATATCACGATTCAAACCTTTAAATCTTGAGAACAAATAAGCTATGGAAACATCCAAAATATCATGGCAAAATTCATGCAACAATTCTATCACATTGTCTTTATTTCCCCAAAACATAAACGAATTAATAACACCTACAGATAAAGCTAACGTTTTGCTTGAATCACCCCTCGAAAACCACACCGCTCACACCGACACTTAACTACTCTGCAAGGGTTTTAAGAAAGGAGTGGGTGAGCTTAACGAGCTCATTGAATACTCATAATAACCACAATGCAAACAATTCATCAAGCATCAACGAAACAACCATATAGCATAACCTTCACAATTCCAACTCTAGTGTCATATTATACTTACTCGTGCATTATTACTAGTTCTTTTTGTAACGCCCCGAAATTTGGGCCTAGAAGTATTGGACATTGAGCAAGGGAACAGTTTGGAAACTGTGTACAAAAGTATGTCTGCTTTAGTGGTTAAGGGTCCTAAGAGGAGTTGAAAAAGTCCTGGGTTTAAACCTGGGCTTTAGCAAAAATTTTGGTTTTAAGTGGATATAAAACCCTGGATGATTGGATGTAGGCCTTTTAAATTATTGTGTTAAAAAAATGTCATAAGGAAGCATATGGTCTAGTGGTTGTAGCGTCATTAAGGTTGCAAGGGAACCTGGGTTCAAGTCTTGGCTCTTGCAATTTATTTTGGTTTTTCTTTTAAAGGAACCTAGACTTTGGACTTTAGACCTTTTAGTTAATTGAAGACAAAATGTGACACAAAAAGAGTTAATATGTTTTAGGTGATCTTCAGTGTTAGGACAGAATGCATGAGGGAGCTCCGATTGTTTTCTCGACTAATTAAATATGGTGATTTACAATAGTAATTATTTCAGACTTTTGGGATTGTACTCCATTTTTGGGCTTTGATTTGGTTTTTGTTTTGTTCGTCAGTGTGTGATATTTTCAAACATAAAAACTTTAAAAAAATCGCACGGGTTAACAAACTAAAATTTAGATTTCAAAACCGAAACGTTGGAAGTTTTCTGCTGCATAATTAAGTAATCAACTAGATGTTTTTCTGTAAATAAATAAATAGTTTTTAATAAATGTTAGTATTAATTGGAAGTGATTTGCCCAAAATTGATACCTTCAAAGCAAACGAATTTGAATTCAAATTCTGGGTTTGAAATAAGTATTTCAGGACTTAAGTTTCTCTAAACATTTGTGAGCTTTCTGCCAAATTTTATGCTTTCGAAACACACAACTAGGTTTGGTTAAGTCAAAAGTTTTTAAACAAGTTAATGTAATTCCTCAAGATCCGGTCATAACATCTAGGTCGGGTTTGTGGTGTTACAGGAAAACATGTTTGATATTTTATACCTTTGTTGTAGATTTCTGCATTGGGGATTTTGTAATTAATTTTGAGTTTTTTACCGTTTGTAGCTTTAAGAGATTATGATGTTTTGTCATAATATTTTGTTGGAATTATCCCTTCTTTAATACAGTTTTGATCCGCTCCTATATAAAAAAGGACTATTATTTCTAATTGAAATTCACTATTTATAATAATTTTTATTTTTATTAAATATCTTTGGATAGATACTTCAGTGAGAAACATCAAATATTCCTGTGTATTTTCTTCAGGCCCGGGTTCAGTTTTTGAAGAAATATTTTCTTAAATTTCATGTTTTAAAGTTTACATTTATTTTTCATTTCTTGTTGTTCAATTTTAAGCTGAGAAAGCTCCAATTTAATTTATTTTATTTCTAGTTGTAATTCAAAATTTGTAATTTTCCTGGGTTTTGTTTTATCATATTTATTAAATAGTATATCTTGTATATTGGACATTTGTGATTGACTAGAGATAATTTAGTTTTCTTTTTTGGTTTATCTTTTAATGAGAATTTTAATTTCAAAAGATATTCTCTTTTAAGTTATGGGTCTTGAATTTTATTAATAACTTCAATCATTAACTCTTGGTCTTTGTTTAACATGTTAATTGAAGGTTCATTTTCATCAGAGGATTGGGTTGTTGTATGTAATTCATCTATTTGTAATTCATCTGATTCAGTAGACGTATCATTTTCAGAGGAAGTTGTTTCTAAAAGAAATTCATTAATTTTTGTTCTATTTCTTCATCTAGATTTAAATTATTGATCTTTCTTTTAATCTTGCAATATTTTGATATGTGTCTTGGTTTTCCACATCTGTAACATTTTATTATTTTGTTTATTTTATTTTTTTGAATTTTGTTGTTTCTTTTCTTTTCTATATTTTCTATACTTGGGATTTTTATAATATTCTGAAATATTATTTCTCCTATTCTTTGGTTTTATAGCGCAACATGTTTTTGAAGAAGAAAGTTCATTTCTAATGTCAAATTGGCGACGGAATGATCCTAATTCCTTCCTACATTGATATCTTTCTTTTTTAAGTTGTTTTTGTAATTTAAAATCTTGACTAATTTTTAATCCTTCCTTTTGGGTGAAACTAATTAGTTCACCATATGTAAGTTTTCCATATGGAACAATACCTCTGTAGTTTTCTCTAATTTGTTTTCCAACCTTTTCTCCTAATAAAGTGGGAAGTCCTACAAGAAACTTTTCTTTTCAAAATGGTTGTTGGTTATAAGATCTTTACATAAATCTAGTCATAAAGACATCTTTATACCATTTAAAATCAGTTAATTTTTTTATATTTTAAACTTGATAATAGTTTTGATTTTCTATCTTTAAAATGAGAAGGATCTCCTATAAAGTGTTTAGAGATTGAGAAAATCAAAGTTGTTACTACATCTTGGATTTCTCTTCCTTGATCATTTTTTTTATTGCTTTTAAGATTTCTTCCTGTTGGGTTTTATTGAGTGCATGGTCCCGCCATCCTTTTAATTGACTAGTAAATTCAGCAACTAAAAGATTGGCTATAACATGATCACTAATTAATCCATTTTGGCTTTGAGTTTTATAAATTTTGAAATCATTATCATTTGTTGTTATAAACTAAGAATATTATATTCAGACATTCCGTCTATATTCTATTCATAAATTTTATTAGCATTGTATTTATTTTGGAAAACAAGTTTTTCTTCTATACTAGGATTAGATGCAGTGGTTTTTGGATAATATAATCTTTTTGGTTCTTTCCAAGCCATTTTGTTAATTTGTTGTTCATCTGACTGGTCAGAGTCAGATTGGGAAGATTGGTGTAATGTATTTACTGAGTGTTGTGCTTGCATTGGGTTATTAGGTGCAACTAATTTAGATTTGTAACTTTCCAAAGTGTCAAGTCTATTTTGGATTTCTGTTAAGAAATCACTTTGGGATTTTTGGAAAGGTTTTGGAATTTCATAAGGTGTAAATATTGGTTCTTTAGAACTCTTTTCAGTTGCCTCTTTTACTGATTCTCTCTTTATTGGTTGACTTTTTACCAAAATTTTAATATAATCTAATTATTTTCATAGATTGATATTGGTATAGTTGTTTTGTTCTACGATCATTCTGATATCTTTTGATGAGATTTTTTCTCCCGCATCAAGGGCTTTCATTCTTAAAGGACTTGTATTTATTCCAATATTTTTGTGAAGATATTGAACCTCCATTAAAAGGGGGTATTGAGAATCAACATCTCCTTTATTGGTTTGCCATCTAGTATTATTTTTATTGTATTAATAGGTTCTGAATAATATTCTTCAAACCATTCAAATAATTTTATATGAATTTTATTGGTATTCATGAGTTCATAATATTCCTAAAGAATACTCTCTTTATTATTATTATTATAATTTTTAAAGTAATCTTCTCATTTTTGTTTATTTTTGTTGGAATAGAAGTGTTTTTTACACCATTCTTTATTGATCTCAAAAGATTTTTCTAGAACAAATATTTCTAAATTTTCTCCTTGTCTTGCGTTGTTAGTCATTGATTAGTATGTTTGTGACATATTAGGTGAATTCTGGGGGCTCTCCTCTTGTCTTGCATAGATAGGTTTAGCTATACTTGAGGAATTATCTATTCATTGTACATTGGTCCTAAATGTTGTTGGGATAGAAGAGATAGATGCTTTAGCTATCCTAAAATCTGTCGTTTGTGTTTCTAGATTTGATTCTTCTAAATTTAACCTCCTAAAAGTTGTGTTAGTACTTCTTATTTCAAAGGAATATGTTGGAGGAATTCTCAGTGGCCTATTGAATATCAATTCAACTATTATCTTGGTGTTGGGAAATTTCACTTAGTGAAGTGTTTCTAATAGAAGTTGTTGCAACAGGGTCTGTAGCACCTTCAATTTTCCACCTAAAAAGAAGGTTGATTTCATGTCATTTGTATTGCTTTTGGGATTGTGGTATGAGATCTTGAGGCATCTATTTCTATTAAAAGGGTTTCTCCTTTTGGGTTTTGAAGTAAAGCCTTGGTATTGACTACAGAATACATAGTTTAGAAGTGGAGCCGATAAACTAAAGTTAGTACTTTCGATCCATTAAGCATTTTGTAATTATAGGTATGAATTTGGAGGGTCAAAGATTGTAAAATATTTTTATCTGTTAAAGAAACCATAAAATTTGGGTAACAATTAAAATGTATTGGGCCAGTACATATGTTTGTTTCTATAGTTCCTAGTAATGAGTCATTGAACATAATGTGTCCCTGGTCTCTTAAGACATAAAATTGAGGTGTTTTTAGTGGCTTCAACACTAAGTGGTTTGACACTGTCTTGGACTAATCCAAAATGGACATGTTTATATTTTTGTTCTTTGAGTTTATTAATGACGACCTTATCTAATAATTGGATTATTTCATATTTTTTTGAATAGGTAAATTTCTTTATTTCTTTTTTATAAAGTAACTACAGAAAGAATTTAAATTTTCAAAAAGTTGCTAACTACAAAAAGCATTTAAATTTTCAAAAAGTTGCTTTTCTGTAAATTTGGCTTGTTGGAATTCTTGTGAGAGTCCAATTATCAAATCTTTGGGGAATATTTTCATAATGTTCTTCTTGTTCATTAAGAATGTTATTTGAGGTTTGGTCAAACTCTTGGGATTGATTGGAATCAAAGCTTGCAGAAGAATTGGTTCTTCTAAAGAAGGGAAACATTCTTTGTTTTCTTATTTCCTACAAGGGAGTTCTACTATCAAGATTTTGGATTACTATAACTGCCTACAAGGATACTTTGTCCTTAACATGCCTAACCCATGTTTACTTGGACTGTGTATCAATACTCAACAATAATAATAATACATTAATAAAGACAATTAAGTCGGAACTCGAAAATATTAAAAACGAATTGACTATTTTCAAAACTTAGAAATATCTACCCCTCTTTGGCTCTGTAGCAACTTTCCTGCTATTGTATTGTTCTTAGGATTGTGGTATGAGATCATGAGGTACTATTCTATTAAAAGGGCTATTCCTTTTGGGCTTTGAAGTAAAGTCTTGGTGTTGACTACAAAATACATAGTTTTGAAGTAAAGCCGATAGACTAAAGTTAGTACTTTAGATCCAAGAAGCATTTTGTAATCATGGGTATGAATTTAAAGGGTTAAAGATTGTAACATGTTTTTATCAGTTAAAGAAATCATAAAATTTAGGTAGCAATTAAAATATATTGGTTCTAGAGCTAGGGGTGAGCAAAACTCGATTCGACTCGAAAAAAATCGAAAAAAATTTGAATTTCGAGTTAAATGAATCGAGTTATTCGAGTTAATCGAGTTATTCGAATCAACTCGAATTTTTTTTCGAATTTCGAGTTCGAATTGAATTGAGTTTTTGAATTCGAATAACTTGAATAATTCGAATAATTCGAATATCAAACTATAATATTTTACATTTTTACCCTAAACTCCCAAATCTTTTTACTTTTCCCTCAAAACTTTTACTCCTTCCCACTTTCCCCCAAAACTTTTACGCCCCTCCCCTCCCAACCCCCCAATCTACCCAAAATCCATTTCCCACCAAAATTTTACTCTCTCATTTAGTTTTTCTCAAAATTTTACTCCCAAAACCCCTCAAAACCTTTTATTTTCCCCCCAAAATTTTTACTACCTCCCACTTTTCCCTAAAACTTTTATTCCCTTCCCATCCCACCTCTCATCTACCCCAAACCCTCCCCCTTCCAATTTTTTTTAATATTTTCCCTCCAAAATTGTACTCCCCCTATTTACTTTCTCTCAAACTTTTATTCTCCAAAACTTTTTATTTTCCTCCTAAACTTTTACTTCTCACCCTTTACTCTCAAATAAAAAATCAAAATTATCCAAAAAAAATCACTAAACATAAATAATAATAATTTTATTTATATCTACTATTTATATTATTAAATTAAATTTCACATTTTATATTATTTATATTATTGAATTGTTTAGTCATATTGAATATTTATATTAAAATTGAATTATTAATTATGCCATAAAATATTCGTGTTAAAATTTTATATTGGCATTAATTTCACATTTTATTTTTAAAATAAATTTTATTGAAAAATCATATTTTTACATTTAATATATTTTTTAATTCCAAAATACATAGTGACAAGAATTTGAAGATAATTGAAACAACTAAGTAAGCAAAGAAACTAACCAGCATATAAAAAATTAATAAATAAATTATGATGTGATGAAAGTTAATAAAAAATTTGATTAAGGTGGACAAATTTTATTACGATGGGTGACAATGGTTACAAGGGCCCAAAATTATTTTTTAAAATTTAACTCGAACAAATATATTTGATTCGATTCGATTCGAATTCCATCTCACTTGACTCAATTCGAGAAAACTTCAAATAAAGTTAGGATGATAAAATGAGATTCGAAAACTCAATTAACTCGAAAATTTTTGATTCGATTCGATTCGATCGAATGCTCACCCCTATCCAGAGCTACCGAAACCTTCGTATATAGTTCTAGACTGTCTTAAGATAAAACCTATCTATAGTCACTGGTTTACCAGTGTTGAGTTAAAACTTGATTAGCAACCATAGGTGATATAAATCTTAAAGAAGCCGATAGACATCTGTACTATTTAGATCTTGCAATACCAAGTGTTCATAAAGAACTTGTTTATAATAGTAAAAGTCAAATAAATTGCAACTTTAGACTAAAAGGCAACAGACATTATACTCATATTAGGCATAACGTTGACGAGACTCCTGTTAATAAGCAATTAAATAATATTGTAGATCTAATAATAAATCTTTCAGAAAAGTTGTATGATACTGATAAAAAATGAATAGACTTAAAACATATAATCTAGCAAAAGACATCTTAAAATAGCCCACTAGAAGTAAACTTGTTACAAAAAATAATAAATAACCAAGAATTTATAAAATCTCAGTTAGAATACCTAACCAAAAGAACAGAGAAAATTTTAAATAAAGTCGATAATTTCCCATCCAAGAAAGACATAAAAGAACAAATATAACTCCCTAAATATAAATTTAATAACTAATTTCCAAGAAGAGAAATAAAAGATTTGGAAGAAAAAATTAGTACTTATTGTAGGGCATTAGATGAGTTTTAACAGTAACAAAGAGATAGTTCTGTATAACAGTACAAGAGAATTAGTAGAAAGACAAGTAAGTGAAAAGGGACTCTCAGGTGTGCAAGATAATAACTGTACAGCCCAAATCCACCTAACCCTAACCCAAATTAAATCCAACCTAAAGACTTAGCCCAATGCCCCAAATTACACCCTGGCCCAAAACCCGATTAAACCCAAACCCGGAGCCCAAAACAAGGCCCAACTAGCTTAACCCAAATCGAGGCCCAACCCCAACTCCAAGTTAGACTAGGGTTTCAGAAACTGAAACCCTAAGTGCCGCATCTAGGGTCTTTAGACCCTCGGTCCTCTACCATCGCCACCAACTCTGCCACCGCCGCACCTGCTCCGCCACTTGCCTACAGAGAAATCATTGTACCAAAAAATAAATTAAAAAATGTTGTAAGAATGGCTATAAAGCCATAACAGAAATTGTAAACGGGGTTCGGCCCCTTTTTTTAGAGAAAAACAGATTCAACAAAAATAAAAAGAAACAAAACTTTCTTCCGAGGTGATTTTTTTTGTTTTGCTCTTGAGTTCTCTTTCTTTTTCCATTTATTTACTTTTATTTTTACTTTTTTTTTTAGTTTTCCTTTAATTTCATCTTTCGAAATATTTATATAAAATAACATTTGTTTTATTTTAAGAAAAGAGTATACAAATATATATACAAAAAAATCTAACCTTTGAACTTTCCGGCCACCGTATACTGCGGCCGACGTGGCGGCCGATTGTGGCCTGTGCGGCGGCCGATGACCTATTCCTTGGCCGAAACTTGGCAGGTTTCTGGGGAAAAAGGGGGAGTTGAGAGAATGTTTGAAGTTTTTTTTATGAAAGAAGGGAAAATGAAATTTTGTTGAAAATTTTTGAAATTTATAGGGCTACAAAACGACGCCGTTTTGGCCTAGCCCCAAAACACCCAAAACGACGCCATTTAAGGTTAGCCGACCCGGACCGACCTGACCCGCTACAGAATCCGCGTGTTTTCTTACGGAAGGGTAAATTGCGTCTAGCCCCTCCATTTTTTAATGTTTTCTCGATCAATTTTTTTATATTTTTAAATTTTCCCCTTGAGTTTATACCCGATTTCAATTTAGTCCTATTTGAACGACGCCTTTTTGGAGAAGAAGGGAAAATTGCCCTTCCAGTCCCTCTATGTTATTCGCGCGTTCAGCGTAGTCCCTCCCCTTTGATTTTATTTGTGATTCAACCCCAAATTTTAATTTTTTATTCGCTTTAGTCCTTTTCTTCGTTATTTTGGTTGTTTTTTTTGAAATTAATTAATCTAATACTATTATTATTATTAATTATTATTGTTATTATTTACTCATTTCCACCTTTTTAATCTTAATTTTGTTATATACATTATATATATTTCTACAATATATACACATATATTTCGCTAATATAAATATATGTACATTTTTAAAGTTATAAATATATTTTTATATTTCATTTTTCATACATACATACACTTATATCCATATGTACATATACATATTTATACACACTTCTATTTCATAATTTCAAAAAATATATACGTATATCCATACATATTATATATATATATATGTATATACTTATGTATATTTTCTGTATTTCATAATTTCAAAAATATATACATACATATATATATACATATTCTATATATTTTAAAATCTATATATTTTCAATATTTATAATTTCTATATACTTATATTTTCAATATATTTTACAATGTATATACGCACCTATATATATATATATACCTATATACGTTTTTTTAATTTTTATAAATATATATATATATATTCCTACATACTTTTGACATATTTTTAAATATATATATATAAATTATCATCATTTACTTGTTTATATATTTTTTATTATTATTTTCAAACTCTGATGTGGGGCAATTTACCAATAAAAGCTCTTTTTTTTCAAAATTTATCGAAATGGGCCCATTTTTTGATTATTTACCAGAATGGTCCATTTTTCGAGAAATCGCGTCCACGTCAGCGCGATGTCAGGGTACGTGTCAGGACATCGCGTCCAATTCAGCGCAACTTGCTGACGTGGAAGGAAATCGCGCCCTCAAGGATGCGATTTCCTTCTACGTCAGCAGGTCGCACTGAAGTGGACGCGATGTCCTGACGCCACGTAGCATGTTCTGGGAGACGCGATTTTGACGTTTTTTTCACGTTTGGTTTTTTGGCTTTTAAGGTTTAGGGTTCGGGCTTTTTAGGTCCCGAAATAAATTATTTCGAGTTGACGTTTCTGGTCAAATAGTATAAAATCGCTTCTACCAGGATGCTATTTGAGAATAAATTGTGAAATCGCTCCCTCGTGGACGCGATTTTGCTACAGTAGGTCATGTAAGAAATAATTTTTGAGTTGACGTTTCTGAGCAAATAGTATAAAATCGCTTCTACCAGGATGCTATTTGAGAAGAAATTGTGAAATCGTGCCCTCGTGGACGCGATTTTGCTACAGTAGGTCATGTAAGAAATAATTTTTTTTGACGTTTCTGAGCAAATAGTATAAAATCACTTCTACCAGGATGCTATTTGAGAAGAAATTGTGAAATCGCGCCCTCGTGGACGCGATTTTGCTACAGTAGCAAGTTTGGGCTGAGGCTATAAATTAGGCAAACAATGTTCTTAGAATGCATAAGTCATAGCAGAAACAATTTAGAGAGACTAAGAAAGTTAGAGTTTCAAAATGATAAACGTATTAGTGCTGTTATTTACTGCGATGGTGAGGTTTGCCACACCGAGAATGGTGTTGTTTTTTTATCGGAGAATACGATTCGACTGTCATTTAACCAGAACATAGATTTAACAGAACTTCGTAAAAGAATTAGGCGTAAAATCTTCAGAACGACGCCAATGAAAGTTCTGTCAATCACGTATCGATTTTGTTCTTGTGTTGATCCAGTGACATATGACTCGTTCGACAAAAAAGGTGCTCGTAGCTTGGAGGCAATGGTGTAGACTCATCTTGCTAGTGGAGCAACTTATATTGAGTTATATGTACAATTTACGTCGCCAACTGAAGTATTTCCGTCCGGTGTTCGAGATGTATACACGACCCCTGGCCGACACTCGATTAGCGGGTTACAAAATACGGAACAGCCCATGTTCAGTAGCGGTGTCGAATGCATATCCCCCGCAAGACACTCTGTCGGTGGATGAGACATGTACGTCGGTGGCTCGACGTTTGATGCTAGAAATACGTACTGGGGAACGGCATCAAGTTCTAGTGGATGGCAATCTACATCCAATTGGGGACGTTATCAAATGCCCAGAAGAAGGGATGACGTACTACCTACGACGTCAACCGGTGAGGGGACGTCGTACGCTGCAGATGATTGTAGGTTAGAAGATGACGCCGATGTGGATCCACCTCGAGAGCCCGGGCCGAATGGTGCAGAAGTTGGCTTATTTTTTGAACCGAAGCCTATTCCAACAGAAGGTGAAGATGTTGAAAGGAGTTCAGATGATGAAGAAAATCCACGATTCAGAGCATACTCACCTCCAGCCCACATGCATAATGTCGATCTGTCAGCAGATGATGCGTTAGAGTTTCCAGATCTACCACACCGGTTGCGCGATCGTACAAGTTCAGGGGTAGATTTCGGTGAACTTGAAGTTGGTAATCAGTTTACCAACAAGGATAGTTTTATTGGTGCTTTGAAACAGCATAGCATCAAAAACGGCGTTAATTACCACGTCGTTAAATCAAAATCTGATAAGTTTGAGGCGAAGTGTGCGGTGCAAGACGGCACATGTTCATGGAAAATCATCGCCTCGTTAAGGAAAATGACAGGGTTGTGGGAGATAAAAAAGTACAAAGGTCCATATACATGTACTGCATGTACAGTATTGAATGTATCTGAATAATACTTTTATTTTGCAATGTTGCATTATTTAATGTACTCCCTCTGTAGGTGTTTCACAAGATCATCCCAAAATGGATTCAGCTATGTTAGCTAGCTTGATACTGCCCACGATAAAAGCAGATCTTAGAACTTCAGTGCCGGTGATAATTGCCAATATCCGTAGCCAAATGGGGTACACGCCCTCTTACCGCAAGGCTTGGATAGCTAAGCAAAATGCGTTGGAGAAGATGCATAGTGGGTGGGACGCCTCATATAATGAAATATGGCAGTGGTGTCAGGTGCTAGAGAGATACGTCCTAGGTGCCATCACAGACCTTGAAACGGAACATGCATACTACAACGGCCAATTGCTACGTGGATGCCAAGTGTTCAAACGCCTATTTTGGACCTTTAAGCAATGCCGAGACGCATTTCCATACTGCAAGCCGTTGGTACAAATTGATGGTACCTTTATGTTCGGTAGGTATACTCATCGGCTATTGGTTGTAGTGGCACAGGACGACAGTGGGAGAATTCTTCCAATTGCATTTGCAATAACATCGGGGGAGTCGTCTGATGACTGTGATTTCTTTCTCTCTAGGTTAAGGAGGCATGTGTGCCCCCAACCTAATATCTGTGTTATTTCAGATCGGGGCGTCGGTATACTAGCTGCATTTGATAGAGAGGGAAGCTTGTGGCAGCGCACACACCATAGATATTGCCTAAGACATGTTGCTTCGAACTACTACAGGCAATATCCATCTAAGAGCGAACGACGACAAGTGACCAACATGGGTATTTAGTCTATAACTATATTATTTTGTTTCTCAATTTGAATTAGTTTTATTGGTAGAAGTGGTATAAAATATTCGCTATGATCTTATATTGGCAGGGTATGAAATAAATAAAGATCGTTTTCACGAGATGTTGGCAATTTTATGATCCCAAAACGGAGAAGGGGCGGACTACGTTTGTAACATACGTTTTGAACAGTGGGCACAAGCATACGACGGATGCCTACGATATGGCCATATGACGTCGAACCTGGCAGAATGCATAAATCCTGTTCTTAAAAGAACGCGCCATCTACCAATAACATCAGTTGTGCGAGAGAATATTTTCGTTTGGCGGCGCTATTTCCAAAGCCAGCATCAAGTTATGCAGGCCAGATACAGGGAGGCCATGTATTATAAATTTATAATAAATTAGTTTAGGGTTTTTAAGTAATAACTCAAAAATTTTTTTATTTTATTACATCAAATAATATCTAAATATTTGAACAAATAAATTTAATTCCAAAAATCAATGTCTGTGCCCACTAGATTCAATGCCACATGGCGTCGTCGACGGTTACACGCTGGATTCCTCCTTCGCCCAGCTTTCAACGGCGGTTGTGGTTCCTCCGGCAGGGATTCTGGTTCTTCCGGTAGGGCATATGGTTGTCGGAGTTAGGACGAAGAGCCACATTGATGGAATTGTGAATCTGGAGGTGTTTGCATCACCAACGGCGATGATGTTTGAAACCCATATGGTGGTAAAGATTGGTAAAAGGAAGAGCTCCCTGACGGCCCCTCTTGCAATCCCTCATACGTCGCTGGACTATACATCGGTGGTCCACTCGGCGTAACAGAAAATGGAGCTGAACCGGGCCATTGGCTCCAACCTGCCATAGGACTCGAAAAAGAAACATACACGGGTTAGGATACATAAAAGGGCTAGGAGACGCACCTGGTATCATTTGAAAATGCGGTTGCGTCGATTAGAATACATAAAAGGGAACGACGTGGCCCTTTAAATCCAAGAAGGGACGACGATATAGGCCCATCAACTATGCCCAGAAATTCACCCAGCCCAACATCAGCACCCATAGAATCACCAGGCCCAACGAGAGCACAGACACAGTCACCCGACTTAGCAGTTCAACCGATGATACCCACGCAACCGCCTTTTCAGATGATGCCAGGTGCGTTTCCTAGCCCTTTTATGTATCCTAACCTGTATATGTTTCCTTTTTCGAGTCCTATGCCAGGTTGGAGCCAATGGCCCGGTTCAGCTCCATTTTCTGTTACGCCGAGTGGACCGCCGATGTATAGGCCAGCGACGCACGAGGGATCGTAAGAGGGGCCGTCGGGCAGCTCTTCCTTTTACCAATCCCTACCACCGTATGGGTTTCAAACACCATCGCCGTTAGTGATGCAAACACCTCCAGATTCGTAATTTTATTAAGGTGGCTCATCGTCCCAACTCCGACAACCATATGCCCTACTGGAAGAACCAGAATCCCCGCCGGAAGAACCACAACCGCCGCCGGAAGCTGGACGATGGAGGAATCCAGCGCGTAACCGTCGACGGCCGCCATGTGGCAATGAATCCAGCGGGCACAGACATTGATTTTTGTAATTAAATTTATTTGTACAAATATTTTGAATATTTTGATATTATTTGACGTAATAAAATAGAAATTTTTTGAATTATTACTTAAAAACCTTAAACTAATTTATTATAAATTTATAAATTTATAATTTATAATACATGGCCTCCCTGTATCTGGCGTGCATAACTTGCTGCTCGCTTTGGAAATAGCACCGCCAAATGAAAATGTCTCGCACAATCGATATTATCGGTAGATGGCGCATTCTTTTAAGAACAGAATTTATGCATTCAGCCAGGTTTGACGTCATATGGTCATATCGTAGGTTGCCGTCGTATGCTTGTGCCCACAGTTCAAAACGTATGTTACAAAGGTAATCCGCCTCTTCTTCGTTAATTGAACGTAAAATTGTCAACATTTGGTGAAAACGGTCTTTATTTATTTCATACCCTGCCAATATAAGTTCATAGCGAATATTACATACCACTTCTGCCAATAAATTAATTCAAATTGACAAATGAAATAACACAGATATAGACTAAATACCCATGTTGGTCACTTGTCGTCGTTCGCTCTTAGATGGATATTGCCTGTAGTAGTTGGAATCAACGTCTTAGGCAATATCGATGGTGTGTGCGTTGCCATAAGCTTCCCTGTCAATCAAATGCAGCTAGTATACCGACGCCCCGATCTGAAATAACACAGATATCAGGTTAAGGGCACACATGCCTCCTTAACCTAGAGAGAAAGAAATCCCAGTCATCAGACGACTCCCCTAGTGTTATTGCAAATGCAATTGGAAGATTTCTCCCACCGCCATCCTGTGCCACTGCAAGAAATAGCCGATGAGTATACCTACTAAACATAAAGGTACCGTCAATTTGTACCAATAGCTTGCAGTATGAAAATGCGTCTCGGCATTATTTAAAGGTCCAAAATAGGCGTTTGAACACTTGGCATCCACGTAGCAATCGGCCGTTGTAGTACGCATGTTCTGTTTCAAGGTCTGTGATGGCACCTGAGATGTATCTCTCTAGCACTTGACACCACTGCCATATTTCATTATATGAGGCTTCCCACCTACTATGCATCTTCTCCAACGCCTTTTGCTTAGCTATCCAAGCCTTGCGGTAAGAGGGCGTGTACCCCATTTGGCTACGGATATTGGTAATTAACACCAGCACTGAAGTCTTGGGATTTGCTTTTACCGTGGGCAGTATCAAGCTAGCTAACATAGCTGAATCCATCTTGGGATGATCTTGTGAAACACCTATAAACGGAGTACATTAAATAATACAAAATTACATAATTAAAGTATTATTCAGATACCGTCAATACTGTACCTGCAGCACATGTATGTGGACCTTTGTAATTTTTAATCTCCCACAACCCTGTCTTTTTCCTTAACGAGGCGTAAATTTTCCATGAACATATGCCGTCTTGCACCGCACACTTCGCCTCAAACTTATCAAATTTGGATTTAACGAAGTGGTAGTTAACGCCGTTTTTTATGCTATGTTGTTTCAAAGCATCAACAAAACTATCCTTGATGGTAAACTGATTACCAACTTCAAATTCACCCGAATCTAGCCTTGAACTTGTACGATCACGCAACCGGTGTGGTAGATACACTAACCAGAACAGGCTTTTAGCGGCATATTTTGTGGCGTTTTGATAATAAACGCCGCTAAAAATCGACCATTAGCGGCGCAAAGAAAAAAACGCCACTAAAGATCTAGCATTAGCGGCGATTCTAATAAAACGCCGCTAAAAAACATCATTAGTGGCGTTTACCACGCAGCGCCGCAAAATAGGGGTGAGCATTCGATCGAATCGAATCGAATAAAAAATTTTCGAGTTAATCGAGTTTTCGAATCTCATTTTATCATCCTAACTTTATTTGAAGTTTTCTCGAATCGAGTCGAGTGAGATGGAATTCGAATCGAATCGAATCGAATATATTTGTTTGAGTTAAATTTTAAAAAATAATTTTGGGTCATTGTAACCATTGTCACCCATCGAAATAAAATTTGTCCACCTTAATCAAATTTTTTATTAACTTTCATCACCTCATAATTTATTTATTAATTTTTTATATACTGGTTAGCTTATTTGTTTGCTTAGTTGTTTCAATTATCTTCAGGTTCTTGTCACTATGTATTTTGGAATTAAAAAATATATTAAATATAACAATATGATTTTTTAATAAAAGTTATTTTAAAAATAAAATGTGAAATTGATACCAATAAAAATTTTAACACGAATATTTTATGGCATAATTAAGAATTCAATTTTAATATAAATATTCAATATGACTAAACAATTCAATAATATAAATAATATAAAATGTGAAATTTAATTTAATAATATAAATAGTATATATAAATAAAATTATTACTATTTATATTTAGTTATTTTTTTGGATAATTTTGATTTTTTATTTGAGAGTAAAAGGTGAGAAGTAAAAGTTTAGGGGGAAAATAAAAAGTTTTGGGGAATAAAAGTAAAGTAAATAGGGGGAGTAAAATTTTGGAGGGAAAATATTAAAAAAAAATTGGAGGGGGGAGGGTTTGGGGTAGATTGGAGGTGGGATGGGAAGAGAATAAAAGTTTTAGGGGAAAAGTGGGAGGTAGTAAAAATTTTGGGGGAAAATAAAAGGTTTTGAGGGTTTTTGGGAGTAAAATTTTGAGAAAAAGTAAATGGAAGAGTAAAATTTTGGTGGGAAATGAATTTTGAGTAGATTGGGGGCTTGGGAGGAGAGGGGAGTAAAAGTTTTGGGGGGAAAGTGGGAAGGAGTAAAAGTTTTGAGGGAAAAGTAAAAAAGTTAAGGAGTTTAGGGTAAAAATGTAAAATATTATAGTTTGATATTCGAATTATTCGAATTATTCGAGTTATTCGAATTCGAAAACTCAACTCGATTCGAACTCGAAATTCGAAAAAAAATTCGAGTTGATTCGAATAACTCGATTCTTTTAACTCGAAATTCAAATTTTTTTTCGAATTTTTCGAGTCGAATCGAGTTATGCTCACCTCTACCGCAAAATATCAAGACCAACACGCAGCATTCTGGTCTTGATGTATATTGGCATTAGTGGCGCTTATGAACAAACGCCGGTAATGTATAGTATTAGCGGCGCTTAGAGGAAGCGCCGCAAAAGATGTTAACCAAAACGCAGAGTTTGGTCTTGATGTATATTGCAATTAGTGGCGCTTATAAAGAAAACGCCGCTAATGTATAGTATTAGCGGCGCAGAGCGTTAAACACCGCAAGATATCCTAATCAAAACGCTCCGTTTTGGTCTTGATGTATACTATAATTAGTGGCGTTTAAGGAAAACGCCAGTAAAGGATAGTTATAGTAGCGTTTGGTGGTAAGCGCCTCCAAATATCTTAACCAAAATGCAGAGTTTGGTCTTGAGGAGTATTAGAATTAGTGGCGCTTGATTAAAAACGCCGCTAAAGTATATCATTAGCGGCGTTTGTGGAACGCGCCGCAAATCATCTTAACCAAAACACAGCGTTTAGTTCTTGATATATACTGGAATTAGTGGCGCACATGGGAAAACGCCGCTGAAGCATAGTATTAGCGGCGCTTTTACCGAAACGCCACAAAAAACCTAAGCAAGACAGCATCGTTTTGGAACTTTTTAGTGCTTTAGCGGTGTTTTTCCTTAAAGCGCCACAAAATCATTTTATATGTTTTTTATATTTAATTTGTTTATTTATATTAATTAAAATTCAATTTATGTTTAATTGAATATTTGTTAAAAAAGGAAATATTGAAATAGTATTATTTAAAATAATTTTAAAAAATTTTAGGTACATGACTGATTAATTTGTAATTTATATATATATTAAATAATTTCATATATAATTATAAAAGATACAATAGTATTAATTTTAAAATATTTAATTATTTATCATTATAGTTTAAGGTTTAATATATATGCGGTTTAGGGTATACGGTTAATTTAGAATTTAAGGTCGGTTTAAGAGTTACAAATTGAACGTTTATATAGATTATGGAATTATGGATTCTGGTTAATTTGAGGGTTGTAATTTAGGGGTTATAGATTAAGAAGTTAGGGATTTAAGGTTTATGGATTCGGTGTCAGGTTAGGCTTTAGGGTTTAGATTAATTAGTGTGTTTTAATTTTTATAAAATATGGTTTAAGGGTTAGGGGTTAGGGATTCGGGTTACGATTTAGGGTTTTGATTAATTAATATTTTTTAATTTATGTATTAAACAAGGTTTAAGGTTAGTACAAGTTAAGGTCGGGGTTTAGGGTTTAAGGGTTAGAAGATAAGAGTTAGTGATTTAGGGTTTAAAAATTTAGGGTCAGGTTAGGCCTATTGGGTTTGCGTTATAGAATATATGATTTAATGTCCATGGTTTAGAGTTTTAGGGATTACAGTTTACTGTTTATTATTTTGGGTTAATAGTTTATGTGTTAGAGTTTGTGTTTAGGGTTTAAGGATACTGTTTAAAAATTGAAGAACATTTAGATTTTACTAAAGATTCATAAAATTAATATATGAATATAAAATATATGTTTTGTACAGTAACATTGGCCATGCAATTACCCTAAAATATGGTTTAGGAAAATTATGGTTTGGGACTTTTGGTTTTGACTTTTACTGCTCGGGGTTTTGGGGTTTGGGGTTTAAGGTTTAGGGTTTAGGGGTTGGGGTTTGAGGTTTGGGGTTTGGTTTTTGAGGTTTAAGGATTACAAATTATAATTTAAGCAGGTTTAAAACGCGAATTTATTTATTTTTAAATGTATTACTCTCTCATTTTTTTATTATTAATTTTTCCATTTTATAACTTTGGTTTTAATTTTGGATCAATTTGACTTCAATCTTGGATGACACTATTTTGACAACTCACGTGCTAGTATATTTGTATTCTATTCTTAGCGTATATATAATTTAAAATAAATTATAAATATTTTTAAATTTTGTAGAAATTTAAAAGTTTTTTTTGCAATGAAAGCCGTTAGAGGCGTTTATCTCAAAATGCCGGAAAGAGTATTTAACGTTAAGTAGAACTGCGTCATTTCCTGTCACTGGGAAGGGGAACGGCGCCGTTTTGTTCATCTGTATTAGCGGCGCTTTGAAAAATGCCGGCAAGTTGGATTAGGAGTTAATGAAACTGCGCCGTTTTACGTTGCAATTAGTGGCGCTTTCCATGAAACGCCGTAAAATTTTAATTATGTTTATTGAAATGTTGTCGTTTTTGTCTATTGTATTAGTGGCGTTTGTGGGAAACGCCACAACATTGGGTAAACTGTTAGGGAAACGGGTTCGTTTTGAGTTATTGTTAGTGGCGCTTTACTTAAAACGCCGCAAAATTGTTCAAACATTTGCTGAAACGTTGCCGTTTTGTAAATGTTATTAGTGGCGTTTTATCGAAAATGCCACGGGTTTGAGGTAAGTGTTGATGAAGCGACCGCGTTTTGAGTTATAGTTAGTGGCGCTTAGTTTAAAACGCCGCAAATTTTTGACCTATATTTTGTGGCGCTTTGCTTAAAACGTCGCAAAAATGTATTTCAATGTTTGATACGATGCCGTTTATCTATATTATTAGTGGCGTTTATTGGGAAACGCCACATGTTTCAGCTGTTTGTTGATGAAACGACCACGTTTCAATTAAATTTAGTGGCGCTTTGATGTAAACGCCGCAGTTGGATATGTTTTTAGATGAGAACGGCGTCGTATTTTTTCCATCAGTCTTACCAAATATTACACCCGAAATTTCTCCATCACTTATCCCCAATCCCTAACTGCCCCCCAAACCCGACCACCTGCTACTCTGCCGTCTCCTGTGCTGCATCACTCCGTCCGTCCGTTTCCGACGCCGCAACCATCGGTAAGTTCGACTACTTACCCTTCCTGCGTTAATGTCTCTCTGTTGCTTCTTCTCTGCGCCGCAACCGTCTTTTTCTTCATGCGTTAATATCTCTCTGTTGCTTCTTCATTGCTGTTGTTTTGACTCCTTCCTCGTAGCAACCCACGCTTTCAATCTTCCAACTTCCCCAGAAGCTCAAGGCTGAAACCGAGGAGAAGACGCGCAATTAGTAATTTCGGTTTCCATCTTCAGTTTTGGGCAATACCCTTTCCAAGGTATAAAGCTCTCGGTATTAATTTAATATTTTAAAATTAGTGGCTTTGGGTCCTTAGTTCTGATATGGTTACTTTTATTGGACTCCTTGATGCTCAAAAATCGATCCTTTATGAGTAAATTAGTCGCTGCTTTTGATTAGTTCGATAGTGGGTTTAGGGTACGACGTGTTTCTTTTATGTGAAATGCCTTTAGTCTGCTACTTAGAGAGTTATGGCGTGGAAAAGTTATTGGCATTTTACGTTTTATCTAATGAATTTGTTTTAAAAACTTTTCAATGGGAAACTTTTTTGTTAAAGAAAAACCATTCTTCTGTTTGATTATATTGAATATATATAGGCTTCCTTTTATCATTTCTGATTTGGTTTGATTTTGTTGTAACTTGTTATAACCAAACTGAAATCCGAATTGAATTACTATAGGTGCCTAACTGTTATTTTGCAGTAATGGATTTAGAGTTAAAGTGTTTTATTTTTTTCCTGTTTTTTGGGTGTAATTTACATATGTTTTCCTTTTTTTTTTTGCAGTATTTACTCCCAATTTAAATTTATTTTGCATGCATTCCAATTTTAGATGAAGTGGTTGTATGTTTGATATCGAAGTCAATATTTACTTTCATATTTCTTTCATGCCATTCCCATAGATCATTTCAGCCCTAGGCATGAATTCAAAATTTTTCAGGTATCCTGCAAATGGCATTGTTGATAAGGATGCAAAATTTGTTTTCTGATGTTAATATAGCCTTGATTTTTCTCATGTATAGTTGTTAGTTGTTATGGGTAAATTTTAAATACTTTTATATAATTTTATTTAATTTTATAATTATTCGAATATATATTCATAATTATACTGTATTTATAATTATCGATTTGCAATTTTATCGATTTACAATTTTATTTCAATTAATAAATGTTTAATAATCTAAGATGACTCAATAAATTGATCGATTAATTGATTGAATGTCAATGAATTATCAATTTTGGTTATCTAATTGATTGAATGTTTTATAAATTCATTATATAATGAATGTCAATGAATTATCAATTTGGTTAGTTAATTGATTGAATGTTTAATAAATTCATTATATAATGAATTCTCAACAAATTATTACTTGATTGCATGTTTAATATAAATAACTTATTAATATATATATTTTAAAGTTAATATATAATTTCAATATTTATTATATTTTTAAATATATTTTTACAATTTCATTTAACTTATTAAATATATATATATTTTAAAATTGATATCTTACATTACTTAAATATATATTTTTAAGTATATTTTACATGACTTACATTACTTACTAAAACATATTTTTTACTAAAATTAACTTGAATATATTACTTAAATAATTTACTTAAATATATTACTTACTAAAATTTGTTTAAATTTTAAATACATTATTAAAATATATATTACTTACGAAAATTTAAGTATATATTACATTACTTACATAACTTGTTAAAATATATTATAATTTCAATATTTATTATAAATAAGATACATAAAAGTGACTAACTATTAATATTTACTTACATAATCAAATTTTGTATTTACAAGAACTTACATAACTTATTAATATTCAATAAACTTATATAACTATCACACATACACTTATTAAACTTACATAATACATAACTTACATGTTAACTTACATAATACATGACTTATATAAAATTCTCAAATAAACTTACACAATACATTAGTTACATAATAACTTATATAAGCTTACATATTACACATTACTTACATAGCATACATAACTTACACAACTCGAGGTGATTGGGCCGATGTTAATACAGCTCGTGGAATTAAGCAAGATCAATTTGGTTTTACAATGGTAAATTTTGACCGATTGATTCACACAGGACAACAACTGATAGATGAGCCGTATGTATTCTTATCTCAAGTCAAACAAGTTTTTACTCAAAAGATCCAACTGATGAGGGTTGGTACGTTGTACTCCGTAACATCCCTAGAGACTTGTTTGACATGGGCAGTGGAAGTAGAGATAACATCGACGACAGATCAGAAACTTTGCCCTTTCCAGAACAAAGCTTAAACGACAATATCCCTAGTACTAGTGCACACTTTCAATGGGTTCGTCAGGATACCGATGAAGATATTTACGAATAATGATGTAGTAAGATTTTACGATTGTTTATTTATATGTAATATATTATAATTTAAATCTTGGTCTTATTATATATTTCAACTGTTTTATATGTGCTGATATTGTTGTAATTAGTTATTAAGTTGTCAACTATTTTATGTGTATTGCAGATAAAATGCCTAGAAGAAAAATTCTAAGGGGAAGCATTGTTCAAAATGATCCTAACTCGACAGACACAAATAGTACTGAACAGCAGACAGCAATTGGATCTTCGAATGTTCCGAATACAGCTGAGGATCCTACAGAAGTTCAAAGTAATTTTACGTTTAATTTACATGCGTGTTTTTGTTATAGTTGATTTATTTTTCAAATTCTTATATTATAATATACCATTTGTAGCTGAAAATGGTAGGACGCGCAAAGGTCGAGGACGTACACTACTTAGAGAGTTGTACGAGTTAGATCCAGTCGAGCGTGTCAAAGTTGGACGAAACAGTTTTGGTCAGCCTGTTGGATCAGAAGCTCGACTTTTAGCAGGATACATGGGCATTTTAGCACGAAATCCGAATATGTTACCTATCAACTACGAGTCATGGCGTGAAATGCCGGATAGCAACAAAAACCAAGCCCTCGATAATATTAAGGTAACAAAATGTTAATGCCATCTGTAATGCTTGGGAAATTGTTTCATTTATACTTACTTTATTAACTTGTGTTTTTTGTTTTTGTAGGCGAGGTTTGCTTTAGAGGCCTCCGATGCTTACGTAAAGAAGGCATTGGGAAAAAGATGGAGAGACAATAAAAGTACTTTGAAGAAAAATTATTATAAAACAAAAACAACCCTCTATGAGAAATTGCAAAATGTCCCACTGGGTATGTTGAGGTACCAATGGGAAGATGCGGTTAGATTTTGGCATTCGAAGAAAGGCGAGGTATGACGTACTTCCAAACTATTGTAATTATTTTGGTTTATAGTATTTTCTATTTACGTACTAAAAATTTCATAACGTAGGATCGTGAACAAGTTGGAAAAACCAGCAGGCAGAAACAAAAATTCACCCACACAGCCGGGTCAAGAAGTTTTGCATGTGTAGCTGAGGCGGAGGTATTTTTAATTTTTTAATATTGTCGAATATGTATAACTTTCTGTTAAATAATATTTATACTACCATATTGTAGGAACTGTCGTCCGGTCAAAAAGTTGGACGCCTTCAACTTTTTGAAATTACACATAGGAAGAAAGATGGATCTCCCATGACTCCTGAAGCTGGTGAAATAATGGTACGTTTACTTAATACGATTTGACTTATTTTAGTTATTTTTAGTGTTTATTTTCTAATGGTTTAATTCATTGCTTGTAATGCGACTATTGTTATGTTGCATATGTTTTTTAATATATAATATTACGTTCCTAACTATGTGATTTATTTATTAGGAAAAACTAAAGGATAAAAAGGCAGAGTACGAAGCGATTGCTTCTAGTGATAGTTCGATTCATCTTGAAGACATTGATAACTGGATTATTACTGAAGTTTTGGGTCCTGACAGGTATGATCGAGTTCGATTTCAAGGATCTTTTGTTAGCCCGACCCAATATTTTGGATCCAGCTCCCACCAATACATGGCTTCGGGGAGTCAGGCTTAAGCTGAAGTTCAGAGGTTGAAAGATCAGATGGCTGAGATGCAAGCGACCACAGTTGTGGTTCAAAAGAAATATGAAGAACTCCAGCTACAACTTAAAGCAGAGGCGGCAGCGAGTGAAGCAGAAGCTACAGCGAGAGAAGCAGAAGCTACAGCAAGAGAAGCAGAGCAGGCCAAAAAGTACGACGAACTCCAGCAACAGCTTCAGGCGTTTTTTTTCTAAGCGCCGCTAAAGAACATTGTCTTTAGCGGTGTTTTTTTCTAAGCGCCGCTAAAGAACATGATTTTTAGCGGCGTTTTTTTTCTAAGCGTCGCTAAAGAACATGTTCTTTAGAGGCCTTTTTTTCTAAGCGCCGCTAAAGAACATGGTCTTTAGCGGCGTTTTTTTCTAAGCGCCGCTAAAGAACATGGTCTTTAGCGGCGTTTTGTTTGAAAACGCTGCAAACGTTTGCAACGTTTTCGTTAGCGGCCTTTTTTGCGACGCTTCTGGAAGTGCCACAAATACTTTTAGTGGCGTTAAAAAGCGCCGCTAAAGGCCTAAAAAAACGCAGCTAAAGACCTGTTTTGGTGTAGTGATATGGAAACTCTAACGCATCATCTGCAGACAGATCGACATTATGCATGTGGGCTGGAGGTGAGTATGCTCTGAATCGTGGATTTTCTTCTTCATCTGAACTCCTTTCAGCATCTTCAGGTTCTATTGGAATAGGCTTCGGTTCAGAAAATAAGCCAACTTCTGCACCATTGGGCCCGGGCTCTCGAGGTGGATCCACATCGGAGTTATCTTCTAACCCACAATCATCTGCAGCATATAAGGTCCCCTCACCGGTTGACGTCGTAGGGAGTACATCATCCCTTCTTCTGTGCATTTCATAACGTCCCCAATTAGATGTAGATTGCCAACCACTAGAACTTGATGCCATTCCCAGTACGTATTTCCAGCATCAAACATCGAGCCACCGATGTACATGTCCCATCCACCGACAGAGTGTCTTGCGGGGGATGTGCACTTAACACCGCTACCAAACATGGGTTGTTCCGTGTTTTGTAACCCGCTAACTGAATGTCAGCTAGGGGTCGTGTATACACTCGAACACCGGTCGCAAGTACATCATTTGGCGATGTAAATTGTACATATAACTCAATATAAGGTGCTCCACTAGCAAGATGAGTCTGCACCATTGCCTCCAAGCTACGAGCACCTTTTATGTCGAATGAATCATATGTCACCAGATCAACAGAAGAACATAATCGATACGTAATAGATAGACTTTTCATTGGCGTTGTTTCAAAAATTTTATGCCTAATTCTTTTACGAAGTTCTGTGAAATCTATGTTCTGGTTAAAAACCAATCACATCATATTCTCAGACAAAAAAACACCATTCTCGGTGTGGCAAACTTCACCATCATAATAAATAACAGCACTAATACGTTCACTCATATTTGAAACTCTATTCTTCTTAGCCTCTCTAAATTGTTTCAGCTGTGACTTATGCATTCTGAGAACATTTTCTGCCTCATTTATAGCCTCAGCCCAAATATGCTACTGTAGCAAAATCGCGTCCACGAGGGCGCAATTTCACAAATTCTTATAAAATAGCATCCTGCTAGAAGCGATTTTATAGTATTTGCTCAGAAACGTCAACTAGAATTTATTTCTTCCAAGACCTACTGTAGCAAAAGCGCATCCACGAGGGCACGATTTCACAATTTCTTCTCATAAAACATCCTGCTTGAAGCGTTTTTCATACTATTTGCTCAGAAACGTCAACTCAAAATTATTTCTTCCAGGACCTACTGTAGCAAAAGCGCGTCCACGAGGGCGCGATTTTACAAATTCTTACCAAATAGCATCCTGCTAGAAGCGATTTTATACTATTTAATCAAAAATGTCAACTCGAAATTATTTTTGCATGACCTACTGTAGCAAAAGCGCGTACACGTGGGCACGACTTATTTGTTTACTTTTTTCTCTAAAACCCTAAACCCTAAAAACCTAACGTGGGCGCGATTTGTTGCCATGCCAGCAAAGCGCGCTGACGTGGCCGCGATTTGCTGGCACGTCCCCCGACATCGCGCTGATGTGGATGCGATTTCGAGAAAAAGGGCGCATTCCGGTAAATAATAAAATATCAGGCCAATTTCGATAATTTTTAAAAAAATAGCTTTTTTTGGTAAATTCCCCCTAAATACCACTTAAATATATTATTTTCCTTTTCTTTATTAGTTCTAGAGACGACAGAACCTTCATATATAATTCTAGACTGTCCTAAAGAACCCAAATAAATTGTTTGATATTATGTATGTTTATTAATGATGAATCTATCTAATAATTGGATAGTTTCATGTTTCTTTTTTGATAGGTAAACCTTTTTCTTTTGTTTTTATAACATATCTATAAAAGGCCTTTAAAGTTTTGTTGAAACTTTTGGAAGAGTACAAATATCAAATTTTTGGGCAATAATGTTTATTCCGCAACTAAGTTATGGTTGGAACTGGTTGGTAGAGTCTCTATACAAAGGTATCTCATGGGACAATGGAAGAAGAAAAGGTCTAGTATTACTTATTTGAATTATTATTTTTTAAATATTAAGAAGTCATTTATTCAAACAAATAATTATTTTTGAGAAATTAAATTAATATTAAAAAATAAAAAAATTTTAAAAATAAAAGGAATATTTATAGAATAATTTTAAAATAAAGTAAAAATTAACAGAAAATAATTAAAATTACTGCGATCCCGGGGACATCCCCGGCTCTGGCATGTAACGGTCCGGATGCATCCGTCAGCGATGCCATGCACCTTGCTGAGGCGTTTGATAATTGCTCGGTTCGGCGTTCGGTGTCCTGCTCGATGTACTTAAAAAGGTAAAATAAACATATACACTATAATCGAGAGTTAATTGGTATTATGTGACCGGAGGTGCTGATGGAAAAATATCCTCAGTGGTTGGTGTACGTGTTTCGGGATGGAACTCCGAGTGGTATGAGGATGATCTAGATCGTGTTGAATGTTGAGGCTCGAGGTTGTCACCAAAAATATCTTCGAACGATGGAGGAATTTCGTGCAGCGGATCCGGATCCATGTTGTGTGATGAGTAGGATGCTTCATTTTGGGCCTTGAGATTGGGGTTTGATGCAGTATCAGACTCAATGTTCCCGAATGGCGGAACTCGATTACTGCGCGATTGTGCGTTCCTTGGTTGCCATCGAGAAGATTCAGGTTGTGCATCTCTTTGGATCAGCATTTACTAACCTTGAAATATAAAGGATTTCTCGTGTGTAATATACCATGTTACATACTTAGGCGTAGGAGAGAACCCTCCCTCTAAGACATACAAGGGAGGGCGCCTCGAGTGTTGCTGATTCCATAGAAAGATATACGGTTCATGTTTTTGTGCCCAATTTAAAGCGTTCCGACCCGAACCCTTTTCATCCATTTCGTGGACTTCTTTGATGTCGACGGGAGGGTTCGGGATACGTTGTGCGCAACAGAACTACCTCAAAACCCGACCTCTATCGTGCCACTCCACCATATAGAAATGAATCATCGGCACATTTGACACGAATAGCTGTTGTTGCTCGATAACCCATGATGGTATGAGCGCCGCGATATCTTCCTCATTATATGACATCCATATAAACTGCAAAATAAAGATAACACATTTTTTTCTTGTGCAATTATTGTATTTAAAAAAGAAATATTAGGAATCGTATTTTACGCCATCCTCAGAATTGAGTCTATATCATCATACGATACATAGGTATGATGAACGATCTCTCGATTCCCGGTACAGCTGCCCATCTAAAAAAAGAAAAATTATCAAATTATTTTTCCCATAAAAAATAAGTATATTATAGTATACAATAAAAAAATAGATGGCAAATTGAATTACATATTTACCTATTAACGAGTGGCCAGATATATAGTTAGTGGCTCACTGATACCAGAAATGACATTCGGTATAATGCCCAAGACTGCAGTAGAAGGCAGTAACCGCCCATTATTTTCGTAGACGGTTTTGTCGCTCGACGAAGCTCGCGGTATAAACATGCCAACACTACAGAGCCCCAACTAAATCTTCCGGCAAGCTCGAGATTCTCTAATAAGGGGAGATACATTATTGAGACTTTATTTTGATTGACGTCCGGCAAAAATATCCCACCTATAAGTTGAAGAATAACGCTCTTGCAACGTAGATAATGTCCATCCGCGTTGAACTACTCAGAATATGCTGGAAGCTTTATTTTAACCAAGTAAATTTAATATATGTTAATTGTCCTTCCTCATTGTTCGGGGGCACCCTTTTAAGTAATCGCTCGCAAGTGCCCCACGGATCGGCACTTTTCCAAGCCCGGTCACTGCTTCGCCGTTTATAGACAGCCCTAGTTGGATTGTTATGTCTTACAGTGTAATATTTACCTCCCCACATGGGAGGTGGAACGTATGTCTCCGGGCGCCATCTTTCAAATAATGCCGATATTAAATCAGCCCGTAGCTCAGATATCTTAGTGTACGTAGCTACCTCAAAACTCGTGACATTCGAAAAAATAACCGGGATCATGTAATCGGGGTCTCACAATTTTGTAAAAATCCTACATTTATAATAAATATATAATGTTATATTTCTTGTTTTAAAAATAATTTAAAAGAATATTTAAAATTAAATAAGACATTTATTTCTCGTTTACATTATGCATATTGCCTGCAATGTAATCGTTGTCAAAAAAAATTTTTTTTGGGTGCTAGCCTGTCAATGGCCAGCACCACCAGTACGAAAAAAAATTTTGGGTGCTGGTCAGTCAATGGCCGCACCAGTATACGAAAAAAGAAATTTCTAACAAATTTAAAATTTAAATTTACAAAAATAATAAATAAATGAAAATATTTAAATGAAATATTAAATGAAAAAATGAAATTAGATTTATTTTAACAAATTTAATTTATCTAAATGGGGTGTCATGCATAAAAAACCCCAAAAAAATGAAATTAGCTTTTTTTTAGAGAACTTCTAAATTTAAATTGACAAAAATAAAATATAAAAAATTTTAAAAATAGATGAAAAATTAAATTACCTTGATATTAGGAAAATTTAAATGTAACTAAAATAAAAAGTAATGAAATTAAAATAAAATTTGAATGAAAAAAAAAGGGTTGAAATGACCCATCTACGTCAAGCCTGTGTCACTGGTCAATTTGGCCTTCCAGTGGCCGACCTTACACTTTTTTTTCTTTTGGCCATTTTTTTCCAGTTTCGCCCTTCAGCCAAATGGTCCCCCACTATAAATAGGCAACTCTGACGGCCACCGCGGTTCACCCTCAACCACCTCCAACGACCACCGTTGTTCACCTTTAACCACCGCCGACGACTGCCAATAACTCCATGGATCCTAATCCGAATGTTCTTTTAAATGACAACGACCACATTGCAAGCAATGTGCACAAGGTAAATGAGAAATAAAATGTCTTATTTAATTATAAATATTCTTTTAAATTATTTTTAAAACGAGAAATATAACATTATATATTTACTATAAATGTAGGATTTGTACAGAATTGTGAGACCCCGGTTGTATGACCCCTGTTATTTTCCCGATCGAAAAGTTATACCGTATTTGAATGTCGCAGGTTTTGGGGTAGCCACGTACATTAAGATATTTGAGCTACGGGCTGATTTAATATCGGCATTAGTTGAAAAATGGTGCTCGGAGACATACGTTCCACCTCCCATGTGGAGAGATAAATATTACACTGCAAAATGTAACAATCCAACTAGGGCTGTCTATAAACGGCGAAGTAGTGACCGAGCTTGGAAAAGTGCCCAATCCGTGGGGCACTTGCGAGCGGTTACTTGGAAGGGTTCCCCAGAACAACGAGGAAGGACGATTAACATATATTAAATTTACTTGGTTAAAATAAAGCTTCCAGCATATTCCGAGTAGTCCAACGCAGATGGACATTATCTACGTTGCAAGAGCGTTCATTCTTCAACTTATAGGTGGGATACTTTTACCGGACGTTAATCAAAATAAAGTCTCCATAATGTATCTCCCCTTATTAGAGGATCTCGAGCTTGCCGGAAGATTTAGTTGGGGCTCTGGAATGTTGGCATACTTATACCACGAGCTTTGTCGAGCGACAAAATCGTCTACGAAAACAATGGGTGGTTGCTGCCTTCTACTGCATCTTGGACATTATACTGAATGCCATTTCTGGCATCAATGAGCCACCAACCGTATGTCTGGCCACTCGTTAATAGGGAAATATGTAGTTCAATTTTTTCATCTATTTTTTATTATATACTATAATATACTTATTTTTTTGTGGGAAAATAATTTGATAATTTTTCTTTTTTTAGATAGGTAGCTGTATCGGGAATCGGGCAATCGTTCACAGTATCTATGTACCGTATGATGATAGAGACTCATTCTGGGGATGGCGTAAAATACGATTCCGAATATTTTTTTAAATACAATAATTGCACAAGAAAAAAATGTGTTGTCTTTATTTTGCAATTTATATGGATGGCACATAATGAGGAAGATATTGCAGCGCTCATACCATCATGGGTTATCGAGCAGCAACAGTTGTTCGTGTCAAATGTGCTGCTGATTCATTTTCATATGGTGGAGTGGCACGATGGAGGTCGACTTCTGAGGCAGTTCAGTTGCGCACAACCTATCCCGAACCCTCCCGTCGACATCAAAGAAGTCCACGGAATGGATAAAAAGGGTTCGGGTCGGGACACTTTAAATTGGGCGTAAAAACATGAACTGTATATCTTTCTGTGAAATCAGCGACATTCGAAGTGCCCTCCCTTGTATGTCTTAGGATGAGGGTTCTCTCCTACGCCTGAATACGCAGCATGGTATATGACACACGGGAAACCCTTTATATTCCTAGGCCAGTACATGCTGATCCAAAAAGAAGCGCAACCTGAATCTTCTCGATGGCAACCAAGGAATACACAACTTCACAGTAACTGTGTTTTTGACACTATTTGCTTGGAAACGTCTACTCAAAATTATTTTTTCAGGAGCTACTGTAACAAGAGCGCGTCCACGCGGGAGCTTCTTTCAGTACTTTTGTTGACGTTTGTGATTCTATTTGCTCAGAAACGTCTACTCAAAATTATTTTTTAGAAGCTACTGTAGCAAAAGAGCGTCCACGTGGGAGCTTCTTTTAGTACTTCTGCTGACAAAGCATCCTGCTTAAAGTTTTGACACTATTTGCTCAAAAATGTCTACTCAAAATTATTTTTTCAAGAGCTATTGTAGCAAAAGTGCATCCACGTGAGAGCTTCTTTAAGTTAACAAATAATTTAATTAATTAATCCTCAACCCCAAACCCTAATTTATTTGAGTTTTTACTTAAAAACCCTAAACCCTAAACCCTAATCTAATTTTATAAAAATTTATAATTAATTTACTCAAGCAATCCTGAACCCTAATTTATTTGATTTTTCTTAAAAACCCTTAACTCTAAACCCTAATTTAATTTTTTAAATTTTTAATTAAATTACTCAAGTAACCCTAAACCCTAATTTAATTGATTTTTTCTTAAAAAATAATAAACACGAAAGCTAATCCAATTTTAAAAAATTTATAATTAATTTAATTGACAAACCTTAAACCCTTATTTATTTAATTTTTCTCTAATACCCTAAACTTAAAAACACCAAAACCCTAACCTTAGCACTATACCAATAACTCAAAACCCTAATCGCAGGAGACACGGGCAAAACTCGTCCCTGAGGAAGCCTTTTGCCTATGTAGACAAAAATTGCTCCCAACCCTAGCCCTAAACCAATAACCCAAAACCCTAATCGCAGGAGACACGGACAAAACGCGTCCTTGAGGAAGTGTTTTGCCTACTTGGACATAAAGCGCGCCCTTGAGAGAGCGATTTCTATCCACGTAGGCAGCAAAAAGCTTCCTTAGGGACACGTTTTCCTGCCACGTCCCCTGACATCGCGCTGACGTGGATGACTAGCTGACTAGCTAGTAATTTGCCCGCTAAAATGTTGATGACTAGCTGACTTAAAGTTTTCTAGATCCTTCTCTATATCTATTGTTTTTGATTTTATTTCTTCATTTTTCTTCTAAGTACTAAATACTGCTTAAATATATTATTTTCCTTTTCTTTATTAGTTCCAGAGACGACAGAACCTTCATATATAGTTCTAGACTGTCCTAAAGAAGCCAAATAAATTGTTTGACACTATGATGCTTATTAATGACGAATCTATCTAATAATTGGATAGTTTCATGTTCTTTTTCGATAGGTAAATCTTTTTCTTTTGTTTTTATAATATATCTATAAAATGCCTTTAAAGTTTCAAAAAAATTTCTTATAAATTTAATTTGTTGGAACTTTTGAAGAGTACAATTATCAAATTTTTGGGGAATATTTTCATAATGTTCTTTTTCATTAACAATACTATTAGAGGTTTGGTCAGACTCTTGAGATTAGTTGGAGGTGAAGCTTGCAAAAGTATTGGTTCTCCTAAGGAAAGGAAACATCCTCTTGTTTTCGTATTTCCTATAGGGAGTTTCTACTATCAGAATTTCTGATTACTAAAATTGTCTACATAGATAACCTGTCCTTAACACACTTAATTCATGGCTAACCGGACTGTGTATCAATATTCAACAAAAATAATTATACATTAATAAAAACAGTTAAACCATAACTCAAAAATAATAAAAACAAATTTGAAAAATTTCCAAAACTTAAAATTACCTATTCCTCTTTGGCTCGAATATCAGACGAGTTCCAAATTACCTGAAATAAATTATTTAAAAATTTTAACCGAATCTAACTCGTTCCAATGGTATATTGAAAACTAGAACTTTGAAACATTAAATTCAAAATACGTAACATCAATAACCATCCTCCTTATAACTATTTATGAAACCTTTTGATAAATCACATCATCTCGAGTTCAAACTTTCTATTATCACATTTGCTAAATATTCATATTTACTTGCAATTAGCATAAAAATATTAATGACGGTTAAATTAAATATTATAACGATTTTATAACGTAAAATAAAAAATAAATTAAATGCATCTCGCACTGCTCTTCAAATTCACGCTTAAATCTTATTTTGACCAACACATTAACGTTTTAAAATTCAAAATCTACGTAACTACGAAGGTATCCTTTCTCATCAAATCCAATTTACATGCACAGACGATCACTTGACATACTGTAAATTTAAAAATTAAAAAAGTTTAAAATAATCATATGTGTAATCAAAGTGATACTTTGTATGTTATCCACATGTGAATTGTAAGCTACGGTTTTGCAGTAAATGTTCATTTTATTCAATTTAATGATAACCTGCAAGTGTGCAGAACGGAGATCAGCCCCCACAAAAGCTACAACCTATCAAGCAAGCATCTGCAACATTGGAATTCAAGAAGATATATCAACTTTTTAAATTTTAAAAAACTAAGGATTTAATTAAAATTTTTAAAAGATTAATGGGAGTAGACTTGATTATCAGCCGAGTTGGGCCAATACAAAATTTTAAGTTTGGATTCAATTAAAATAATTGGTTTAAAAGTTTGTCCAAATCTGAATTAGATAAAAAAATGCTAAATTTGAGTCCAACTCAACTCATATTAATTTTTTATATAAAAAATTTTAAAAATATAATATATCAAATGTACTCAAAATATTAAAATAAATATTTCCCAACAAATTGAAAATACATTAAAACAATCTTTATGCTTAAATAAGATTAAGATAGTGCAATTTAACAAACAAATACCACGAAAGTAGTAGCAAAATTAATAATAAAACAAGTGGTATATAATAATCAAATAATAATAACAAAATAATAACAATATAATAGTAAAATAACAACAAAACAACACAAAAGTGATAGCAAATAGTAGCAAAATAACATTGAAATTTTTTTTAAACAAATTCGAGCCAGCTCTAGGCAAAAAATCTTATCCGAGGCTCGGTCTGTTTAGAAAACAAACTTTTTTTTTCTGATCTCATTTTTTAAGCATATATTTTTTCCAAACCTTCCTACTTTTCAAACAGACCTTTATTCCTGTGTAAGTGATGGCCTGACCATGACCAGATCTAAATGAGAGTGTTCAAATAATTTTTTAAAAACTATGTTTAGAATTTATAAAAATTTTGAGGAGACGTAAATTAAAAATTTTAAAACCATGATAAAATACTCCAAAATTATGAGGACTAGGTCCCTTTGTGTCCAAACGAGGTTTCACTTTCACCCTTATAAGACCTTGGACAGAAAATTTTACTTGGAGTAGACTAGAGCTAATTCAAAAATGTTCATATAAAAAATAAATTTTATATAGTGTATATCATACAAACAAACAATAAAAACAAAGCGTCAAATCTGATGAAATGAATCCCGACATGAAAAAGAAATTAAAGTAAGGTGGGCCATCATCACCTCAGTTATTACTGTTTGACATGATAACTGTTTGACGCATGTGTCTCTGCCATCATTACTGTTTGACGCATGATTCATGAACCCTGCTTCCTCTATTGTCTAGTAAAGTCTGCTATGTTAACTGTACTATGAGATGCCTTCATCCAAAGCCATAAGAGGGATTTTCCCATGAACCAGAACGCCCCGACCCCGACCCCGAAATCCAAAGCCAAAGTCTCTCTCTCTTTCTCTCTCACACACACTCCCTTCGTTAATTGTTTCTCCTGGCCAGCTCATTCACATCCCCAAGATCCACACACAAACAAAACAAAAATTCTTTGTCAGCATACAAGGAAATACATTTAACAAAATTTGTAAGTGTATGGTGTGTTTTGGTCGTGTAAATATAACGATGACCAAACCAGCATACAAGGAACTACAACACAGCATTTGCTGTATATCAAAGCATCAGTCAGGCAACACCACCAGCGAGAACAACACAGCAACAGGATTAAATTTAAAACCAAGCTTTAAACTATTCTTTGTCGTTGCCCACTGTGAAAAAAATTCTTGATCTCTAAAGCACAATGACCGATAAACACAAATAATAATTTTTGAGTAAAATCCCTAAAAGGAGAGATCCAAAGAGTAGAATACCTGAAGTGATGATGGATTTCTGGAGATTCAAAGAGTAAAACACCTAGATCGGCTGCCTTTGTTTGAGAAAGAGGAAAAAGAAAAAGGAAATAGATAAAGAGAAAAAGGAAAAGTAGAACAACTTAAGGGAGAGTCCTGTTAAAGTCGTTGCCTCCCTGTTGTCTTATATATATATAAAATATTTTAATACAGTGGTTTTTTTCTTGAAAAAAAAATTAATACAAAGCGTCGCACTTTTTTTTTTTAATTTCTTTTCTTTTTTGAAGGATAAATTCTTTTTAAAATTTAAATTTGTTACAATAGATTTTCTTAGATTTATAAATTTATTTCAACTTTTTTTAACATTAATTTAATTATATTTATTATTTTTGGTATAATACCTAGAATTACTCATAACCTCTTCCCAACCCTTAAATAGGAGAATAATGCAGTTTAGCACACTCAAACCTACGTCCTCCTACACTAACAACAATGCCGATGTCAATCGAGTTAAGACCCAATCGACAGAAAATTTATTTTAAAATTAATTTTAAAAAAATAAATCTATTTTAAAATTAATAAATTAGATATGTAGGTCTATTAAAAAATAAATTAGTTATTTAAAAATTAATTTGATTAATTAAATCAATCACAAGTCCGTCACAAAATCTATCATTATTTATAATTTCAATATTTGTGACAGAAATATCTGGCACAAAGGATTATTGAGAAATAATATCAAAACACTATGACGGTAATTGTGATAGAATATGATTTTTGTCACATTTTTGTTACAAGTCGGTTACTAAATTTTGTCACATGAATGGTTAATTTGTACATGTTATTTCTATTACTAATTCGTCACTAGTCAAACACTGCTAAGCTATATTAGTGACGGAAAATTGTAATAATTTTTTTTTGTCACTATTAAGACATTTTCTAGTATTGAAAATAGAGTGTGCATTTCTTTGACATTTAGTTGCACCATCTTCGTATCAGCTTCATTTCATTCATCTTCCTCCATGGTGATAATGACAACGCCAACTCTTTTATTTGGAATGGGTGGCCCATTTCTAATCACTCTACATACTTCGTAGTCATTTTCTTAGATGAATAACTTCATTCTTGTCCTCCAATAAAAGTAGCTAATGCCATTGAATAGAGGAGGGCTTATAATGGAATGACTATCTCCCAACATGGTAGAATTTTTCTCCAACGTCATGGGACAAACTTCTTGGTTTCTTGTTTCCATCTTGAACTTCGTGTGGACCTTTTCTCTTGGTAGTAATATTGTCTCTAGAGATCTAGCTTTGATACCAATTGTTAAGCTCAATAATCATCAAGAAGGGGTGTTTAAGAAATATGAAAAATAATGAAGGCTCAAGAATTTATAGTGGTTCGGCTCCAATTGCCTACCTCCACTACCTTTGCTTACAGCAACTAAGGATTTCTCAAATTCATTAGATTTTAACTTTTCAATGATTAGGTTTAACCTTTACAAACACTATCTTTTCAGTAGGTAAGATAGAGTCATTTCCCTTAAGGTTTCCTACCCAAAAACCTTAAGTAGATCCTTACAAAGACGATAAACAAGTATAAGGATTAATGACACCTCTCAAAGGAAGATATAACAATGATCAAGCTCACTAAATGACAATAAAACACTTGAAAGAATGAAAGAGGTTGTTACCCACGTGTATATATGAATAATATAAAGAATATCTATGAAAAGATTGGACTTTTTTACAATTGATTTTACAAATTGTTTCTTTTATTCAATATGGAGCTATTGACTTGTATTTATATCCTCTAACAACTTTGGGGACATTCGGAGACGTTGAGAGTAAATTAGAGTTCTTGCAGCAATAAATTCGAGCACTAATTGCAAACAGCAGACAACTTGTATCGATACAAATGGACTTATGCCTATAGAACTCTTTGAAAAAGTGACCATTAGAGCCCGATCTACTAGTAGAAGTGTGCGTTTATTTGTAAAAGTCTTAGGGTTTTAAGGTTTAACTCGTATCAATAGTTGTATCGGTAGAAGGTGCAGGGGAAACTATAATTGCTCATTGACTTGTATTGGTAAAACAATCCCCAAGTATCGGTACAACTTAATAGGTATCGCTAGAAGTCTAAAGGATAACTGTGGGTGGTCTCTTACTTACTTCTATTGATATAAGTGTGCATTTGTATTAGTAGAAGTCTCCAAGTTTAAGATTAGTTTTGAATTGAAATTTTCCAAAGTCTTTTTTTATAAATTTGACCATGAGTTTGTAAAACACTTGAAAATAATTTTATAAGGTTTATATAAATTGATTGCAAATTTGACTAAATGAAAGTTTATAGTTTGACTTTGTTATATCAAGGTATTTAAAAAGCTAGGGCTCACAAACTGAATGTTTAATCTGCTAAACAAGAGTGTTGTGTTTCTAAAAATGAAAATGAAGATGCTGCTTGAGAATAATTAAGAGATTTTGTGGCTAATTTCATGTGGTTAGACTATAAAAAAATGAATAGCTATTATTTATTGATTTTTTATTTGTATTTGTATTTTCATGAAATTAGAGACTTCAAGTATTTATTTAATTGATGAATTGCTTTTAATTTATTTGAACAATCAAACCTTTATTTTAAAATGATTACATTTAACCACAAAGTGTTGGTTGCAGTGGCAAGGCACATTGCACTCCTCCCAAAGGGAGAACAATGTTCAAACCCTAGAGATGACATTGTTGGTAGCGGCAGACATGAATCCGAAACATGGACCCTAAAAAGGATAAGAGAAGTACCAAAAATTGATTACATTTTATTATTGGGTAAACAACCTAGATAGTCACTCTAAAATTACCTGTTTCCTGCTTAGTTATTCTAAAGTTTTTTTTTGTTAAATATAGCACTATCGTTAGTAAGTATTTCTTTTTGTCACTATTTCGTTAAAACCCAAACAAAAAGCTGACTAGGCTGCCACATGGATATATAATTTTACATGTATTAAAAATAAAAGCAAAAAAAGAAGAAGAGGGAAATGTCATTACAATTAATGGAAAAGAAAACATAAAAAAAAAGAATTGGGGTAAAACATAGGGATAACTTTTGGGGATATTTTGGGAGTGGTTTAGAACCCTAAACTATTGTAATCATTCATTAATAGGGAAATTATTTGGATGGAATATTTTTTGAGATTAAAAAAATAGAAAGATTAGTTTTAAAAATCATCAATCGAGAGGATTAAGTTTGTTCATGGATAGGAGAAACCTACATTCGAAGGGGGTGTATCAATTATTTATTGTATGTGTTCAATTTAAAAGTTTTATTGTTAATTTTATTTTGTTGAATTGGTATGAGTTTTGAAAAATTTTATTTTTCATGTTGAAAATCATTCAGATATTGTTGGGTTTAGGGTTTTGATATGTTATGGTTTAACGTGTGTAGAGATTGAAATTGATGAAGTCTAGTTTGAATGTTTGTATTATTTGGCTATATTGGGTTTTGGTGTTTGGGTTATGCAAGTTGTTTCATGTTGAAAATAAGTTAGATCTTAAGGGGTTTTGTGTTACTATTTTGTATGGATGCAGTTGTGCTTGTGGCTAAAATATTTTTAGTTGTGTATTTTTTTGGGTTCTATCACAATCACATAGAAACTTATTTAAATGTAAAATTGTTCTTGTTTTGTTTATGACGTGAAGAAATAAACTAATGAATTTTGATTGATTGTTACTTTTCAAATATTCTATTTTTTACACCGTAATGTATGATAATGGTTGGCAAATGCATGTTTGTGTTACACTCGAAATTTTGATAAAAAATTGGCCACATTGGATTGGCGACCTTGAATTATTATATAGGTTTTGATTAGATCCTACAACATCTTATATGTACCGAATTGTAAAATTTGGGGGATGAATTGGGCATTAATAATGATTGTCAATTTTTCTGAGAGGTCTGTTGGGAAATAATGTCTTGCTTTTAATATTTTTATCTTAATTTGGTTTAGTGCTTGCGTGACAAGAGTTGAATGGTCAATAAGAGAGTGGCTATTTGAAGGGGGGAGAAATAAAGGTGAACATATTTTTTTCCTTCTCCCAACTTCTTCATAACTATCATATTCTCTCTGGATGTTTTGGAAGAAGAGACAAAGGAACAAAGGGATCAAGTTGCATGCTGGAAAAAATATATATATATACACATAGCAAAGTAGCTTAATCAAAGGAGAAATTTGTGAACTGGTAATATTCCTATTGTGTCTTTTGATTTTGAAAGAAAGAAATAAACTACGGACAACCGACTAAATGTTGGTTGCGGATTGTAAGGAAAAGAAGCATGTTAAGTGGAGAATTTACTCTACATGTTGTTAGAATTCAATTCTCTTAGTCATAAATGTCTCACAGTCGGTCCTATACGGTTGTTACTATTTAGTCGGTGAAGACAGAGAGGGACCAAACGAAAAGGGGAAAGTTGAGCTATGTAACGCCCTCCACTCGACCTAAATGACTAGATCCAGTTATTGGGTGTTACATCCAAAATAGATGTAACCTAAAACCTTTTCTACTCACCCATGTAACTACTGTAAGGTTGACTAATAAAATTTCTTAAGTTTTACTCTGAAATACCTCATGATTGCTATTATGAATAACTTTATGTACAGTGTATGTTCACATTTACATTCTAAATAAAACTACAAGGATTGTTTCTTAAGTCTTGCTTTTACTATATACATGTTCGAAGTACTACTTAATGAATTATGCACAGACTTTAACTTCGCCATATGGCTTTCCATGTAAACTTAACGTTATCACTTCTTTATGGATTTTCATATATATTTCTTTTTTAGCCTTTCTCTTTCTCTCTATATGCATAACAACCCAATTTGCCGCTCCCTTGGTGAAGTCCTAGCATTATCTCTCGACGCACTCTTCTAATCAATCCTAAAATAAAAAACATCCATAATAAGTTCATAAGAACTTAGTGAGTTAACTTTCAAATACCTGCTTGTTGTTTCATATTGAGTTTGGTGCATTGCACTTCCCTTTTTCTTCTTGGGTGGGTACTTGCTAAGGTCATTCCCTCTCGTTTTGAGGTTGCACTTACCGTACTCTCCCTTCGTATTCTATAAGAGATCTTACCTTAGCCAAAATTATTTGTCTTACTTGCGGGCTTGTACTTATGACATACTCTCGGACCCTTCTTCTCATTTTGTAAATAAAGTGGGTTGCTTCCTGTTCTTAGCATGAAATGTTCATCACCTGCCTTTCATCACTACAAGCTCGTTGATTGCACTTACACTTCTCTTTCAGAGACCACCCAATTGGCGTTGTCTTCAAATCATTTCCACGAAGGCCATTCCATATACTACTCCATAAAAGCGTGCTTCTTGGAAGTAACAACAGAAGTCTTCCCTTTTGACATAGATAGCCACAAAGGTGTTCTTAAACAATAGATAGACATAAAGGTGTCCTTAAACAAATATAGTCACAAAGGCATCCTCAGACAAAGATAGCCACAAAGGCGGCCTCAGACAAAAATAGCCACAAAGGCATCCTTTATAGATTTCCCACAAGGCGTCCATGAGGGTGTCCTTTGCTAGATATAACCATAAATGTTTCATATATTAGAATCAACTATAAAGACTCACGTATAACAAAATTAGCCCCAAAGGCTCTTATATAACATAATCAGCCACAAAGGCTCTCATATAACAGAATCAGCCACAAAGGCTCTTTTTTCGGTAAATAGTGTTTTCCTAAACTCACCATCATGAGGTTTCCCCTCATTGCCTGGTACTCACCCAACCATCCTTTTCATCTTTTTCCACATGATTCCAAAGCCACCATGACTAGGTCTTACACTATGTAGTATTCATTTCCCCATATGATGCCACAGCTATCTGGACTAAGTCTTACACTATATGGTCTTCAACTGCCATGGCCATGGACTTCCCATATTAGAGATTCTTTTTAATTTTTTCGGCGGACCCTTTAGATAGACATAGATTCTTCATACAGACTCATGCTTGATAGAATCACTTCTTTCAGACTTCATCATATCAGATGCATTCACATTTTTAGACATGTAACACATTTTCCTTCAACATCGTACGCAGACTCTTTCCATGCAAAGACTTGCCCATAACAGACACAATTGTACTTTCAAACATATTCACACATGCATAAAACTTTCTTTCATAACAGAGGCATATAATCAAGCAACACATGCAAGTTCATTAGGTTTACATTCTTAACAGAACCAGCATTTCACACTTGTATAGTTTACTTTCTCGTTTCACATATCAGTCATTTGTTGTAGAAGAGATTAACACGAGCATATTTATATATAAGAAACAATTTAGAGATTTATGAAACTCTCACAATTCTCTCACAAGAACCTCATAAGGAGTTTAGAGGTGCTCACCTTTAGCAACTCCAAATACCAAATCCAGACTTCCATCAAGTAGATCAGTAGCCCCTAAATGATAGATCGTAGAAACTCATCAAGATCAGTACATTTGAATCATTCCTCCTTTCACTTTGAATACTTGAATCTCATAACAAAACTTTACCATACTTGTTTTAACAAGCTAAACATATCTGCTCTCTTGGCAGCATAGCATGTAAGGTCACGAATTTTACCTTAACAGGGGTTTTTCGAAGCTTAGATCTATTTCCCGGCTTTTGCTTAAAGGACACGAGGATTTTTCTCTCAGATCTTCCTTATATAAACAAAGACTACTTCTTGCAGAAGTATGAGAATAGTTACCTTTACTTACCTCGGTTACGTAGATATTTTTTCTTGTCTCTTTAGATGTTTGACACGCGTATCAATCCTTGTGATTCACCATATAGATGCACGATAGCTGTAAAAAAATGTGTACAAAAATACAAATGTATACATAACATACCATTAGGTCTTAGCCCATTTTTCGGTAGAGCGTAGCTTATAGTTCAACAAGTCGCACTTGGCATATCATGTCTTCGAGTCTCCTCACTACTTTGCTAGGTTTTCTTTCCTTTCTCTACATTCCTCTCTAAGGGAATTTTGTATCATATTTTAATATAGACTACGTGCCCACGTACACGCCAAGAGTTTTAGTGGGAAAAATAACATTTTATTTATATATAAATTTCAGAGCTCACCCATATATCGGGCGTTGCCTTACCTTAACCTCGTCTAATCATCGAGGCCTTAGATTTAACTCAGAGCACCCTAACTTTCTTTTGGCCTCTTCCTCTTAAGGAAGGATGAGAGAGAAGATATTTTTTAACCTATCTAAAACTCTTAACTTAACCCAAGTCCTTATTAGAACTTAACAAACGTTATATTAGTTATTTGGCAATCTTATCCAAATTTACAAACTCTAAGGAAACTAATCAGGTGTTTCTTTTGGTTCTTAACTATATTGGTTCACATTCGGTTGATCCCTAACTATCATTTCTTATAATTCAACTGGTTCAAGACCATCATCATAAGATTTCTATGTTGTTGACGTAAACTCACATCATGGGGTTCATTTCCCTAATACTCATAAATGAATTTTCCCACCCTAAGTATGCCAATAGAGGCTTCTGAGGGTGAACCCTCTATTATTGGACTTACTTCTTGATTATTACGTGCTAACCCAGTGTTCGCTAATCTAAAAGCGGCATAGCCGCATTCAGATAGTTCTTATTTTTAAACTAGCTTTAGCACTATTTACTTCTATACTCATTGTATCCTTCTCATTTCTTAAACAATATTCAAATACTAAGATTCCCACGGACGAGATGTTATAAGTTAGTAGGTGATGCGTCCTTGAGGTGTTTTGTTAGTGTCTTCTTGAACTCAAATCTTCAGTGTTTGTCTTGCATGCTTTATACTGTGATGTTCAAGTTATATGTTATGCTTTTGAAGAAGGGTTACCTTTACGTGGGAAAGTTACCACAATCACAGATGTATTTACGAGATAAGGTGCATGTCGGTTATGAGCTTGAGTCATAGTATTGATGAATTGTTTCGATTAGTAACTTGTATATATGAATTCGTATGTATGAAATCAATGCATAAGTGGAATAATCATACTAGATATATTAATGCATGAACGATGAAAATGGAGAACATTCTCAATGTATAAAATGTACTAATTTGCAAGTTTTGTTAAGCTGAATGATGTCAATAGTACAACAAGATTACGTACAATTTGCCCTGATGCAACTGATGTCAAACATAAGACCAGACCATTGAATTCATACCATATTATGATAATATCAAGATCGGGTATGTTATTTTAATAACTCACGAGATTCATTCAGACTTACCTAACTTCTTGTTATACTTTTCAAGTAAGGTGGTGTCACATCCTAAAAACCAAGTTAGAAGAAATTGAGTTAGTGAAACCAAGAGAGGTCACGTCTTGATATTTAGTTAAGATTGTGAAAATTTTCTCAAGTGAGTTAATTTGGTTTAGTGGTTAAGTGTTGTGCTTTTGTGTGTGAGGTTCTGGGTTTGGATCATTTTTCTTGTATTTTTGCTATTTTTGTCTAAATCTCTATATTTGAACATCTAATTTGTTTATTATTTTTGCTCAATTGTTAGCAAGAATAAGCTTGCTGCTTTAGTGGTAAGGCTTCAGCTTAACCAAAGGTCCTATGTTCGAATCTTTTATGTACAAAGTGGAGTTTTGTTTTATTTTAAACTCTAAAGAAAAGAATCTGATTTGGATAATTATAGGAGTTAGTGGAAGTTAGTAGGCGGTTTTTAAAAAAAAGGAAAAAAGGAGAGAGATTATCTCCTAAAACTTCTTCTACTCTCTTTCTCTCTTTCCCCTACTCTATTGTCTCTTTCATTTCAAATTGTTTGTTAATTTATTTTGTTTTCTTTTGTTTCAATTTTCATCTTCTCCACTCTTTCTTTTCCATTGAAATTTCTATCTTGTTCGATCTTGCTTTCTTTTTTTTGTTGGTTCAATTCGCGTTGGAGTGGCGTTCCCATTAGTTGAATACTTTTCCTATTGGGTAAGTGAATGATTTTTTTCGATGGTTGTTGTGGGCATTTTTAGTTAGTAATTTTTATATTTGCGTAAGGGAAGACCGAGAGACGTTCGATGGTCCTCTAGCAGTCTAAGCATCATTTTAGACTATTACTTTGCAAGGGTAGGTATTTGAATATCAATTTTAGGGGTTGATTTTTAGTAAAAGGGGGGGTTAACTTTTGGTTGTTAATTAGCATGAATTATTATTTTGTGTAGGATTCGTGAGTTCTCGGTTGTGTGGTTGGTCAGAAAAATCATCAGGCGTGTGATTCTAACCCAAAATGTCGTTTAGAACATGAAAAATCTGGGGAAACGAGGTTGTTTTTAAGACTAATGTTTGTTAGACGGTCATATAGTTGGCTGTGTGCCAGGCCGTGTCCACCACACAGGCATGTGGTCAGCCGTATGTCAAGCCGTGTAGAGCATACTAGCATGTACGATTACATGGGCAATTCTGGCAAGCCTTGTACCCCACACGTGCGTATGGTCGACCGATCACTAGGCCCTGTAGAGCACACGGGCTTGTGTGATTACACGGTCTAGATAGGTAGGCCGTGTGGGCCACACGGACTACCTTGTTGGGCTGTGTGGGCCACACAACCATGTGGGCCTATTTTTCAAAAATTTTCACTTAGACTCGTTAGACTCAAAAATTTATAAACAGACGTTCTGTGGGGTTTGTTTGGCTTAAATAAGACTCGAAATGTGACATCTGTCAATATGTTTCCGTATGTGATATGGCTAAGGTAGGTAAAAATTTTATGTACGATCTGTGTTCTGATAGCTTTGAAAGCATAATTACGTGTAAGAACATGCATGACACATGTTTGTAGAATAACTATTACTATAACCAATATGATATGTTATGATCTATAAAAATATGTTTAGGTATGCATGTCATACCTTTCATTGTGATATGTATGTATGTTATTATGATTATGCATGTGTAGTGGGTGGGTTTAATATGGTGGTGGAAGTGTTTTCTTGTTGTATTATTACAATTTTGGCTGTTAAACTGCAATATTTGTATGGCAACTCAACTGCACCATTATGAGTGGCATACGACCATGACCCAAAGTGATTGGATGGATGGACTATTGTAGTCCTATTTGGTGTGACTAGTTGGACGGAGCTAATGTATGGCGGATGGGGGTAGGATTTGTTCTTATTTAATATGACATTCTATTCTGATATATGTTTCTGGAGTTATGAAATTTTGATATAATATTTGTATAAGTGCATGTTATAAGTAAAAATTCAGTTTGTAGACCAAGTCACACACTGGGCTTCTAGCTCACTCGTTTGTTTAATACATTTTAGGTGATCTTCAGGCTTAGGAACGGATGGCATACGGGAGCTTTGATTGGTTTTCCATATAAGATGGCTTGAATTATTTTAATTAAGATCTCTGGACTTTTGATTTTTGGACTAAGTTTTCAAATTTAGTTTTGTTTTTTTTTAGGGGTTTGATCTGTTAGTTGATTTTGGGTGTTCTTAAACGTAAAACTGCAAAATCATACGAATTTGAAAAATTAGAATGCGGTTTTCAAAACTTAAAAACTCTAAAAATATCCATTGCAGTTAATTATCAAACTAAATGTTTTTCCGTAAAATGAGTAAGTTCTACGCATGAGTTTTTCTAAATGCTTTTACGTAAAATTTTCTAATCATGTGATTACTAAAGTTGGAGTGAAATTTTTAAAAGTTTTCGCTATTTTTATAAGTAAATGTTTAAGAGATTATGTTGTGAAATAGGTATGTCTAAACTTGAGAATTTCTTGAAACTTGTATGAGCTTAGCTAAATTTAAGATTTTAGATCACACTATTTTTAAGCTAGATTTTAAATTAGTTTTTCTAACGATGTAATTTCTCCAGATTCAGCCATAACGTCTAGACTGGGTTTAGGGTGTTATATTTGTTGGTATAAAAGCTAGGTTACAAAACTTGGCCTGTGGTTTTTGGGTTTAAAATTGTGCATAATCTGTTTTTGAAATTTCAAATTTTAAGAAATTTTTTGGAAATCCGATGTGAGTGAATTTGTGCAAAAATTTACTTAAGTTTTGAAAATGTGTATCCAAGCCTCCGACGTCGGTCCAAGTAAGTATGTGTATTTTAGTTAACTATACTTTAGTCACTTTTACTTTAGCACTTTAGTAAAATTTTCAGATGTAAAGACTGTTAAATAAGACATCTAAATTTTAAGATAAGTATATTTGCTAAACTCTAGGCTTAGGGTTTAAAAATAAACCTAGGCTAAACTTTAGGCTTCTGAACTGTAGATAAGTAAAATGAGGTCATACGGTATTTGTGGTCGTAGTACGCGAAGACGTCATGGTCATAGTCAAACGACTCCTGCTGAGTTCTTTTTCGGGGCAGCCTGCCTAATCTGGAATCGATTGGGACTGTGGAGATGCCCATTTTGAGGATGGTAGTTGGGAAGTTGGGGACAATGCTATGTCCCATTATGTGTTTAGAGATTTACAAAGGATCGTTAAGGCACAATCTGGAATTGTGGGTTAAGGGTCAGTGATTGAGCGACTTTTATCAAATGAGATAAAAGAAGCGAAAAAGATCAATTACTTAGAGAGCAAGGAAAAAAGAATAAAGTATGGAATAAGAGTATTTTGGTCATTCTAGCTCGAATCCAGGACCTAGGAAGTGGGCCAGAATAGATTGGCCTCAGAAGGTTGAGGGAATAGAGAGCGTAAATCGGGTTCCAATTTGTTTTTACTATGATAGGCGCCATCTGGGCGAATGTTAGAGAAAAACAAGGGTCTGTTTTAGATGTGGATCCGTTGAGTATTGTGTTAGGGATTGTTCACGACATTCTCTAAGTCGGATACAAGCTAAGAGAGGGAATAGGATGCTAATTTGTGCTACTAGGCATCGAGAGGATCGAGATGGATCTAGTAGTAATACAGGTACATTTACGATCTATGTCAGTTGTACGTTGTATTAACTAAGTGTTTGGTTGTACTCAAGTGTTTGACTGTCATTAGAGTTTCTGATACTCTAAGGTTGTGGAATTGTTAGTGATCCTTCTGTAGAAAGTTTCTTTAGACAATTTGAGGTAGTGAATGGGAAGTTCGTTAGAAAATTTTTTTCTGGTATGAGAGTGTCATATTATCTAGATTTGAATTGAAATCAGAGTTGCGCAGCGATGGCGTGGTGATCAGTTTGGAATGTGAAATTTCAGATTTTGTGGTTAAGTGAATGGTGTGATAGTGGGAATTTCAGGGACGAAATTCTGTTAAGGAGAGGAGAGTTGTCGCATCCCAAAAACCAAGTTAGAAGAAATTGGGTTAGTGAAACCAAGAGAGGCAACGTCCTAATCTTTAATTAATATTGTGAAAATTTTATCAAGTAAGTTAATTTGGTGTGGTTAAGTGTTGTGATTGTGTGTGTGAGATTTTGAGTTCGAATCCTTTTTCTTGTATTTTTGTTATTTTTGCCTAAATCCCTATCTTTGAACATCTAATTTGTATATTGCTTTTGCTCAACTGTTAGCAAGAATAAGCCTGTTAATTCAATGGTAAGGCTTCAGCTTAACCAGAGGTCTTATGTTTGAATCCTGTATGTATAAAGTGAAGTTTATTTTTGTTTTAAACTCTGAAGAAAATAATCTAATTTGGATAATTATAGGAGTTAGTGGGAGTTAGTGGGTAGTTTTTTAAACCAGAGAAAAGAAGAGATATCTCCTAAAATTTCTCCATCTCTTTTTTTCTTTTTCCCTACTCTGTCGTCCCTTTCCTTTCCATTTTTTGTTAATTTATTTTGTTTTCTTTTGTTTCAATTTTCATCTTCTCGAGTTTTTCTTTTCCACCGAAATTGCTATCCTATTTGATATTGCTTTCTTTCTATTGTTGGTTCAATTCGTGTTGGTGTGGTGTTCCCATCGTTTGAATACATTCTGTGTTGGGTAAGTGAATATTTTTGTTTCGGTGGTTGTTGTGGGGATTTTCAGTTAGTAATTTTTATATTTGCATAGGGGTTGATCTTTATAAGTGGTTTCTAGTGACTAGTTTAATCATTGAATGTGCAGTTAGAGGAAGATCGAGAGACGTTCAGTGGTCCTCCAACGACCTAAGCATCATTTTAGACTATTATTTTGCAAGGGTAGGTGTTTGAATATGAATTTTAGGGGCTGATTTTTAGTAAAAGGGGGTTAATTCTTGGTTGTTAATTAGCATGAATTATTATTGTATGCAGGATTCGTGAGTTCTCGGTTGTGTGGTTGATCAGAAATATCATCAGGTGTGTGATTCTAACCCAAAACGTCATTTAAAACTTAAAAAAATCTAGGGAAACAGAGGTTGTTTTCGAGACTAATGTCTGTCACACGGCCGTGTGGTTGGTAGTGTGCCAGGTCGTGTACACCATACGAGCGTATGGTCAGCCGTGTGTCAGGCCGTGTCGATCATACTAGCGTGTACGATTACACGTGCAATTCTAGTAGGTTGTGTGCACCACTCAGGCGTGTGGTTGACTGTGTGCCAAGTCGTGTAGAGCACACGAACGTGTATGATTACATGGGTTGGCTTGTTGGGTCATGTGCGCCAGACGACCATGTGGGCCCCTTTTTTGGAAATATTCACTTAGGTCTGTTTGACTTAGAAGTTCATAAATAGACCTTCCATGAGGTCCGTTTAGCTTAAATAAGACTCGAAATGTGACATTGGCTAATATGTGTCAGTGTGTTATAAGGTTAAGGTAGGTAAAAACTTATGTACGATCTATGCTTTGATAGCTTTGAAAGCATAATTACATGTAAGAACATGCATGACACCTGCATGTAGAATAACTATTAGTATAAGCAATATGATATGTTATGATCTATAAAAATATGTTTTTATATGCTTTCTATACCATTCATTGTGATTTGTATGTATGTTATTATGATTATGCATGTGCAGTGGGGTGGGTTTGATATGATGGAGGAAGTTTTTTTTTGGTGTATTACTACAAATCTGATGGTTAAACTGCAATATCTATCTAGTAACTCAACTGCACCATTATGAGTGGCATACGACCACAACCCGGTGTGATTGGATGGATGGATTATTGTAGTCCTATTTGGTGTAATTGGTTGGACGAAGTTGGTATGTAACGGATAGGGGTTGGATTTGCTTTGATTTAATATGACATTCTGATCTGATATATGTTTTTGGTAATATGACATTCTAATCTGATATATGTTCTTTTGGTAATATGACATTCTGATCTAATATTTGTATAAGTGCATGTTATAAGCCGAGTCACACACTGGGCTTCTAGCTTACTCGTTTGTTTAATACGTTTCAGGTGATCTTTAGACTTAGGATCAGACGACGTGCGAGAGCTCGGATTAATTTTCCATATAAGATGGTTTCAATTATTTTAATTAAGATCTCTGGACTTCTGATTTTTGGACTAAGTTTTTAGATTTGGTTTTGTTTTTTTTTGGGGGGTTTGGTTTGTTCGTCAAGTTTTGGGTGTTCTTAAACGTAAAACTACAAACTCATATGAATTTGACAAATTGGAATTTAGTTTTCGAAACTTAAAAACTCTAAATATATCCGCTACAATTAATTATCAAAGTAAATGTTTTTTTTTTTTCCGTAAAATGAGTAAGTTCTGTGTATGAGTTTTTCTAAGTAACAATTTTAAAGTTTTTGCTAAAAATTAATTTTTTTCAAATCACGTGATTACTAAAGTTGGAGTGAAATTTTCGAAAGTTTCTGCTATTTTTATAAGTAAATGTTTAAGAGATTATGTTGTGAATTATGTGTTTTCAAACTTGATAATTTCTTGAAGCTTGTATGAGCTTAGCTAAATTTAAGATTTTAGACCACACAATTTTTAAGCTAGCATTTAAATTAGTTTTTCTAATGAGTTGATGTTACTTCTCCAGATTCGGCTATAACATCTAGGTCGGGTTTGGGGTGTTATAGGTTTGATATACGAGACGTTGAAGAAGGACTAAGCCAAAAATCTTTCGAGCCAGTGTGAACTATTCTTCTAAGTTGTAGCATGCATATAGTGGGGAAATCAATAAGCTAAGCCTCAGAATCAGGGATTAGTGTAACTGAAATTCAAGAATAATGTAATTAATTCAACGTGTGCCGAAGATCATAAATTAATAAAAGAATATTTTAGTAACTATCATTGAATTATGTATTTCAGCACGAACTTAATGGGAATTATAGCATTTCCATTTGACTGGCTGACCTGTTGAACGTTTGGGTTTTACATCACGATGTCATTCAAAACTTTTGACATCTTTGTAGGTTGGTCCTCATTCAATCCTAGGTCAACATTAGAGCTTGTGCAAGCTCTAATATGAATCAGGAAGTGTTTTAAATTTTGTTGAATGATTGCATTAATGGAATTTAGTGGTTTTCATTTAGAATAAATCAATTAAGGTTTGTAACTATTCCATATTCGACTGTAGCATTCTGTTACTTAGAAAAACTTTCGTTATAGTTTGTGTGTGGAACATGTATGTTTTGTGGTGGTAATAGAGTGAAATAATAGTATGAATTAAGAAGGTTATTGAATTTTAGTAGGTGGACCAGTCAATGAGTTTTGGTAGGCGAAACTTGGGGTGGTGAGGGAAGAAAAAGGGGTAAGGGATCATGAATTATAATGAATAAAAAGGGTAGGTGGAACTTGTGTTTGTTGTTTTTTCTATTATTTACTATCGTAATTGTTTGTTTAGGGTAGTGTTGACCATTGAGAAATTAAATTTGGTTGGTAAAAGCAAAAAAGGGAAGGGTATCCAACAACGAAGTGGAGTTCCTTATGTTGGTTCATGCATGCATAGTCTTAGTTTGGCCATTGTCATTGTAATGCCCCAAAATTTTAATTTTGGGTATTGTGAATGTGTGACACAAGCATTTGTCAGCTTTAATGGTTATGTGTTCTGGGAGTGTTTGGGAGGTCTCAAGTTCAAGCCAAGACTTGGGGAAATTTTGGTATCTTTGGTCAATAGGCTTTTAAGTAAAATTTGGCAAATAATCAACAGAATAGGCCTGTTGGTCTGGTGGATAAGTGGAGTGTTGGTGTGAGGGAGGTCATGGGTTCGAATCTTTGGGACAGTAAAGGTTGTATTTTTGCTCCTAATTTCGGCAAGAGTTGTGCTAAACTGGTTTTGAGTGGTGGATGTGTAGTGGGAAGTGAGGAAGCGATTTTAGGAGTGAATTAATGGATTATAGGGGAGAATATCCAAAATCTGATCACTTTTTTCTTTTTTCGAAAAAAAGAGAGTCGTTTTTCTCTCCATCTTTTTGACGTTTTCTCTCCCCCATATCTATCGAATTTTTTTCTTCTTTGCTTCTTACTCGATTATCTTTTCTTTTATTTCCTCTACTGCCGAAATTCCCTTGTTCCTCCTAAACCATTCTTTCCTCTTGATTTCGTAGCGTTAAGCAGCACTTGTGCAAATTCAGTAAGTTGTTGGGTATCATTTTAAGAGATTATTTTGTGTTCAATAGTCTAATTTCGGGGTGTTGGTAGCAGCATTTCGCGAGGATTAAGGCTCTCTTCGTGATTTTCGTAAACGTATCGATTTGAAGTTTTTGCGGTAAGTGTTCATCATTTTATGAGTAAGTATTTTGGTTTTGGGATTTTGATTAATCGCAAGGTAAGACGATTATGGTGTTATTTGTTCAATTATAGGCTTTGGAGTGCTCGGGGACTGTTTTAGCATCAAACAAAACCAGGTGTGTACCCGAAACACAAAAATAAGGGATTCGGCGAAAAGCCGAAATTGCATGCTGTTTGGACAATAGTAGTAAGCTAAATTTAAAAATTCACCATAAATTGAGGAAATCGAATTAGAGGATGAAAAACAATGGGATTAAAGATATTTGAGTCTAGTTTCTCGTAGGAGAAACAAAGTAAGCTAAATAATTTCATATTATGAAATATTTGAATTTTAGTGAGACAGGGTTAGAATGATTTTAGAATCCTCTACCCTAATTTTGGAAAATTATTAAAAATTGTATAAAAATAATTATGGGTTAGAATTTATATGTTTAAAATCCTAAATGAGTCTACTTTCAAGAGAAATAAACAAGAACATCATTTAAATTCTGTACGAGAAGATAATTAATTTTTAGTGTAGAAAGGTCAAAACTGTCAGATAGAAAAATAAGGGAAATTTTAAAGAATAAACAGTGCTTATTGGCTAAACCAATAATTCAAAAAATTTTATGGTAAGAAGATGTGTGAGTCTGGTTTCAGGGAAAATTTACAGATCTTAATTCGAAATTCTGTAGCTTACGATACAAATAATTTAGTAATAGTGACTCAAGTAGACAGCTTTGAATGATCATATGAGTAAATAGTGGAAACATATATGAATAATTAACTAGCATGAGTTACATTAAAATATATCACTAGGCCAAGGCCAATTTGGGTCATATGGGCCACACGGGCGTGTGGGCCCACACGGGTGAACATCATGGGCTTGTAGGTCCATTTTCACTGTTTGACTGATAAGGTTGCACGGGTCGCCCAAGTCGATTGTGAACCTACTGTAGGGTCGGTAAGCTTACCTAGACCCTTAATTGACTGAAATGACTGTATGACTAATATGATTAAGCCTGATGATGTCCCACTGATTTGATACTGTATGCTCTGTTTACATGCATGATATTATGCTATAGCATGTCATATCTGTATATTGCATTGCATTGGGTTGGGGGATTATAATGTTAGGAGGACGTGTACTGAAAGGCCTCAAGCCTAATTTACTGGCAGCTTAACTGCAAGCTACTGCCTAGTACCGCATTCGGTACTACTTAGAGTGTAGGGATGGGTGGGTTGATTATATCCCCATATGGAGTGTAGGGTTAGACGGAGATGGTGTGTAGAGACTGGATGGGTAGGATTTTTTTGACTGCATATCTGTTACTGCTACTGATACTGTGATGGGCTAAAGCCTTACTGCATGATTGTTATTGTACAGAGATGGGCTAAGGCCCAAACTGGACTGATACTGATACTGAAAAAGGCTTAAGCCCAAACTGTGATTATCTGTTTACTGTCTGTTCATTTGTATGGGGATTACACACTGAGTTTACATAAACTCACCCCTTCTGTTTAATCTGTACAGGTAATCCCTAGATTTAGGCGGATCGGTGCGGCGGAGGACTCAGTGGTGGTCACATAACTTCTTTTACACTATTTATTACCTATTTATGATTTTACTTTTATTTAGGAGTATTTTGCTGTAAATATTGCCTTTACGGATTTTGGTTTAAATTTGGTTTTTATACGATTTTATGATTTAAATCTGCTAGTGTTAGGTAAAACTCGGGTTTTCAAATGAAATTAATGTTTTATCAAAAATACCACGAATACGTAAACTGTTTAAAAGCTTCCATAATAAGAAAACGTTTTGAAATTGAATAACTATTTGTAAATGAATAATGTTTTGGAAACGAACGACACGATTTGAAATTAACATAAGATAATGAAAAAAATGGTTAAATAGAAAAGGGGATTTAGCGACGACATATTTTTCGAAAAGCACTACTTTGTGACATCATCAGATTCGGCCATAACATCTAGGCCAGGTCTGGGGTGTTATAGTCATAGTTGTTGTTGCATGCTTTTCTTTTAGGTTGGAAAAAGAATGCTCAACTGTTCCCATATGAAAAAAGAAGAAGGAAATATGTTAAACAATTGATGAATTGAGAATGTATATTTCACTAAAAGTGTTGACTCTTGAAGGCATGCTTTCTTCCATCCACGTTTCATGGATTGGTGGAGAAAGCTTATTCTTTTGATGGGTTTAGCATTTATAACACGCAAGTTCTTTCTTTCAATTTAATTACTAGTATATTGTATATAATGCTGGTGGGTCCCTATTCACTTATTAATCGAATATTTATTTGGTCAATATGTAAGATTTAAAAAAACTTTTTAGATTTTCTTGAAGTCCATATCTTCAACAAATCATTTGCCAACCTTATCCCACCAATTAGATTATATGAAATTTGAATACTTAGAATGCTAATAGATGAATATTATATATATAGAAGTAATGAGTTTCATATGATTATGAGAGGAATTTGATTTTACAATGTTAATTGTAATTTAGCTATTATTGCTTCAACAGAGCCAACGATTCGAATGTTGCTTCACCTCTCGAGACCTTGAGATCTAGTGATACATGTGCTCGAAATAAACAGACCATATGTTGAGCGATAAAGCTCAATGGTACTTTCATGATTCATGTAATTATAACATTTGCATTAACCAAATGAACACAATCCAAATCAAGTTCAACATTTAGCCAGTTCACATTCCAATCAAGCCAAGAGTTTCCATTAGCATATGATATATGCATATGCCAATTTTGCATACCAATTCACTTGACATTTGCATTAAAACTTACCATATCATACATACCATTCAACAATAAGATACCTATACCTTCATTGCATAACATACCAATTTCTCATTTATTTACCTTGTTTCATTCTCGAATCTATTGATTTATTTTATTTTCATATCAGGCCTCAAGGCTTGTAATAACTGATTCGCATGATCTTTTACATGTTTTCTCTATCATAATTTACCTATATGCACATATAGTTTCATTTCATCATATCATTTCAATCCAATACCATTTATCGAGTTTATATTTTATAATCCCTATTAACCTGACTTGGGCTTACGACGGATACACAAGTTGTCCAACCAACACACCAATATGGAACCCAGTGCCTCATCAAAATGCCTAAAACAAATATAGCGCTCTGCGCCTCACCGCTAAAACTGAAGTATAAACTTGTATACAAATCTAATCCTATGGCATGCCAACTATATCTGACTCTGCCTGAATAGTTAATAGGGTAACCAATGATCCAATCACATTATATAACCAATTTATAAATCATAATCTCATTTTGTTTAATCATCAATTCATGTATATCAAAATTCACATAACATGGTTCATATCATGTTCATAGCACGTATCACATACCAATTATATCACACTCTTTTATACTATATTCAATTCAGTCCAATTGCTCGACATTCAATATCATTCCATATGAATCATTTCATACAACAATATAAGCTCACCTTGATAGTAAATCATGCAATCAACATGCATATGTATATATATTTAATTATCTCGAATCATAAAAGTACAAACCAAATTCTCTCCTTACCCATCAACAACTCTCGCTTTTCCTTTCTCTCGCGATGGCCCGACGTTGTCTTTAGCTACATTTGATAATTTAATAATAGAAACAACACCAGTTTAAATCCAATTAAAATTAAAATACAAAGCCAAGCATATTTTACTTTTTATTCAATTTAGTTCCTATACTTGGGATATGCATATTTTTCAATATCTAGCACCGGATCAAAATCCGATTTCACATTCTTTCATTAGGGACACTATACTCTCTATTCATAATATAATTTCATGATAGGTTTTCAATTTATTCAATTTATTCCCTAATGTTTCAATGTTATCGAACAAGCTTAATTAGCTTTATAATTTAGTCCTTACGATGATCTAAGCTTAATATCGATCAGCTTCAAGCCTAATTCATCAATTTCTCTATAACAAAAACTTGCTAAAAACTTAATAATTGAATAAATTGATACATGGGCTAACTAAATCAAGCTCCCATGATCAAGAATTAATAAAAAAATGATGAAAATAGTTTGATTACCTTGGTAATTTTGGTATGGTCAAATGAACTCTAACAATAGAGTTTTTCTCTTTTCTTTCTTTGGATGGTGGAAGAAGATGATAACACCATCTTTCTTTCCATTATAATGTTACATATATTAGGATTAGCCTTTAGTTAATCTTTAATTAATTAGATTAATTAGGTTTTATTATATTAATTTAAACTAAGTGGGCATAACCATCATCATCCACTAACTCACATTGAACATTGCTTAAATAATCATTTCAATCCTTTGAATAATTTCTATCTAGATCCTAAAGCCTTTTCTAAATTAAAACTCAATATTGATTGCACTTTTACAATTTAGTCCCTAAATTTTAATTAACTAACTTCTCGGTTAAATTACTTAAAAGAACTTCAATATATGTTCATACTAACTTCATAAATCCTTATATTTCATCCTCACAAACTCAATTTACAAAAATGAGATTCCAAAACCACATTTTTTAACACTACTGAAATTCTGGTCGTTACATTTTTTCTTTGTTTCTCTCTATTAAAACTTTATCTTTCTTATATAAACTCCTACGTTTCCCCTTTTTTTTTTAGTCTAAGCATTTTGTTGGATAGAGTGCAAATAGTAGAAGGCAAGCTAAAAATGAAAAAGAAAAGAAATTATAAAAGAGAAAGAGGTGGCAGTTAGTGATTGAAGTTAAAAAGGAGAGCAAGCAAAGCTAAATGACAAAAGATTTGGGTATATTAGACAATGGACTTGTCCGATTAGGTTAGAAAACCAAAAGAGTTGGGCTAAAACATAATTAAAATCAATTTTACTGATTTTTTAACCTGTTCTTTTATTGCACTTTTACTGGTTCTCTACCATTCATGAAATTTCTAGTTCATGGAGATAGTCGGTCCAATTTGGTTTCAAAACATTAGGTTATGTATTGAGTCAATGGAAAGCATGTTAGGACAGCATCAAAGCTGAAACAACGAAGACAATCTTCTGTATTCAAAGATGGTGGAAGTCTATTGATAACATTGATAATTTAATCTCGCAAAATGAAACAACATTGGAAAATCATGATGTTATAGGTGATGATTATATTGATCTCCTAAAACTCATTCCCAAACCCATTTTGATATTCCTAATAGTTCAATGAAAAAAAGATGTAACAAAAAAAATTTGAAAAGTTGACAAAGACATGAAACTGCATATGAAATGGTTCACCCATGAACTTATCTCAAGAATGCTATCCATGAAAAGGTCAACAAATGCTATGTTTGTTTTATAAAAACACCCTGAGAAAGTTAAAGCAACACTTTTATCCTTTTGCAAATAAAGATATAGTAACAGAAGGAAAGGCCATAATTATATGAACTCATGCAACTGGATAAGAAGCTCGCATGGCGATACCACATTTATTCACCCCTCTTTGAATCTTCATAAACCCATTCTCACCCCAATTTCCTCCCCATGAATTCTTCACGATCCAATAGTCTACCCCTTCTTCACTCGTCCCGTATCCAACAATGGTGACTGCATGGTTTAAATCACTGCCACAATCTCCATTAAACACTCCACCACCTTGAAAAAACCGAAAGGCTTGTCCACTCCCATCGATTCCAACGGACACAGGTTGATTCGCCACCGCCTTAAACATGGCGTTTTCATCGTTTACAGGCAATGTTTCGTAGCCATTGAGGGTGGCTGCTTTGATAGACTGTTTCACAGAGTCGCAAGCTTCTTGGATTTCGAGATATGGGTAGTTTTTTTCGGTGGTTATCCCTTGGTTTTGGGTGATGTAATCATAAGCATTCGTCATCAGTCCACCGTCGCACCCTTTGTTCCCTCCATTTGTGCTGCAATCCAACAATTGTTGCTCCGATAATGAGATTAATTTCCCTGTTTTGATTTGGATTATCCCTTCAATGGCTGCCACTGCTGAAAATGCCCAACAACAGTCTGCACAAATAAATGGAAATTAACCCTTCTTAATTAAATAGTAAAATAATTTGCAAAAGTTCAGGTAAAAATTATTACTCAATTTCAAAACTCTTCAAGCCAAAATGATATTCTACTAAAGTTTGTTCAACAATATCAAAATTTTAATTTAATTTAAGTTTAATATTAAACTTTTAATTTTAATGATTTCTTTTTGGACGAAATGATGATAACTTCCTATGCCTACATTAAATTAAAATGATATCAAAATATTATAATGATAAATACATTGAAATTATAATGATATATTCATTGAAATTATAGTAATAATCTAAAATGAAGGCACAATAATAGTGATAAATATGATACCAAACCGATTTCTCCTTTTATGTTAACAAAATCAAACATTAAATTTAACTATATAATTCTACACATTATAACATAAAGTTTTTAATCTATTTAGCAAAATATATATAATTTAAACTGTTGTGATTGATTTAGAAGTAAAAGATTTTTCATTCATAGAATCTACTTGAGTTCAAATCTTCAACAAAACAAATGGTAAATTTTTATTTGGGCAACGTCCTTTGGACATAGTGTATATATGGTGTGAATATGTCCCTACCATACGTAGATGCATGAGTACTAATCCTCTAATTGTACATACACTATGAAATATGAGGATTCTATTATTAAAATATAACTAGTATAAATGCCAACTTAGCTTTAAACTAATATAAGTGCATTAATCTTTACACACATATATTAACACTTACTACATTTGCCCTGCTGCTTAACAGGAGTGACGGCACCATGGTCCCTCCAATCAAAGTTTATATCCAAGCCTGCAGCCATCATTGAGTTGGGAAAATCTGAAAAATTTTCATACATATATGATGTTGATTTGGACAATGTGGGGTAATATTGCATCTTATATCCGGTGTGAGATGCAAGGAATTCATCTTGTGTCATGTCTGCATATTCATTTAAACCTAGCTTAAAGCTCTTATTTCCACCATTGTTGAAGCTCTCAATATATTCCAAGTTCACTTTGAATATATTAAGACGTTTCTCCTTCTCTAATTCGCTCTCATATTCTCGGCCGTAGTCAACCATCCATTGCTCATGTTTTTCAACAATAGAGGTCTCATGGATTGTACGGGACATGACATGAGATGCCAATATCCCAAAGATTAAAGAAAAAAAGACATGAACTAAACTCATTGTTTCGCAATATATGTAGAGATTCAACAGTAATTTATGGTTGTTTTTTGGGGCTAATTGCCAAGTTGTGAAGAACTAGCAACCAGTGCATGTATATATATACTACAATGTGTATATATATAGATATTTAAGACATGTTGCCTTTTTTGCTTTGCCTTTATTACTGGATTACGTTCTTTTCTTTTACTTCATTCCATTCCTTTTAATTGTCCGTAATAGTCTCTTAATGTTCCTCAAATGCAATCTATCTAGTGCATGAAATATGCCAATTAAGTTTTTTTTTTTTTTTTTAGAATTTTATTTTTGTTGTTAACAAAACCCAAAATTGAAAAAAAAACCTATTATTTTTTAAAGAAAATGTGAAAATGATTGATGCAAACTAGAAAGAGAAATTTTAAAAAAATTGGTCTTGAATTGAAAATTAGTGGAAGCATATTAGGAATGGAACATGATTTTAGGGAAACATCTCATGTTCATATTATGTTTAAAAATCATGTACTTTTTTTGGGACGAAATTCCTCTTCCCCTCTTTATGCTCTTATGGTGCCCCGTCTGTTTTGTTTTTTTTTTAACACATTTCTTTTTTATTCCATTAACAGTTCCGTTAAAATTAGTAAGAATAAAAAAGATTAATATTTTGTTCACTATCGGTAGAGATTTTTAACCTCATAAGGAGGATTTAGTATATATACGTGTCTATTTTAATTTATTTTAAAATTCTTTTAATGCCTTCTCAAAACACATAGTAACATTTCACCTCTAATTATAAAGTTTTTTAACTAGTGGACAAAATAATTTCTCAAATAAAAAATACTCTCAAGTTTTATTAATTTAGTAAATTGATTAATTGAAGATAAAAAAGTCCCCCACTTCCTATGTTCAATATTTGATATTTTTCTCTATTAATTCTCTCTTTTTTTTTCTTTTTTCTTTATGAATTTTACTTTTTATTTGTTTTAATTCAGTTTAATGTTGGGGTTTTATTTTTATATGATGTTGGCTGTTTCCCATTGCTTACGATCTTTTCATTAGTTTACAAAGAGTACAAATTTAGTTGGTATTGAGAAAATGGTGGCTCCCCTCTAAAGATTACAAATATTAATGGTTAGAATACTTTATGGTGGTTTCTATATGAAAAAACCAAGTTAATAGTTAGAACCCAAAGTCAAAATAAACATAAATTTTATAGTTTTAACTAAATTTATTTTTAATATTTTGTGAATCTTTAAAAATATAAATTCAGTTTTGAAAAAAAAAACAAAACTTAGATGGATTTGATGGGAACGGGAGTGTTAAGGGTGAGCGAGTTGGAATTAGCCTTGTGAATATTTTAATTTGATTCTCTTCTTAAATATTTTAATAAATTTAATTCAAACTTAATGAAAGTAATATGCTAATTACTACAATATATTTTAATTTTTTGAAGATCTAAATATGGGTTGTTCATATTTTACATATTTCATCTTTTCTTGTTAATTTGGTCACCTAAAATAGAAATTGGTCAAATTGATCACTCCACCGTTAAATGGTAATGAAAGATTAACAGTGCATTTTCATATTATTTACTCTAAGATTAGGGTAAGCTACCCGTCAACCACTCTAAATAGGGGTAGTTCCTATTTTGTTCACCTCAAAATATTTTCATACAAATGCACTATTAGTCTTCCATTACCATTTAATGGTGGAGTGACCAATTGAATCAATTTCTTTTTTGGGATGACCAATTTAACAAAAGAAAATTAGGGTGATCATTTTATGATCGTATTGATATAACTTTTTCTAGACGTTTGGTTTATTGTGGTATATTGTTTTTCAATTTAATAAAGGATTCTAAATTGGCAAAATTTGTTTATTGGGCTTATAATTTACTTAGGGTGCTAAATTTTGACTCAAATGATATATGTTGTCTAACAAGCATAATTTGTATTTGTTTTTGGATGTCAAATATGTTGGTTAAAGCTTGGGTTTAGTTTTGAACATTTTTATAGTTTTCGAGGTATAATTTGTAACACCCCTCACTCGATTCTGTCGTTGGAATCGAGTTACGAGATGCTATAGTAAATAATAGAACTGGAACATGCAATTTAATTCAAGCATTTATTCAAAACAATCATAAATCGTCAATTCATCAAACAATTCATGTCTTGCACTTAATTCGAGCTTACAAAAGCTCTAAAATCAATTTCGAAACAAATAAGGACTAATTTAAAGCATTTCAGAAAAGATTGGAAAAAAGTGTAAAACAGGGTCACACGATCGTGTGACAGGCTGAAGCTGTGTAAGTAGGGTCACACAGTCGTGTCGCCAGGCAGTGTAACAAACTGAGGTTGTGTGGACCTAAATGTAAAATCCTACAAACATTCACATGGTCGTGTCGCCAAGCCGTGTGAGAGACTGTGACCGTGTTCAACCCAAACCATCCTGATCATATAAAGCACACAGCCGTGTCACTTGCCCGTGTGTGATACACGGCCATGTGTGAGCATGCCAAAATAATTCCTTAATGTGCAAGCTTCCAATTCAACAATTACATTTGCCAAAAGTATTCACTTACCCAATTTTTTAACCTATCCAATATGCACTAAAAGCATACCAAAATGTACCATTTTCCTAACTCTAACCAATATACCTCAAGGCACCTCAATCACATTCAAACACCAAGTGAAACCTCTCAATTCATCTAAACATTTAATACCAAATATTCATTCCATCTAATTCCAATCATACATCAACACTCATTCCATTACTTATATTCATCAATTAAGCACTTAACCATTTGCAAACTCAAGCATTTATCAAAGCTTATAACATACCATATAGCTTTGTTATAAGTTTACACATTTGTGAATTTGATACCAATTCTATTGAAATTGTCATCATTCATAATGACTCAACCATTCAGCAAGACTTATAAACATGTCTTCTTATGAACATGAACAAGTGATATGCACATATCAAAACATTATCAACCATGGTGACTTTTATACTTAATGAGCCTATATACATGCCACAAAATCAATCCTTAAACTACAAAATATCTACCGAGTCAGAAGCTGGATAGTGTGAGCTCCTAGCTGATTCGATCTGCACGTTCTGCAAAATATCTACAGGACAGGAAAACATAACATAGTAAGCTTTATATATGCTTAGTAAGCTCATACGCATTAAAATTGTATACTTACCTCATAACAGAACTAACATAACCAAATAACAAGTTTAACTATGTTTTCTATCGCCATATGTCACAACCGAAAGGTGAGTATTTGATATACAATCATAAAACTCGTCCATTCGTTCATATAAAATCAATTTAGTAACATTTCATCAAGCCCATCAACAAATGTAGCATTTTGCTCAATTATAGCATAAAAGTACACATAACTATATGATCACATTTATTTCTAATCACTACACAGAATCAGACAATACATTCTCTTTTAACTATTAGCCCAATGAACATAATGAATAGATAGGGATACGCGATAACTACACCACACTAGTAGGCACTAAAGTGCTTTAACAGTAGGCACTGAAGTGCTTTAACAGTAGACACTATCGAAAGGTGAGTATTTGATATACAATCATAAAACTCATCCATTCGTTCATATAAAATCAATTTAGTAACATTTCATCAATCCCATCAACAAATGTAGCATTTTTCTCAATTATAGCATAAAAGTACACACAACTATATGATCACATTTATTTCTAATCAATACACAGAATCAGACAATACATTCTCTTTTAACTATTAGCCCAATGAACAAAATGAATAGATAGGGATACGAGGTAACTACACCACACTAGTAGGCACCGAAGTGCTTTAACAATAGACACCGAAGTACAGAGCAGTAGCAACCATAGTGCAAATCCCATACAAGCGTGCAACTGACCCTATTGACATGCCAATTGTATATTATTCTATTGTTCATCCAAGCACAATTTACATATCAATACAATTTGATACAATATAGTCCATTTCTCACCTTCGTACCAATTTGCACACAATTCATAGTATATTCAATACATATGAAATATTCAATACAACCACAAACATCACAATTATATATAATTTTATCCTATTAACTTACCAGGTACAAACAGCAATAGTAAAAGTGTCAGGGACTAGTCTAAAATTTTTTATTTTCCTTGATTATCTACCAGTTAGTTCAAATATTAATCTATACGGTAATTCAATTTCAATTATCAGTGAAAATTACCTTAAATCATCATATTCAATGGATTATCAACTTAATTTTAGTTTTCATTATTTCCCTAAAGTTTCACACTTTATTCAATTTAGTCCCTAAAACTGAAACTATCATATCTTTCACATTTAAGCTCCATTTTCAATTTCATCCTTCTTTAACCTTATAGAAATAATTATTAACAAAATTTCATGTCAAAACCATAATATTTTCATTTTAGTCCCTAAACTCAACTAACTAAATTCATTTTACAATTTAGTCTATTATCAGATCTAAGCTTACAACCAAGCTATTTAGCAACAAAAACATCAAGAACCTTCAATTGAAACTTTTCACATCTTTAATAGTTTTATGAAATAGTCTCTCGACTAGTTAGATTAAGCTACAATGATTTCAAAAACATAAAATTTACGAAAAACGAACCTAAAAAATGCTTACATGCAAGAAGGATTGTTTGACGAACTTAAAGCTTCCAAAAATGGTGGTCTTATGTCCTTCTTTTCAGTGGAAGAAAGAAATGGGAATAAATGATGCTTTAGTTTATGTTTTATCATATTATATTTTTATTTTCATTATATTTTATCGTAATTTCTTTAAAATAAGACTACTTAACAGACCACTTTCAACTAGGGTGGCTTAATTTTACCTTTGGACCCTTACATACCACCATTTTAATCTTTAGGTAATTAAATTTCATAACTCTTAACTTTTACAAGTTAATCCTTTTTCCTTAATTAACTATCAAATCATTAAAATTTTCAGACCAAAATTAAATACAAATAAATAAAAAATATGTAAATATTTATATTAAATATTTACAGAGTTCGATTTTCATAAACAAGATCCCGTACCTCATTTTCCAGCACCACTAACCTTAGGATCAAACCACTTATATTCTAATTAACTGCCCAATTAGAAAATTTTATCAAATCAAAATTCACTATTTTACGGTATTTGAATCGTAACTATTAAATAATAATATTTACGAACTCACTAGTCAGAATTGTGGTCCCAGAACCACTGTTTCCAACACCACTGAAAAATTGGTTATTACAACTCTCCCCTAAGAAATTTCGTCCTTGAAATTTTTACTTGTGAATAGATTCAAGTATTATGATCTCATAGATTTTTTCGTTTCCTACGTAGCTTCTACAGTACCATGCCAGTGCCACTGGCTCTTACTAACGGTACTCATTTATTCTTTAGTTCTTTTATTCCCAAAGCTAAAATCTTTACTGGTTCTTCCAAATATGACAAGTCAGGCTATAATTCTATCTTGTCGGGAGAAACTACATAAGAAGGATCTAACCTATACCATCGTAGCATCGATACATAAAAAATATTATGAAACTTTTCAAGCTCCGGAGGTAATTCTAGTTTGTAAGCCACATAACTAATTCTCTCGATAATTTCATATGGCCAAACAAATCTCGAACAAAGCTCCCCTTTTATACCAAATTGTAACACTTTTTTTCCACAAAAGCTTCCCTTTTATACCAAATTGTAACACTTTTTTCCACAAGGACATGTTATATGATTGCATGCCATAAGATTGTGAGTACTCACTTATATGTTATATGATTTGGGCTTTGAGGCCCTGGGACATGTTTGGAGAGATAAGGAAATGTGAGCTAAGCTGTATTCAACGAGACATGTTTGGTGTGTTGGAGAGTTTTAACTTTATAATTCACTTCTGGGACATGTTTGACTCAATGAGTCTATGTGGTGTGCTGGAGATCCATGTATCTGATGAGAGGTGATAGTTCCCACTTTTACATTTCATAGCTCAAGTGCCAAATTATCTACATATATAATTGTATGAATTGTGATGTAAGCATGAATATGCATGTATTAACTTTGTAAACAAACTATCGAATATGCATGTAAGGTAAATATGTCAACTAAGTTAAAGCTGCTATAATTATGTTACATGTATGTTTCACTAATGTTTGATGAACTATTTGAATGGTAGTTGTTCTAAGCATTCACTGAGCTTGTTAAGCTCACCCACTCCCTTTTTAAACCATTGCAGATTAGTCATGTGCCAGTGTGAGTGGTGTGGTTTTCGAGGGGTGATCCAAGCAAGTCCATTTCCATTTTTCGTAGGTGTTAGTGTTAATTGTTTACGTTTTGGGAATAAGGCAATGTGGTAGACTTTTATTGGTATTTGACATGATGTTTTTGGATGCTTCCATAGTCTATTTGTTCTTAGGATTATGAGATTTGTTTCATAATATGTTGATTATTACTTGGACCTAATTTTGATGTTTGAAACCATTGATATGGATGATTTGATGTTTATCCGGTATAGTAGTGGATGCATGATGGATAGATTTGGTGTTGGAATGGTCAGTAGGCTTATATGTGTTGTATTTTTTAGGTCTAAAATAGAGGTATCGATATTTGTGTGTTAAAAATGATACCTCTATGATTTTGAAATGTGCAAGAAGTCAGAATCGTAAATTGGTATTGATACCATATCACGAGTATCAATTATCAGGGTAATTTTACCGATATTTTCTTGAGTTTTGATTTTAGCCGAGAAACAAAATGCTAATTTGGTACAGATTTTTCATACGGTATCGATACCGTGTAAAGAAAATATTGATACCCATGTGTCAATATTGATACTTATGTAATTGATTGGAAAATTTTACTAAGTGGCCCTTATGTATGTACAAATGTTATTATATGATGCTTAAGGTATGTTTAACAAGACTTAATGGTAATTAGGAGCATGTTTCACTTAAAACTCGAGCAAATACTAAAATGAATGATGTTTATTCTAGAATAAGCTTTTAAATGTTGTAAATGACATGAAACGGTGGTGTGACATCCTGATATTCGGGCTCGATGACCGGCATATTGTTTATGGAATCTAAGTTTATTAATATGTCATTAGTAAGTAAATATATCTATGGATAAAAAGATTCTTATGATGTATTTCTTTTATAGAAACGCCCAAAGGACCAATCACCTTTTATTGTGATAATCAAGTGACTATCTATAATACTAAAATTGAGAAACTCTCAAGCAATAGTAAACATATTGCTATGAGATACAACTACATTAAGAGATGTGACAAAAGGGTAAAATAGTACTCGAGTATTTACATACTAGTTAGATGTTGGTTGACCTTCTAACTGAGTCCTAATCACGTGAAAAGATAAATAAAGCCATTAGAAGTAGGAGAATACTACCTATAAGTAAACATAATCTTGTTTAAATCTTACTCTTTCATAATTCATGTAGATTAAAGATATTATTTATTTGAAAATAATATGCATCAGAGTTCAAAGGTTCTTTTTCAAGATTTAAAAGGAGTGAAAATGTTAATGAGATTGACATTTTTCAAGTGCATCCAAATGATTTTAGAATTGTGGGGGCAAGGACTATTCTAACAAAGCCCTATACTTGGTCGATGCATTTTGTTTCACAATGAGGTAGGCTGGATCAATAGTCTTTAATGAGACTTATAACTTATGATCAAATAAGCAAAGTGAAAGTTGTGACACTTTTAAATGAGATCTCTTACACAAGTACAGATGTTAGAGGTTGCTTCTATTTAAATAGATCTCTTATACCAAGTGTAGTTTCTATTTACAATGTATAATCCTTTAACATGCTTCCTTGAAAATATCAAAATAACTTTGTGATACAGAAGTGATACTTTATGTTTTACTATTATTTCAAAAATTCAAGTCTTCGGCCACTTTTGATTATGTATCACATTGATATATAGAGATAATTTTCTATGCTGTTAAAAAAAATAAGTTAGGAATTGTTTTATATAATGTATGAATATTTTTAAGTAACATATAAGTTAAGAAAACATTCATGCATCATTTCATCCCACATTGAAAGTAGGCATAACATTGCATTCTACATTGAAAAATGGAGTTGATAGCTAAACAATTACTTTGGTAGAAAGAAAAACGTCATAAATCTCACATTGGCTACAAAATACTTTACTAACTCACATTGTTGTAAAAAATTATTGGATCCAAAAAATTTAAAGGCAAGACGTTTCCAAGAAACTTTATTTAAAATAATAATTCCCCTTGTGTGCAGAACGACCATGAAATACTATTCATGGGATGGTGGTGTAAATATTAAGCCAAAACAAGGCCAAATGGTGGTGAGCTAATGATGGTTGGTTGTGCAGGGAGAAAGTTTAGAGAAAAGTTTGAGCTTTTTTAGAGAAGCAAGTGGAGTAAAAAGTTTTCTTGGTTTAATATTAAAAAAGTTATATATATATATATTATAATTTTTATAATATATATATATATAAGAAAAAATAAAAAGGAGATTGGGTTATTAATGGAAAAGTGTAGTTCGGGCTCTTAGGCCCACATGAAAATGAAGAAATAAACCTTTAATTTTGTCTGGGTTTAAATTTTTTGGGTTTCAGATTCATCAAAATGGAGCTATATGACATCTTTTAAAACAAAACTAACTTTTATTTTAAATTAATTTTAAAATTAAAATTAAATTCTGGTCTTGATAGTGTGACTAAATGAAATTGTTTTCACAATTTTAAAGGGCTTGAATTAGATTTTTGCTTAAAAATTGAAGGAGTTAGACTTTATTTAAATTGGTCGACTGAATCTCAAATTCATTTAAAAAAAATTGGCATTGGGGTGGATATTTGAATATCCACAATAAAGAAAAAGAAAATTAGAAAATTTTGTTTATAAAGAAAAATCATTTTTATTTTTATAATTTATGTTTTCATTTTTAAACATAAATGTTTATAAAATTGATTTTTTTAGAGTCTAAATCCAAATCAAGTCAAGTTGAAGGTCCAATTTTGGGTCCATGCCTAAGGCTCCATTCTCCGGTCCATCTGAGATAGACTTTTGCAAGAAAAAGTTCTTTTTCTTTAAAAGCAATGAAGAACAAATATCATTTCAGAATAATTTTCAGCTTAAAAAAATGTTTTTTGGCAGATGGAGAAGTTGAAAAATTTAACTTTTCTTCGGCCAAAAGTGCTTTTGGCTGATAATTTCCATTTTTAACCTGTATTCTCCCTAGAAAACGTTCTTTCCTCTGGTTCTTTGGCTATACCCATTCTTTTCACATTTTCTCTTTCAAGTTCTTTCCTATGGCTCTTTGTTCCTCTTCCGCCGGTGAGTTTCTTTTCTTCTTCTTCTCTTTAATTATTCATTATGCTTTAGTTTTTATTTGTTTTCTGATTGTTTGATTTTTACAGAAATTAATTGACTGATTTTACAGAAATTCTTTCTCCTTAAAATTAATTGTTTGATTTCGTTTCAAGAGGAAATATTTGTTACTGTGGCCTGTTATCATCTTTTCCCTACTTATTTTTCTTTCACAAGTTGCACATCTTGTTATATAGGTTGTTGGAGGCTATAAACAGAGTGTAGGAGATACTTGGTGGCTCAAGCTAATTGGTTTTATGATGTAAGGATATATTTTGTTTTCTTTAATTCTTCTGTTCCTTCAGTCTCTGCATATTTTGACAGTTTGTCCCTTTGGCTATGCTTTTGCAGAATCCAGTCTTGGAGATCTCCCACTGTGATCTATTTTTTGGTTACACAACTTCTAGTGCTAGTAGTTGCATTGCTTGATATACATGGGAACAGATTCGGTCTTGTTTCGTGGCGGAATACTTGTTGGGGTCATTCCTTAACAGTTGTTGAACAATTAGGTTTGTAAGTATTTCCTTATTTTTCTAATTGTTTTTTTTATGTAGTGATATTGTTGCACTATGTACTCTCCCCACCCAAAACAAGATCCATTTAGCAATCCTATATGCATGTTTTAGGATTAACTCATTGCATGCAGAGGATATGAACTAGAGCTGATTTTATTCACTTTGTTAAATGAATTAAATCAAGTTCAACACTCTTCCCCCAGTTGTCCCTCTTCTAAAGCAACAGTGAAGCCTTATTATTCTCTTCTCATTTTGTATCAATGATAGCACATGTTTTACCAGTGGAATATTTCTCTTGTGATCTTTGGGGCCTTGTGGATTGGAGGTGAAATTATTGATCTCTGTAGCATACTTAAAGCTTATAAGTTAGCTATTAGAACTTCTAAAGCATTATTTTGCCTCATATTCAATTTAGAGTTCTTATCAATCTAGTCAAAGTTTTCATGTGGTAACAGAATAGATGAGTTTTCTCTGCGAACAAATGCTTTGTGTTTCATGCAGTATTGAATTGTATCCTTGCCAACTTAGTAATATCCAATGTATGCACAGACTGCATTAATAACATATAATGTGTATGCCTGGTAGTTTGCTATTTCGCTGGTTAGCCAACTGAAATGATCGCGTTGCTTATCTGCATTGCAGTCAGCTTTATAACTTTTATATATAAATTTCAATTCCCATTAAGTCGATGCCGTTGACAATAAGTTGGTACTTTTGTTGGCCTCAGACACTATAGAAAAAGAAAGAAAAGTTAAAACTATCTTAAACATTTCCTTCTTAATCTTTATTCTACTTCAGCTTCTGAACTTAATATTTTAATTGAGTTTTTTAATTTACTTGTTACCTCAGGTAGTCATGTTTAAATTGAAACTAATATATAATTTTTTCCATTGTTTATTTCATGAAAGGTTCCCATCTTAAAGTTGCTTCCTATTTGCTTCTACCTGCTATTCAGCTGGTTGTGGGAATTAGCCATCCCTCGTGGATTTCTCTGCCATTTTTCATTGGAAGTTGTATTGGGCTAGTGGATTGGTCTTTGACTAGCAATTTTCTAAGACTATTCAGGTGATTGCTTCTTGACTCTTTGTACATTGTTCTATTTCATTTTCTTTGTCAATGAATTTGATTTTATCATTAGTTAATGTTTTTAGTAGCTTATGTTCTGTTTCTTTTTTGTCAAGGTTGTGGAAGGCTCTCCAGTTTTGATGCAGGCTTTAGCATTTTCATGCTTTATGTGTATCAACTCCCTATAGAGTTCTCAAGTATGTTACAGTGGATAGTTGATTTTGTTAGTCTATTCAAAATATGTTCAACATTTGAGTGGACTGAAATTTGCTCTTCTGTTTCTCTTGTACTTTTTTACATCATGGTATGTACTATGTACTAGTTTTATTACTATAGGTCTGATTCTGTTTAAAGATTTTAGCTGAACCTTTAAATGAAATACAATACACTATTCCCTCTTCCTAGAATCTTATATTATGAAATTGACTTCATTGGAGTCTTTCCTGTGTCTAACATTTGTCCATTTAATAGTCTTTTCCCCATATTACTAATTTAAGATGGTTTGAAGTGTTTTCTTTCTATAAGAAAATTTTCCTGGACAGATATGAAGTATTTAGTTGCAAACTAGACTTTAGAGATTGATGACATTTTTGCCATTCTAGATGCAATTTTTATTCAATTTGCTCAATGAAATTGCAGATGAAATTTTAAGTTAAATTAATTATAAAGAAATAATATAATTGAGAACAAGATTAGAGTAGCTCTATGCATATGCTTAGCACATGTTTATTGTGAATTTATATTTGGTATATAAATATTATCCCCTTTTTAAAACTTTAATCCAAATATATGTAATATTTTAATTTGTTAGATTTATGTTTTCTATGTTATGTTAATATCTAATATGAGTTATATATTTAAATACATTTTAAAACAAAATAATACAAATGTGTTAAAAGTATTAATTAAAAATAAAAAATAATTTTTATAATAATACAATTATGTCAATATCTAATTACAAGTATTTAATTTTTATATTTAAATATTTAAATATAGTTTATATATTCTAATTAAATTTAATAAATAATTAATATTAATTACTTAGAAATATTTAAAATTAATATTATTATTAAAATATTAACAATAAGTTATAATAAATTATTTTTTATGTTTTTGCTAAAATATCAAAATATTAACTAATTTGAATATTATTTAAATACATATTTGTTACTTTATAATATCATGTCTAAAATAAATATTTTATTCTTGAAAAATACTTTTTGACAGCAATATCAAACATTCAAAACTTTCAAAAGCACTTCTAAAAAATACTTTTCCACAATACTTTCCAAAAATACGAACAAATGGCCCTAAAGTTGAGTTTAAGTGAAAGTCCAAGCGTAGGTCAAGCTTGATTGGTCCAAAGCACTAAAGACCCATATTTTATGAGAGTTCAGGTTAGGGTTTTGAAGCCCTAGAAGCTGGTCCCGCACATGCCAGATGAGAAGGTCAAAGCTTTTGAATAAAACAGAGAAAAGGGAAATGTTTTTAGTTTTTTTATTCAAGATTTTCGAAACTGATTTGAAAGGAAAAAACTCTTTTTTTTTTTTTTTGGGTTTAATGAGAAAGAAGAAGAGATTTTGACTAAAAAGAAAAAGAAGAAAGATATTTTTTGTGATAGCCACCGTGCACCGCCGCTGGATATTGGAGAACGTTGGGTTCCCGCCGCCGGAGAAAGAAGAAGAAGCTAGAGGCAAAAAAGACTGAGAAGGGAGAGCTTTTTTCATAAAAATGAAATATTGTTTTTTTTATGTGAAAGAGAGGAAATTTGCTCTCTACAGGCTCCCGCATTTTTGCCTTGTTTTGTAAGGGTTTCCCTGTTTTTTAATTACATCCTTAGTCCCTGCACGTTTTAATTTCATTCGAATTTTGAAATTGTCAAAAGTTATGATGGAAGTTGCTTTTGAGACCAAATTATAAACTTGTAAAAGTACAAGAACTTAAAGTGAAAATTTCCTAATAATGAAGAGCTGAGTTAAATAGCGGTAATAAAGTGTCATACGATCAGAAAAGTATGTATGGAGAAAAGGGAGTTTTGGACTAAATTTTAAGGATTAAATCATAAAATTTTCATTTTTATCGAGAAAGATTTTAAATGCAAATTTATGCACGAATTATCAAATATTAATGATAAGTACAACTATGGGAATTTTGAAGGTACCTAGTGCCACCATGAATGGAGTAAAGAAAAATGACAAGTGAAAAAGAGGCTAAAGTATAATTGACCAGACGGGCATTTTAACCATTTTATTTGCAATTTATATTGGAAATAAAATGTTTTGAGATATTGGATTCTTATATTTAATTTTAGTGAGACTTTGACCTTAACTTAGACCAAGCCTAAGGGATTTTAAAAGAAAAGAAAAATGTGAGAACCCCCACCATAGGAGAAAAATAGACTTTTCTCAATTGTTCTTCCTTTCAATCCAAACCAAAGTTTGATCTTTACCTTTTACTTTACCACTAAAAACAAGTAGAAAACATTCATCTAAGTTTGAATCCTCCATCAATCTCGTCATTCCAAAACTTAAGGTTTCATGGTTAGTGAGAGGAAACTATGGCAAGAGAAAGAAAGCTTTAAGCAAAGTTAGAAAATGAATTTTCACCATCACCATCATTAATATTTGAGATTTTAGCATGAGAAAGTTGTTGAAGCATGTGTAATAATGTTATGTTTATATATTTTTTATGAGAAACGAGGACCGGGTGGAAAAGATAACTTTGAGTGGACGAATAGGTGGATTCCCTAACTTCATCTTAATAAGATGGTTATGAGAAAACAATGGCTTTTGTGAACTTTAGTAATCCGGAGAAAATAGTGAAATGTATCAAACTTCACTTATTTGTGTTATATATTGTAGTAGTCCGTTTTTTAATGGTGTCAGAAATAGTGATTTCAAGATCACAATTTCGGTGAGTGAGTTTATATATATTAATAATTAATATTGAAGAGTAAAATATAATATTATGGTGAACTTTGATTGGATAGATTTTATTAATTGGTTAGTTAGTTAATGTATAAATGGTGTGTATCAAAAGTCAATAATTTGAAAAATGAGGTATCAGGACCTTATTTTCGTAAACTAAGCTTGTAAATATTTTTATCAAATATTTATGGAGTTTTTGCATTAATGAATTGAAATTTGGTCCGAAAATTTCAATGATTTGATAGTTAATTAATGAAAAAGAACTAAATTTTAAAAATGATAAAAGTTCAATCACTATAAATTTTTAATTAACCGAAGGACCAATTGAGCAATTCGATCTTATTTTGTAAGTCAAACGGCGGTGGAATCCAATTTTTATCCACTAACATTGTTAATTTGAGTTTAATATTAGTTAAACAAATTTAATTAAATAAACTATTATTAATTAATTTTTAATTAAAGATATATATTAAATTAAAGAAGACATCGACCATTTTTTCCATTAAAGAAGACATTGACCATTTTTTCCTTCTTTTACTCATTGATAGCAAGTTAATTTTGTGTGTTTAATGTACTTTTTTTTTTTCAAATTTTGAATAGAATTCTGCTAAGCTTGTGATTTCTTGTTTAAATTTTATCAGGACACAATTGGAATGCTGAAGTTAAAAAAAAAAAAAACAAATTGGGCTAAATTGAAACAAAAAGCAATAAAATGGGTTACATTAAAAAGTTGCAGAATTGGTGGTTGATAAAATTATCAAATTTTGATTTTGTCAAATCCTATAAATAGGAAAATATCTGATTTTTTTTGTTGGTTGTTAAACATAGTTTTAGGAGGAAATCATGTTAAAATTAACTTTTGAGAGGTGTATAAAAAGCCTTGTAATTGTGGCTTGGGAACGACAGGCTGGAGACTTGAATTCAAAACAATTTTTTCTTTCTTGTGTCTGTAGCTTGCCATCTCTCTCTCTCTCTCTCTCTCTCTCTCTCTCTCTCTCTCTCTCTCTCTCTCTCTCTCTCTCTCTCTCTCTCTCTCTCTCTCTTTCTTATTTTGGTGCAATTGTTGTATAAGTGCCCCCCCTTTTTCACCTATCATCATTGCATTAAAATCCATTCTCATAATCCAACAAAGCATGATTAATCTCATGCTCAATTGATCCCCATTTAGCTTTAGACCGGTCATCGTTCTGATCGAGAAAAAAAATTGATATTGGCTCTTCACTTGGTTGGTGTGACGGTTGTTGCCGACCACGTGTGGTGCTTGTTCTCGTTCGGCGCATAGGAGGTTTCTCGTGTTAATTTGAAGGTTCTACGCCATAGTAATCAGAGGTGCTAGTTTCGCCTGAATTTCCTATTGGATATGTTAGGAATGGAAAAATTAGTTGGAGATTAGGGGCGTTGTACCTTACTCCATAAATGGCGCCACCCTTCAACCCCACATGCCACCACACAAATACGCTGCCCTTCAACCCACACCATCGCACTTCAAACGTCGTTCCACCACTTCTTAAGACCAACGCCGGCACTGCCCAAACATACCAAAAACCACCGCTCCCCAAAGCCCTTAGCCACCATCGTGCTTAGTTAAACCACCGTGCGCCACCACCGCTCCTTAAAACCCAAACACCACTACCACAACCATGGTTCAAACTAGAAAATAAGCAATTGATGGTTTCCCGGCTTCTTTTAATCGAGGTCGCAACCAATTGTTAGTATCACTCGTCATCAACATTGATGACAAAGATTCAGAACCCTCTTCACCGCCATCGATACAAGATATTGGACTGAGTCGGCATCGCCGTCGAAGGAGATCAACAGCGAATGAGGTAGAAAATTCAAAAATTAGTTCCGACAAATTTTTCCTTTCTTAAAAAAAAAAAGAAAAGACCCATGAAAATAACCTCCTTCTTTTTTCCCCCTTTCTTCTTCTTCTTCTTCTTCTTTTCTATTTTTAAAATAAAACCCTAAACTCAATTTCTTCACGATGACAATGCCATAAACCGTCGCCATTCACCTCTCATTTTCCTCCCTAACCACTGCCGCTTCTTAAAGCCCAAACATCACCGTCCCTTATCCTAAAAAAAATTTGATAGTTGTTGAAACCACCAAATATAAATTTTCTACGCTCTTATTGAATTAAAAAGTAATATAGAGAAGTAGATTCGATCCCATAGGAACTAGGACTCCTAACAACGTTTTTACGTGACTAGATTCCAAAGTCGTGGAAGTTGTCATGCTTACGATTCATCGCGTGTTGAATTGAAAAAATAAATAAAAGCGGATTTTAGTTGATAAAAAATATAAAAGTTAATAGAATGAAATAATAACAGAACAATAATTGTAAAATAAAATTAAATAATTTAAATTAAATTGGAAAATCAAATATGTGAATTCTTAGTAGAGGTGCTCATGGGCCGAGCCGGGTCGGGTTCAGGCCGGGCCCATAAAAAAATTTCGGCCCGGGTCCTAGGCCCGGGCCCGGCCCGGCCCGAAATATGGGCCTAAAATTTTGCCCAGGCCCGGCCCGGGAAAAAAATCATAAGCCCGGGCCTGACCCGGCCCGGCCCATTTTTTAATAAAATACCAAAAATTTATTTTAAAAATTAAAAAAATTAAAAAAAGTATTTTAAAAATATTTTAAAAATATTTTAAAATAAAAAAATTAAAAAAGTATTTTAAAAATATTTTAAAAATATTTTAAAATTAAAAAAAGTATTTTAAAAATATTTTAAAATTAAAAAAATTAAAAATAAATATATTTATTATATCGGGCCAGGCCGGGCCGGGCCCGGGCCAAAAAAGTTGTGCCCGAGGCCCGGCCCGTTTTCTAAACGGGCCTCATTTTTTTGCCCAAGCCCATATTTCGGGCCTATATTTTTACCCAAACCCTCCCATATTTTGGGCGGGCCGTCGGGCCGGGCCGTGTCGCCCGGCCCATGAGCACCTCTAATTCTTAGCCTTAGCCTCGGTACACTCCTAACTTGAATCAATCCTTAAAAGTGGATTTTTCCTTCCAAACGATAAGTTAGTTATAGCGACCAAGGACGCCTCAATTGCCAAACCTTTCTTGTATAGTTTATTTCTGTACGACCTGCAAACCAACCATTACCGATTATCTAACCACGTAACACAAGTCTGCAATTTAAAATCTCAACAACCTTGTGATCTAGAAAAGTCCAACTCGATTTAACGGCCTCAACCGCGTAGGTCATTTAAATTTGATGATTATATCCCTTGACGGAATCCAATTAACTTTTTCCAACTAGACACACCAATTTGTTCGCAGACGACCGACTCACTTTCCCATTTGTACGCCAAAGCAACTCCCTCCCAATGTGCACTTTGAGCTAAAATTGGATTAACTTTGAAGGATGAATGTGACTATCTCATATTCCAGAGAGATAATGAATATCGTGTTGTAAGGTTTTAGCGCATATTCATTTTTCACGATTTTCGGTTGGAACGATGACTGGTCTAAAGGTAAATAGGGATTAGTTAAGCATAAGATTATTCATGCTTTGTTGGATTATGAAAATGGATTTTAATGTAATGATGATAGGTGAAAAGGGGAGGGAACTTAAAGAGCAATTGCACCAAAATAATAAAAAAAATAATGGAAATGGCAAAATGCTTTTTATACCTCTTAAAAGCTAATTTTAGCATGATTTCCTCCTAAAATTATGTTTAACAACCAATAAAAAATAATATATTTTTCTAATTATAGGATTTGACAAAATCAAAATCTGATAATTTTATCAGCCACCAATTTTGCAAATTTTCAATTTGGTCCCTTTTCTTGCTTTTTGTTCCAATTTAGCCCAATTTGTTTTTTTTTTTTTGAACTTTGACATTCCAATTGCATCCTGATAAAATTTAAACAATAAATCACAAGCTTAGTAGCATTCTATTCAAAATTTGATAAAAATGAGTACCTTAAACACATAAAATTAGCTTGCTATCAAATCCCCCTACTTAATCGATGCTTGTCCTCAAGCATTTTGTGTATTCCTATACTAGAAATCATTAAAAAAAAATTCAAAATCAAGTCTCCTTCCACAATCAAGCATAATGCAAATAATTTAAGTGAATCATGAATAAGCAGTTGCTAGGTTTAACCAACAAGCATTTTATAAAATTCTAACATTATGCAAAAGCGAACTACTTCACTAAATTAAAGTTTAATCAAACTTGCAAGGTGATCGTTTTCAAACAAGTTTGGGACGTGGTCAAATCTTTTTATGCGAAATGAGAGATGACAACCAAAGCACTTCACTTTGATTACTCAATTTGACATGTCTCTTAAAAAGATTATTTTTCCTTACTCATAGTGGAGTGTTGCAAGTTTCAGTTCGTCACTCGAATCTTTTGACGTGAAATGAGATGACAACCCAAACACCTCAATCCGGTTACTCAATTTGGTCACATTTCTGAAATCTTCACTCATAACTAAGCCATTAGCGGAGTATGTATATATATTTTACTATTTCAATTTTTTTTATAAATAATAAAATTACTTATATGAGACTCAAGTATTTTTATTAAGCAAGTTTAAAGAGCTTACAATTTCCATGAAATGTTGACTTAGCCATAATATTTTCAAAAAAACTTGGCAATCAAATTAAGCAATAAGTAGTTAGTCATGAATTACCCAATTATTTGAATTAACTAAGCATAGGAATTAAAGGTTCAATTTCAAAACAAATTAAGGAATAATCTCAGTATAAGAATTAACACATGTAATGAAGAATAAGTAATAGCATGTCATTTCCTACGAATCCCCCCTACTTAGCCCAAATTGCCCTAAATGTGCAATTTTAAAAGAATAATAAATAGAAGGGTTAAGTGTACTCCTCGTCTTAATTAGGCGGAGGGTGGTGGATGTGGTTGCTTTGTAATATAACGAGGATATTTGATATTTAAGCCCCTATTGTGTCTAGGCAAGCCTCAATATGGGTTAGTCATTCCTTCACAGCAAAAAGGGGCTACTCCTCTTGCTCCCTAGGAGTTGGATCATGTTGTCAATGAAAAATTGTTTTGAGTTGGAATAATTGCTCATCAACGAAGTTCTCAATTATTTTCATTTCCCTTTTCCCTTCAGTTTCTAATTCTAATAATGAAAAATTATCAGCAACTTGATTTTCTGTCCTTTTTCTATATAGAATTCATAAACCAAACTCTTGGAGGAGAAACACTTATCTCATTATTCTTGTTTTTGTTTCTTTTTTCTTCATTATGTACTTCAATGTTGAGTGGTCCGTATAGACATAAACTCGGTTCGCCATTAAGTATGGTCTGAATTTTTCACATGCAAATACAACTGCTAACATTTTTTTCTCTGTGGTAGTGTAATTGCATTAAGTTGGATTAAGTGTCTTACTTGCATAATGAATAGCATGAAAAACCTTGTACTGCTCCAATTGCATGATCACTCGCATCACATGTAATCACAAAAGGCTTTGTCTAATTAAGGCTAACTATAATGGATGTTGAAACTAATTTCTGTTTTAGAACATTGAAGGCCTCGATGCATTTTTTGTTGAACTCGAAAAGAATATCTCTTTGCAACAGTTAGCTTAATGGTTTCGAGACGTGTGAAAAATCATTAATGAATTGTCTGTAAAAGTCGACATGTCCTAAGAAATTTCTCGCTCCTCAAACATTTGTTAAATGTGTTAGCTTCTCTATTACTTCAATCTTGGCCTTATCGACTTCCAGACCTTTCTTTATAATTTGATGCCTGAGAAAGATCCCTTCTTTCACCATGAAGGAGGTTGTGTAAACACCCCATGAATGAATCTCCATAAATAAATTAATCATCCATGAATATGTTTAATCATTCTTCTAGCATGAATGTAGCTGGAGTGTTGCATAACCCAAACGATATCCTTCGAAAGGTATATGTTCCAAATGGACGTGTAAACATAGTTTTTTCCTGATCATCTAGGTGGTTAGGGATTTGATGGTATCCCGAATATCCATAAAAAAATAATATTCTTTTTTGGCCAATCGGTTAAGCATTTGGCCTATAAACAGTAGCGGGAAGTGATCTTTTGTAGTTGCATCATTTAACTTATTGTATTCGATACATACCCGTCATCCTATAACTAATGAGTAAGAATCAACTCATTTTTCTCATTTTTCACCATTGTCATTCTTCCTTTTTTTTTGGAACACATTGTGTTGGACTTACCCATTCATTCTCGAAGATAGGGTATACAATTTCAACATCTAACCACTTCATTAGCTCCTTATTGCCCACCTCTTTTATTGCTAGATTAAGGTGTCTCTGAGTGTCGACCACTGACTTTTTTCCTTCACCTAATACTATTTTATGTTGACATAAAACTGGATTAATTCCTTTAATATTGGCAATGGTCCATCCACTAGCTTTCTTATGAGCTTTAATTTCTGATACCTCTTTTTTTAAAACCACTTGACTTTTGGGATATACCACTTAAACCTAATTATTCGTTCAATTAACAAAAATTATTAAATAAAATTTCAACAGAATTCTATACTTGACTCGTAAATATTAAATAATACTATTTACGAACTCACTCATCGAATTTGTGGCCCCGAAACCATCATTTTTAAGACCACTAAAAAATGGGATGTTACACAAACCCCTAACATTTTATTTATAGAAGTGTTGGCAGCCCAATGGTCTTCGGCACGTCCTACGTCTTTGTATAAAGTTCATTGCACAAACGAAAATAGCCTTGGCATCCTTGGGCAACACGTCGACTTGTGTCGCGCCACAACATGTCTATGACGTGTCACAACATGCAATTCCTGCCTTGTGCCATTCGTCTTGTGCTTTGATGTCCTGGAAAGCTTGTGCATCACTCGACCTTTGCTTCCACATCAATTGGGCCTTTAATTCTTCATCTTACACACTCAATTAAACATATTAACACTACCTAAGGTTTGTGTCGGCCTATTGGGTCACAACACTTATAAATAATGTTAAAAACCACTTATTTTACTAATATTTAATCCTAAGTCCTAAATGCCGAAAACATAATACAAAATACTAGATTGTATAGAAAACAAACATTTTAAGTGTGAAATTAACATGAATTAACTACTACATTTGACGACAGGTGAGAGTTTATGTTGAAGAAATCCTTCCTATACGAAAGACTTTAAAGGAAGTGGATGCCAATGTGGGAAGGGTAATATGTGATGAAAAAGACTTTTCCTAGAGGAGCACTGATTTTGATAAAGATGGATGGATGGGAAAGAATAACCTAATCCTATAAATTCTGATGTTGTGTTGAAGTACTATGAGTAAAAAAAAAAAAAGTTTGAGGTGAAAAATTGAAAGGGCGCTCCAGAACAAAAAAAAAAGCAATATAGAAAAGAAGATGGTTTCTAGATGAAAACCTAAAAAGGCGTATCAAAACCAAGGTTGGATTCAAGTTGAAAACCTAAATCGTGTAGCTAGAATGTGCAATTATGATTCGTAAGGGTGGATTCAAATTGGAAACCCTATATGTGCTTTGTCATCATTAAAGCATGAAAGCATTTAGGATAGGTACATTCACATCATAACAAACATGAAATTCATTATGAACAGGTTATTCTTGAAAGAGATTTTAACAGGAATACTCTACCTTTAACTTGTTGAAACTCTAGACTATTTTTTCAAGATTGTTTTCAAAACTCAAGTTCATTATGTTTTCTCAAATTTCAATTAAGCAAAAAAAAAAAAAAAGTTCGAGGTGAAAACTTGAAAGGGCACTTCAGAACAAAAAACAATATAGAAAATAAAAGAGAGAGAAAAAAGAAAATAGGATTTCAAGATGAAAACCCAAAAAATGTGTCTTGAAACCAAGGGTGGATTCAAGTTGAAAACCTAAATTGTGTAGCTAGAATGTGCAATTATGATTCGTAAGGGTGGATTCAAGTTGGAAACCCTATACGTGCATTGTCATCATTAAAGCATAAAAGCATTTAGGATAAGTACATTTACATCATAACAAACATGAAATTAATTATGAATAGGTTATTCTTAGAAGAGATTTTAGTATGAATAATCTACCTTTAGCTTGTGGAAACTCTAGATAGTTTTCTCAAGACTATATTCAAAACTCAAGTTGATTATGTTTTCTCAAATTTCAATCTATTTTTTAAAAATCAAATATGTTTTCAAGAAATGGGTTGAGCCTCGAGATTGTTATCGAGGTCTTTTAATTGTCATTTTATCAAAAATCAATTTCGTTTTAAGAAATGGGTCAAGCCTCAAGATTATCGTCAAGGTCCTTTTAGTTGTCATTTTATCAAAAATTGAATATGTTTTCAAGAGATGGATCGGTTGTCGAGATTGACGTTGAGGTCCTTTCAATTTTCATTTTATCAAAAATCGAATTTGTTTTCAAGAAATGCGTTGAGCCTCAGAATTGTGCTGAGGTTCTTTCAGCTATCATTTTATCAAAAACTGAATCTATTTTCAAGAAATGTGTCAAGCCTCGAGAATTTTGTCGAGGTCCTTTCAATTTTCATTTTATCAAAATTGAATTTGTTTTCAAGAAATGGGTTGAGCTTCAAGATTGTTGTTGAGGTCCTTTCAATTATCATTTTATCAAAAATTGAATTTGTTTTCAAGAAATGGGTCGAGCCTCGGGATTACCATCGAGGTCCTTTTCGATTGTCTTTTTTTATTATCAAAAGTTAAATCCATTTTTGAAAAATTGGTCAAGCATCAGGATTATCGTCGAGGTCCTTTTAGTTGTCATTTTATAAAAAAATCAAATCCATTATCGTCGAGGTCCTTTTACTTGTCATTTTATAAAAAATCAAATCCATTTTCAAAAAATGTGTTGTGTCTCAAGATTATCGTTGTGGTCCTTTCGATTGTCTTTTTTTTTTTTTTTTATCAAAATTTGAAACTGTTCTAAAAATTGGGTCCAACATCAAGATTATTTTTAAGGTCCTTTTAATTTTCCTTTTATCAAACGTCAAATCCGTCTTTTAAGAAAAATGGCTTGTGTCTCATACATTGTCTATAAATCTTTACCTTATTCTTGTTTCACAACTAAGGGTGAGCGTTCAATCGAATCAAATGAAAAAATCCGAGTTAATCGAGTTGACGAATCTTATTTTATCATCCTAATTCGATTTAAAATTTTCTTGAATCGAGTCGAGTCGAGTGAGATGAAATTTCAATCAAATATATTTGTTCGAGTTAAATTAAAAAAAATGACTTTAGGTCCTTGTAGCCATTGCCACCCACTGTAATCAAATTTGTTATTAACTTTCATCCTCTCATAATTTATTTATTAATCTTTTATATGGGTTAGCTATTTTGTTTGCTTAATTAGTCGCTTCAATTATCTTCTGAATCTTGTCACAATGTATTTTGAAATTAAAAAATATATATTAAATGTAAAAAATGTGATTTTTTAATAAAATTTATTTTAAAGATAAAATGTGAAATTGATACCAACAAAAAATTTAAACACGAATATTTTATCGCATCATTAATAATTCAATTTTTAACATAAATTGATAAAGATTCAAATTATTAAATAATTCAATAATATAAATAATACAAAATGTGAAATTTAATTCAATAATATAAATAAACATAAATTCGAAAAAAAAAGTTTTGGGAGGAAGCAAAAGGAAAAAAGTTTTTGGGGGTTCAGGGGAAGTAAAAGTCTTGGGGAAAAAGTAAAAGGAAATTGTTTTATGGAGATTTAGGAGAGTAAAATTTTCGAGGGAGAAGTAAAAGTTTTAGGGTGAAAATAAAAGGAAAAAAGTTTTGGGGATTTGAGGGGAAGTAAAATTTTTTGGGAAAAAATAAAAGGGTTTGAGGGGAGGTTGGGGGTAGGAAAGTAAAAGGGTTTGATATTTAATTTATTCAAATTATTCGATTTTGAAAATTTAACTCGATTCAAACTTAATATTCGAAAAAAAATCGAGTTGATTCGATTAACTCGGTTAATTTGATTGGAATAATTCGAAATTTGACTCTCTTTTTTCAATTTTTTCGAGTCAAATCGAATTTTGTTCACCCCTATTCACAACAATAGGCAAAAAAGGCAATTGAAGTCATTGTATTTCGTCTAGATCCTGTGATTTTTTACTCTTAAATTTGGGGACTAAGTTTGTTCCTATTTTATTCTTAGTTTATTATTTATTATTAATGATATTAGTATTATTTTCTTTGTTGTTGTTTTTTGTATTTTTATCATTTCTTGTATTATACTCATTTTTATTATTTAATTATTAATATAATATAAAAATGAAAAAGGAGAAAATTTACAAATTTCTATCTTATATATGTGGTTGGGAAAGGTAAACCTACATATATATTATATTTTATAAATATATTTTTGTATATATAGCTGCATTTGGAGCTTGGGAAGTTATCATATATGTTCATCTATAAAAGTACGAATTTGAATTTGAAAAAAAATTTGAACTGATAAGAGTACATTTTATTATTTATAATTTAATTTATAATTATTAGTTATATCTCTATTTAAAATAAGTTGTGATAACTTTATTGAATCTAAAATAAAATTATAATTTAAATAAAAGTTCAAAATATTATTTTAAAAATTCTGAATTGTTTTTTATTTTTTATAGATAAACCTTTTTTAATTTTCATATATATTAACATAATAAAATAAAAGTATAACTTAAATAGAAATATATAAATAGAGATTGATTTTTACCTTTTAATGATTATTATTGATGAAGTTGTAAATTAATGAGAGATTTTTTTTAAAAAAAAGTAAAAAAAATTTAATTACCATATAATATTTCAATAATTATTTTTTAATTATTATTTTAAATGTGTTTATTAATTTAATATTAATATCTTGTATATTTAATTAAATTTATATAAATATTTTTTGTACTCATCATGAACAATTTTTATAATTGGTGCATGTTGTTTTACTTTTTTATTTTAATTATAGTATACTTTTTAACATAGTTCTAAATTTCAATTTTTATTTATAAAATATTATTTATTTTAAATGTTACTTTATTAAATATGTTATAAATTATAAAATATTTATTTTTAATTATAAAAAACAAATGTGACTCAAGTGAGAAAGATATCTAGTATAGAGTATAAGTTTAAAAGTTGGTTTTAAATACTAAAAAGAGAGTTTAAATATGATAAGTTAGTTTGGAGAGATTAAAATTCATTGAAGGAGAAGAGGCGTGGGTGAAAGTAAAGGTGACCAAAATTTAATTCGATTCGAAAAAAATCAAATTTCGAAATAATCGAATCAGGTTATTTGAGTCAAATCGAATAAGTAATTCAAGTTACGAGTTCGAGTCAAGTTGAATTTTACAATTCGAATAATTTGAATAATTCAAATAACAGATCGGTGTAAATACCCTTTTGATCATTGCCAATTTTGAAAATGAGCAAATTGGTTTTTCTCTCAACAAAAATTATAAAAAAATTCAAAATAATTTTAAAAAATTCAAGATAACTTTTAAAATTCAAAATATTTATAAAAATTCCAATATTTATATTTTTAAAAAAATTATAAAAATTTAAAAAATCTAAAAATATATATATAAAGAAAGTTAAGATTTTTAAAAAATTTTAAAATAATAATTTTAAAGACTTAAATAAGTTAATTAATTATTCAAATTTATCATACTAAAGTATCTTTTTATAATTATTTTGTTTTAAAAATTTTTTCAAATATATACGGTTTCAAATTTATATGCTCTAAACATAGAATTATTTATAATATAACAAGATTTTAATTTAATATGTTTAATTTTTTTAATTTAATTCGATTTAACTTGACTCGAATTTTATTTCACTTAACTCGATTTAAAAAAAAAATTATATTGAGTTAGAATGAAAAATGAGAATCATCAACTGGATTGATTCAAAATTTTTTTCACTCAATTCGAGTGGTTGAAACAATATCCTTAAATGAGTAAGATTGTTAGTACTAGTTTTCAAAGGCAGTTTTGATTTTTTTAAAAGAACTCTAAAAAAGCACTAAAAGGAAAACAAGGGTAAACATGGAAAAGAGGAATGGGAAAGAGAAAAAAGGAAGTGTACCAATTAGACTATTGACCAGAAAAAAGAATATTTAACATTCAATTTTTTTAGCGGTATTTTAGATTGTAAACTGCGTTTTTTTTTTTATTTGTTTTTATGAGCATGATGCACTTAATGATTTGAAGTTTTTTCTTTCAAGTCTTATGTTAATTTCTATGTTAATTTTTTTAATTTCTATATTTTTTTATTGAATTCTTTTACTTTTCCTTTCAAGGTTTAATGGGATATATTAGATAACGTAATACGTAATAATTTCAAATTATTACTCATATTATGGTAAATTTATGTGTGTGGATATAGAGAGATGTTCTTTTGGATGCTAAAAAACTTAGGATTTAATTGTATAAACAATATGTAAATCTTTGGCAATAAAAAAAAATGTAAATGTGTGTTTCATGAAAGACTACAGTGAGATTATTTTTTCATCAATATTTGATGCAATATGAATTCATTCAACGACTGCAAAAATCTCATTATCTCTCTTTTAATCTAAGTTGTAGATTGCAATGGATCCCCTAGAAAAAAAATTCACTCTAATCGACACCTTCATTACTTTCTTGAAATTTGTCAAGCTTTTTACCAAATCTTCTTCATTATGTTTGTTGGTAATGTAAGGTGGGTAATTCACATTAGTTGAGAAAACGCTTTTAAGGAGTCTAAATATAACCTTACTTCTTAACTTTATTGAGTAATTGGGGATAAGGCCTAGCACACGCGCCGCTGCTACCGCCTGGCTCGGATCCGTACACATACTGCACATGTTTTTTTTTGAATAAAATTTCTATTCCTTTTATCATAAATACTTTTTTTGTTTTCAGAATATTTTTTCAGTTGCAGAAAATCTTCTGGCTGTTGCAGAATATTTTCAACTGAGGAAAATCCTTTGCTATTTTTGGAAACTGATACTACTATTTTACCATTTTGCCCCTTCAAAACCAGTATAAATAGAAGGTCATTCTTCTCATTTTACAGAATAACAAGCAAACAACAATCTCTTCTTTGCCTTTCTTAGCTCGCATGTTTTTTGTTTAGAAAATTTTTCTAACCAAGTTTTCAACTTTAGTTTCCAGTCTACTTTTCCGAATACTTTTGATCAGAGCAATACCATTTGTGTTCCACCTTCTTTATTCCGGTGTGCGGATATTGAAGTATTATGTTAACCTCGGAGGCGATGTCCATTATACAATTACACCGATCTGCACAGATTTGCTTTTAAGGCAGTGGTTTTTTGACAACACAGTAATTATTTTATTTATTTACGCTCAGTTTATTTATCCTATCAGTGCTATCTATTTCGTTTTGCAGTAGTATATTTCCAACAATTTAGAATCAAATCTCTACTATTGTTTAAATACGTTTGTCACAATGAACCTGGTTAAGAACAATGCCAAGTGGATTGTAGACACAGGCTCTTCCAAAAACTTCCATGCCAATAAAGAAATGTGCACCGAGTTTGAAATTGTAGCTGAAGGTGAACAAGTCTACATAGGTAACTCGAGAAATTCAGAAGTACTCGGTAAAGGAATGATCTTACTCAAACATACTACTAACAAAAGATTAACATTGAATAATGTTCTTTGTGTACCTACCCTATGTAGAAATTTGATCAGTGGTAGATTACTAAATAAAGCTAACATTAAATTAGTCTTTGAATCTGATAAACTTGTACTTTTCCATAATGGAGATTATGTTGGGAAAGGTTATCTGAGTGGAGGTTTATTTGTGATTGAGACTATGCTTAATAATAATAAAGTCGCCACTTCTTCTTTTATTGTTGAATCCCTTGATATGTGACATGTCTGATTAGGTCATGTGAATATTCATTCTCGAAAAAAGCTCCAAAAAATGAATCTACTCTTAAATATAGATGATAGTAGCTTTAATAAATGCAAAATTTGTGTTGAAGCCAAGCATGCTAGACCTTCCTTAAAAACTCTTACTCATAGGAAGACTAAACTTTTAGAGTTAGTTCATACTGATCTAGCAGACTTTAAAAGCACAGAGAGTAAGAGTGGAAAATGCTACTATATCGCCTTTGTAGATGACTACTCTAGATATACAAAGGTTTATCTTCTAAGATTAAAAGATGAAGTTGATAAAACTTTTCTTATTTATAAAGCAGGAGTAGAAAACCAGTTTGATAGGAGAATAAAATGTCTTAGATCTGATAGAGGTGGTGAATATAACACCAATTTCCTTAAAGAAGTCTGTGAGAAAAATTGAATTATATATGAGTTTTCTGCTCCTTATTTCCTACAACAAAATGACATAGTTGAAAGGAAAAATAGAACTATAAAGGAAATGATAAATGCTTTACTACTAAGTTCTGGTTTACCTGACAACATGTGGGGGGAGGCCGTACGTTTTGCAAACCACATTCTTAATAGAGTGCCTCATAAAAAAATAGATTGTACTCCATATGAGTTGTGGAAAGGTTATGCCCCAAATCTGAAATACTTGAAAGTGTGGAGGCGTTTAGCAAAAGCAGGCTTGTCTGCTTTTAAAAAGAGCACTATCGGATCTAAAATTATTGATGTTGTATTTATTGGGTATACTCTAAATAGTGTTGCATATAGATTCATGTCTTTGCATGATCATTCCATATGTGAATCTAGAGATGTTGTTTTCTTTGATAATGTGTTTCTTTTAAAGAACTCTAGCATAAGTACTGATATACAGTTAGATGAGCATATTTATTCCTCTAGTACACATAATAGAGACATTCTTAATAATTATGCTAAATTTATTATGAGCAAAAGACAAATGAAGGTCACTAGTTTCATAACTGATTTCCTTTGTAACGCCCCAAAAATATCTTGCTTTTAATTTGTGCAAGCATGTCAAATAATTTAATTTGGTCTAGTGGATAAGTGTTGGGTGTGTGTGCGTTGGGTTCCGAGTTTGAGCCCTTTTTCCTTGAATTTGTTTAATTTTAACTCAATCTCTATCTTTGATCTTTCATCTTAAATCATATTTCCATGCAAGTTATGACGGAATGAACCTATTGGTTCTGTGGTAAGGCATTTGTTAGCTTACCCTTGGGTCCTGTGTTCAAGTTCCTGTGTTTGCAAAATAAGAATTCTTTATGTTTCCTTGCTATTGTTCGGTAGTTGAGTTATATTGGAATTCTTAAAAAACTGATGGATTAGGATTTGTTTGAATTATTATTTTTAATTTATTAGAATTATCAAAATCTCTAAGTTTACTCAACAAATAACCGTCCATATCCCCACTTTTTCCTTCACGTTTGTTTTTTTTTTCCCTCTTGCGCTTCTCTTTTTCTTTTCTTTCATCTTTCATTGAGTTTTCTTTCATTGTCAGTTAATTCTTGATAACTGTCATAGTATTTCCTTCTGTGTTCGTGCGTGGTTTCACTTTTCAATCATACTTCAAGTGTAGTGTAAGTTTCGTTAAAGTATATTTTCTGTTATTTAATCTTTAGTTTGTTATTAAACAAGATTTGGGTTATTGGTGTGAATTTTCGTTCAACTTTATAATAAAATTTCTTATGATTGTTGGTTAGGCAAAGTTTTGGAAAATCAAGTTCTTCCAGTGGAGTAAGCCTCATTTCGGATGCTGTTCTTCGGGTGGTAAGAGTTTGAGTTTGGTTTTGGGATTGATTTTATAAGATAAAAGAATATGTTTTTGGATGGTTTATTACATTAAGTTGAGGTTGTAATTGACGTATTGTGGTACTGTTTGTAGGGTTTGTAAGTTTTCGATACTGTGGGTGATTAATTTCGATATCAGGTGTGTGAAATCAGCCCCAAAACTCGACCAAAGCTTGATAAAATAATGAAATGGAACTATTTTTTTAAATTGCCCAGTGTCACACTGCCATGTGTGTAGGCCGTGTGACTAATTGAGTGTTGCTAAGTCGTATGGAGCATATGGTTGTGTGTGTTTTGCAGCTAGTGTTGGTAGGCCATGTGGGGCACATGGCTGAGTGAGATTTTTGCAGACCACGAAGGTAATTAATTGAATCATGACCTCAAGCTTGTCACGATTTTTTTTGCACTTAAGAGTTGGAGGCATTATTTGTATGGTGAGAGATGCATCATCTACACCAATCATCAGAGTCTTAAGTACCTCCTTACTCAGAAGGTGTTGAATCTTAGGTAGTGTCGTTGGATCAAATTGCTTAAAGACTATGAATGTTTGATTAAGTACCATCCTAGTAAGGCCAATGTGGTGGCCGATGCTCTTAGTTGAAGATCTATAAGTGATTTGAGGGCGATGTTTGCTCGCCTAGGTTTGTTTGATGATGGTGGGATTCTGGCTGAGTTACAGGTTAAGTCATCTTGGTTGGATGAGTCTTTGATTAGTCAGGTTCAACAAATGAATGAGGGTAAGACAATGGACTTCAGATATAATGATGATGGTATTTTGTGTTTCCTGGGTCATACATGTATGCCTAAGGATGTGGATCTGATATGGTCTATTTTGTGGGAAGCTCATAGTAGCTCTTATGCTATACATCTCGGTGGTAATAAGATGTATCGTGACTTCCATAACTTGTATTGGTGGCCTAGGTTGAAACATGAGGCAATCAATTTTATGTCCCATTATTTGACGTACCAACAATTTAAGGTTGAACACTAACTACGTTCAGAATTACTTCAACTCGTTAAGATTCCATTGTGGAAATGGGAATTGGTAACTAAGGATTTTGTTAGTGGGTTGCCTTTGACACCCACTAAGAAAGATTTGATTTGCATTGTTGTAGATCGGTCGCTCACTTCATTTTGGTTAGGACCGACTACTCCTTGCAGAAGTTGGCAAAGCTTTATATCTCTGAGATTGTCCGACTTCATGGGGTTCCAAAATCTATTATTTCAGATCAGAATCCTCGTTTCACTTCCTATTTTTTTACAGAAGATACATGAAGCTTTGGGTACTCGATTGGATTTTAGTACGGCATTTCATCCTCAAACTGATGGTTAGTCTGAGAAGGTAATTCAGATTTTAGAGGATATGCTTCAAAACTGTGTGATTGATTTCGAGGTACTTGGGAGGAGTTTTTGCTGCTGGCTGAATTCGCTTATAATAATAGTTTTCAATCTAGCATTCAGATGGTGCCTTATGAGGCGTTGTATGGTTGGAAGCGTCGCACTCCACTTTGTTAGACTGAGTTAGGTGAGAGGAAGGTTTTAGGTCCTGAGTTAGTGGCCGAGACTAAAGATAAGGTTCGTTTGATTCGAGATTGACTTAAAGCCGCTTCTGGTAGATAGAAGTCCTAAGCAGACCTTAAGAGGTGAGACATTGAGTTTGAGATAGGGGACTATGTTTTTCTTAAGATCTGTCCTTGGAAAAAGGTTCTTAGATTTGGTCGTAAAGGTAAGTTAAGCCCTCGATTTATTGGGTCGTACCGGGTTTTGAGGTGAGTTGGGCCAATTGCTTATCAGCTTAAGTTACCTCTAGAGTTGGATCACATCCATGACGTATTTCACTTGTCTATGTTGAGACATTATCGATCTGATCTTTCGCATGTAGTTCTAGTAGAAGAGATTGAGTTAAGGTCATATTTGTCCTTTCAAGAGGAGCGAATACAAATTTTAGATCATGAGGTTTGGGTATTGGGCAGAAAGACTATTCCTTTGGTTAAATTGCTTTGGTGAAATCATGGTTCCAAAGAAGCCACTTGGGAGCCTAAAGACTTGATGAGTCAGCAGTATCCTCATCTCATTGAGTCAGGTAAATTTTGAGGCCAAAATTTCTTTTAGAAAAGAGAGTTGTAACGCCCTAAAAAATTCTTAGTTTAATTTGTGCAAGCATGTCAAATAATTTAATTTGGTCCAGTGGATAGATGTTGAGTGTGTGGGCATGGGGTTCTGGGTTTGAGCCATTTTCCTTGAATTTTGATAATTTTGACTCAATCCCTATCCTTGATCTTTCAGCTTAAATCTTATTTATATGCAAATTATGAAAGAATGAACTTGCTGATTCGGTGGTAAGGTATTTGTTAGCTTACCCTTGGGTCCTGTGTTCAAGTCCCTGGGTTTGCAATGTGGGAATTCTTTTTGTTTTCTTAATATTGGTTGGTAGTTGAGTTATATTGGAATTCTTAAAAAAAACCGATGGATTAGGATTTGTTTGAATTATTATTTTTAATTTATTAGAATTATCAAAATCCCTAAGTTTACTCACCAAATAACTGTCCATATCCCCACTTTTTCCTTCACATTTGTTTTTTTTCCCTCTTATGCTTCTCTTTTTCTTTTCTTTCTTTTTTCATTTAGTTTTCTTTCATTGTCGGTTAATTCTTGATTACTATCATCGTATTTCCTTTTGTATTCATGTGTGGTTTCGTTCTTCAATCGTACTTCAAACGTAGTGTAAGTTTCATTAACGTATTTCTATTATTTAAGCTTTACTTCGTTCTTAAACAAGATTTGGGTTATTGGTGCGAATTTTCGTTCAACTTTATGTTAAAAGTTCTTATGATTGTTGGTTAGGCGAAGTCTTGGAAAATTGAGTTCCTCCAGCGGAGTAAGCCTCGTTTTAGAAGCTGTTCATCAGGTGGTAAGAGTTTGGCTTTGGTTTTGGGACTGATATTATAAGAGAAAAGAATATGTTTTTGGGTGGTTTATTATGTTAAGTTGAGGTTGTACTCGATGTGTTGTGGTACTGTTTGTAGGGTTGGTGAGTTTTTGATACTGTGGATGATCAATTTCGATATCAAGTGTGTGAAATCAACCTAAAAACTTGACCAAGACTTTATAAAATCGTGAAACAAGGCTATTTTTTTAAACTGCCCAACGTCACACGGCCGTGTGTGCACGCCATGTGACTGACTGTTTGTTGTCACACGACTGTGTGTTTTGTAGGCCGTATGAACGACAATAAAGTGTTTCTTGCTTTCAGAAATGGGTTAAAGTCATGGGTCAGACATGAATTGAAACTTGGAGCTGTCCAAGACTTATCGAAAGCCATGATAGCAGCGAAGTCCGTAGTCAAGCTGGATTTGAGAAAAGACAAGCTTGAGTCTTCCGAGTCCGAGGAAAAGGGCGTATGTGGGGGGAACCACGAGGAAGATAATGGCAATGAAAATGACAATGGTGGTAATAGGAAACCACAAGTTGGGAAGGGGAAACCCAACAAACTGAAGGAAAAGAGGAGCAAGATGAAATGCTTCATTTGTGACGATTCACATATACTGAAGAGATGTTAGAAGAGATCTATGCTTTCAGGAAATGACAAGCTTGAAAGAGAGGCCGAGAGACTTGGGTCAAGCGCAAGTGGTGTCAAAGCCAAGGAGGCCAAAGAAAGCAAGAAGTCAATAAAGTGCTTCTTGTACGATGGTCTACATAGGTTGCGGAGCTATTCGAAGAAGCCTGTCGTCAAAGAGGATGATGGGTCAGAAAAAGCGCCTATGAGACTTGGTTCAATCATGGGAAAAGTTGAAGCCAAGAGGGCAAGAAGAAGTGAGTGAAATGCTTCTTGTGTTGTGGTTTGAATGAGTTACAAAACTATCAAGAGAAATCCAAGTTAGTCGTGATCAAGAGAAAGGCAGCAATGGAGCTTGTTGAGTCATCGGAGAGGCTTCCCCCAAGGAAGAGGTGAGTTATGCAAAAGACTTAATGGAAAAAGTAGCGATGCAAACATTGAATTTAGGACCAATAAGACTCAATTCAGGGAAAGTGACGGAGCTTGCTGAGTCGTCAAATAGGCTTGCGCCCAAGGAAAAAGTAGCAGTGCAAACATTGAAGCTAGAATCAATGAGGCTCATTTATGTTGAATCATTGGAAGACCTACCATCTATGAGAAATGTAGGTTATGCATCAGACTTTGGAAAAATGGTGATGCAAACTAGATAGTCGAGCCAAGTAAATGCACTGAGTAAGGTAAATCGTGAACACTGTGGTAGTGTTTTATATTTTAACTTACCATTGGCTTGCCACAAACGTAGAAGCCTTTTCAAAGTTTTGAAGTGAGAAGCCAAGGGGTTGTGGGCATGCTGAAGCATAATTGTGTAGATCAAGTGGATCCTAATCGAGGCAAGTCATAATTTGGGCAAGTGAAAGCAATGACTTTTTGTGAATGAGATGTACGAGCGAGTGAAAAGATTCAATTTAAGAAGCGCTGAAAGCCGAGGCAAAAGTTCCAAGAGCTGGAACGACCCACTAGTGAGACTAGTCAGGAGAAATCCAAGGCATCAAGAAAGTTTCGAGGCGAATCAAGTTTGTGTCATTCCGAAGGTGCAACGAGGGGGTTACGAGAATGGGTGAGGGAGAATTTCACGGGCCAAAGTGCAAAGCCCATGACCATCGCAAAAAATACATCCCATGAAGGTCTATCGGTTAGATAGGGATCACTTGACCCACGAAAACTAGCCTAATTCAAAGAATTGATGAGTAAGCCTGTCTATTTGAAGCTTGGGTGGCCTAATGAAGCAGATATAGAAATTTAAGCTACCTTGGTAAATAGGGAAACTAATCTTAGAAAAATTGAGGAGAATAATATCTAGTAAGATTAGATTTTATTTGATTATGTAAATATTGTAAATCCCTTAATTGTAGGGATAGACTTCATCTCGCCCGTTGATGTAAATTTAGCTAAACCGTTGGATTTGGGGAAGCTCAACTATAACTAAAGAGCCTCCCCTTCAGTTGAAAGACATCCATTGTTTCTGTATTCTTTAAGAGTGAATACTAAATTGAGAGACTCAAATACCTTCTATGCATTGTTTTCTATGGCTATTGTGTTTTTTTTTTAGCATTCTTTTGGCTTTGTGTTGCTTTCACTATATAAATTGGTGCCTTGGAGGAATTCTACGAGAATCACCATTTTATAGGAGTTAGGCTGACTTACCTTCATTGAGTAATTGGGGCTCAAGGCCTAACACATGTGCATTGGCCGGCCTGGTCCGTGCCCATGTCCGTGTTAACACATACCATGCGTGTTTCTTTTTTAATAAAATTTATGTTTCTTTTAACAGAAATATTTTTTTGTTTTCAGAATATCTTTCAGTTACGAAAAATCTTCTGACTATTGTAGAATATTTTCGGTTGAGGAAAACCCTTTGTTATTTTTTAAAATTGACATAGCTATTTTACAATTTTGCCCCATTCAGAAAACAATATAAATAACAGGTAATCCTTCTTATTTTACACAACAACAAGCAAACAACAATCTCTTCTTTGCCTTTCTTAACTCACCTGTTTTATGTTCAGAAAATCTTTTTGGTCAAATTTTTGACCAAGTTTTCATCTTTAGTTTCCAATCTACTTTTACAAATACTTTTGAAAAGAGCTATATCATTTGTGTTCCAGCTTCTTTATTCAAGTGTACGAATATTGAAGTACTGCGTAAACCTTGGGGGCGACGTCCACTACACAATTACACCGATCAGAGAAGATTTGCTTCTAAGGCAGTATATTATATTTCCAACAATGTTCATGAGTTTATTTCAAGTCTTTCAAGCAATTACTTGATTAGTCCATTCACTTTTTAATCATTTTAGGTTATCAAATTACCTTGATCATGTGTGCTTTAAAAAGCATGCTAAATTGTGTTTTATGTTTAAGTTTTTAATATTAAGTTTTTTAATATATTTTTTATTCATTTATTTTATTTCCCATCATTTCAATTTTTTTTAAAAAATAGATTTAAAATTTTACAAGATTCATTAAATGTTTTGTATAAATGTCTTGGAGTATCGTGGATTCGATCAATTTTATAGTAACATATAAATTTCATTTGCTTTATTAAATATTTCTTTAAATCATCATGATGCCATGAATTCAATACTTTTTAAAATTCAATAAATTTCAACAATATAATTTTATTTTGTTTCTTAAAAAGAATATTTTTTAAATCCCCAAAATGTCACGACTAATTAATTTTTTTAAAATTTAAATTATTTTTCAGTCCATTTTTTAAAAATATATTTCATTAAAACATTTGTCCTATATGCATTATCATAATTAAAACATGAAAGCATTTAGGATAAGTACATTCACATCATAACAAACAAGAAATTCATTATGATTAGGCTATTCTTGAAAGAGATTTTAGTATGAATACTCTGGTTATAGCTTGTTGAAACTCTAGACAGTTTTCTCAAGACTATTTTCAAAACTTAAGCTGATTATGTTTTCTCAAATTTCAATCTATTTTTTTCAAAATAAAATATGTTTTCAAGAAATGGGTCGAGCTTTGAGATTGTTGTCGAGGTCTTTCAATTTTCATTTTATTTGTTGAGTATGCTTCATATTTCTATGAAATTTGAGAGATAATCTTCTAGTTAAACTCTGTTTGTTTATTTCAGTCAAACTCTGTTTAGTCTAGATTATTTTATTATTATTTGACCTACGAATTTAGCCTGTAAATAGGATCTTTTACAACCTTAGAAAATATACCCATTAAAATACTAGAACTCATAGCACTTTTGGAGAATTTTGTGTTTACGTTTTGAGGGTTCTTTGTTTTTGGGTTTCGAGGTTTTGTTTTTATCTCCATCTTTTGTACTCTTCATTCTTTTATCATTATAGTAACATTATCTTTCTCTGTGATTTTTTATCCTCTTTAGAGGAGTTTTTCCACATTAAATTTATGTGTTCAATTTCTTAATTTCTTCTGCTATTTTTTACTTATTTGTTGCTTAATTGGGTCGATCCCTAACAAGTGGTATTAGAGCTACTTCAATTTTTGTAGATCAGCCCGTTCAGAGATGGCAGTAACAAGGTTTGACACTGAGAAGTTTGATGGCGTCACAGATTTCAATTTGTGGCAAGTTCGGATGATGGCAATTCTAGTTTAGACCAACCAAAAAAATGTTGTTATCGGGAAAAAGCCTGAGAATCTAGATCAGACAGAGTGGGAAGAGGTTGATTAAAAGGCCCTGTCTGTAATCCAGTTGTGCCTCACGAATAGGGTATTGTAGGAGGTATTGATGGAGAAAACCTCATTCGCCTTGTGAAAAAGGTTAGAAATCCTTTATGTGACTAAGTTTCTAACTAATCGTTTAGTGTTGAAACAACATCTATTTACGTTTCGCATGAACGAATGTAAGCTTCTTAGAGATCGCATTAGTCAATTTATTACTCTTTTGAATGATTTAAAAAATGTTGAGGTTAAGATTGACGATGAAGATTAGGCTATGCTATTATTGTACTCTTTACCCTCTTTATACAAGTCTTTTAGAGAGACCCTGATTTATGATAGAGGCAAACTCTCGTTCGAGGATTTGAAGGGTCATTTGTTAAGTAAATACAAACCCGACAATGAGTTTGGTTCAGATAGCACGGCAGATAGGTAAGCTTCCATTTTTGTAGCATCAAAGAAGCGAGACAAAAGGTGTTGCTATTGTAAGAAGTTAGGTCACGTTAAAGCAAATTGTTATAAACTACGAAATAAAAGGGTTACTGAAAGTAACGACAAAGATGTAGCTAGTGCTAATTTGGTCAACGAAATTAGTGAATTGTTAATATCAACGAGTGATAGCTCCAAGCTTACGGCCGAGTAGATCCTAGATTCGGGATTTTCTTTCCACGTGTGTCCCAATAGAGAATGGTTCTCCACATACAGTTCAGTTGAAGGTGGAGTTGTGCGCATGGGAAACAATTCATCCAGTAAGGTAATCGGTATTGGTACTATTAAAATTATGATGCACAATGGGATGATTAGGACAGTTTTAGATGTCAGGTATGTACTTGATTTATGAAAGAATCTCATCTATTTGAATATTTTAGACTCGAAAGTTTGTAGAATCAACATCAAGTCGAGAAGCATTAAAGTGTCTAGTGGGGCTATCATTTCGTTAAAAGGTAAAAGGACTGTCTGTCTTGATATTATGGAAGGTTCTATATTGACCGGTGAAACCAGATGTCCCTCGTTTGTTACGGAGTCGAAGTCAACTCGTTTGGAGTGGAGACAACTTGGTCATAGAAAGGAAAAATGTATGACCGTTTCATTGAAGAGAGGTTCTTTTTTAGATGCATGTTTTGAAAAGTTAGGGCACTATGTTTGTGAAAATCAGACTCGGGTTAGTTTTGATTTGGCAATGCAGAAGTCGAAGGCTAGAAGTCTTCCAGCTTCTAAGCACATATTTAACTTAGTTAATTCTCTGCATAGTTCAAAATAGGCCCATGGCGGGCTTTGACAAAGATGGCGTTGTGGAAATACGAGTCAAGGTAGAGATTTGTTGAGTATGCCTCATATTTCAGTATAATTTGAGAGATAATCTTCTAGTTAAACTATGTTTATTTGTTTAAGTCGAACTCTGATTAGTCTAACTTATTTTATTATTATTTGACCTACGAATTTAGTCTATAAATAGGCTTTTTTACAACCTTAGAAAATACACCAATTAAAATATTAGAACTCATAATACTTTTAGAGAATTTTGTATTTACGTTTTGAGGGTTTTTTCTCGGGTTTTGGGTGTAACACCCCAAACTCGGCCTAGACGTTATGGCCAAATCTGGTAATGTCACATGGTAGTGTTTTTTGAAAAAGTGAGTTGTCGTCAAAAACCTCTTACATATATAACCTCTTGACAATATCTTATGTTAATTCTAGGATGTGTCGTTCATTTTCAAAACGTAATTCATAAAGTTACTCTATTTCAAAACGTTATTAATTTTCAAAATGTCACTTATTGCAGAAGCTTTTTAAAACAGTTGCATAATTAAGTGAATTTTGTTAAAAGGTTTGGTTCTTTTTGAAAACTCGATTATCCCTACAACTAGCAGTTATAAATCAAAACAATAAAAATCCTAAATTAAAAATATAAATCCAAAGAGGCCATGATACAGTAAAATCCCCAATATAAAATCAGAATCAAAATTAAGCACTTAAATGGAATGAAGTAGGTCGTGTGGCCACCGCTGAGTCCTCCGCCTCACCGATCTTCCTGTGACTAGGGATTACCTGTACAGATAAATCAGAAGGGTGAGTTTACGAAAACTCAGTGTGTAATCCCATATATACAAGGAGACAGAAAGCAATCATAATCTAGGCCTAAGCCCTTTTTCAGTATCAGATCCGATTTCAGTTAGGGCCTTAGCCCATTTCAGTACAGGTACAGTCATGCATTAAGGCCTTGGCCCATTACAGTATCAGTAATCAGTACAGTGATCACAAAATCCTATCTAGCTAGCCTCTACACTCCATCTCCGTCTAACCCTACACTCCATGTGGGGATATAATCAACCCACTCATCCCTACACTCCAAGTAGCACCGAATGCAGCAATGTACAGTAATATGCAGCTAAGTTACCAGTAAGTTAGGCTCGAAGCCTTTCAGTACACTTCCTTCGATCAATATAAACCCATCCCCATGCAATGCATCATACAATCATGTCATGTCAAATCACGGTATCGTACATGCATTCAGTATAGTTTTAGCAGCATGCTCAATATACAGTCATAAATATATATATCATACATGAATATAACAGTCATTCAGTCAATTAAGGGTCTAGGTAAGCTTACCGACCCTACAGTAGGTTCACAGTTGTCTCGGGTGACCCGTGCAACCTTAACATCAAAATAGTGAAAAATGGGTCCACATGCCCATGTTGTCGGCCCGTGTGGTGTCGACAATCTCACTTTTCGAATTTTGCTGATTTCAGTCTCCAGTGTTACGGTTACACACCTGGTCTATTTTCGCTACTAACCCAACCACGACCACTTCAAGACCTCAGACGAAAACAGAATGGTGATTCCCTACTGCCAAAATGTCAATCAACAGCCTACTACTTTTTGATCGAATCCGAATGTGTGAAAACGTAAACAACTATTGAAAGAGGCCAGGACAGAGGCCAAAGGAACAATAATTCGGCTGCAACCAAGCAGGAAACAGAAGTAACCCTCCAATTAGTCACTTTTAAACGAAGCATTAAGAACAAAAAATTTCCAGAAATTATAGACAACCTTACCTTCAAGGAACCACAGTGGATTTGCAATTAAACGGCACCGCCCGAAATTTCTACTATCGCCTAAAGGTCTCCTAACCCGAAATAAAACTCCAATTAGACAAAGAACAACAATAGGATGGAAGCTATATTAGCAAAACTTACCGTCACTGCTCAAAGATATTGAAGAAACAAATTGTGACCACAAGAAGAAGAAGGTTATGAAATGAAAGAAATCCGTAGCAAATAAGAAAAGAGGGAATCGACAGAACCAAGAGAATAAAATAAAAGAAAAAGATGGAGAGGAAAAAACTAAAGGAAACTTTCGGCAGGAGAGAATGAACAAAGAAATTTGGCTTCGGCAAAATTGGGGAAGGAAAAACTGAATTTTGAAAAAAAATCTAATCCTATCACAATCCCTTAATTTCTCCTATTTTTACTCCTCAAATCTCTCCACATAACTCCCCACTCAATCCAAACACCCCAAACTGTCTACAACCTCCCACACATCTCAAACACTCAGTTTTTTTACCATATTTCAAACTCCTTCACGGTACAAGAACAAAAAAAATCCTCATTGTGTCATGGGTTGCGTATGGGATCTCGCAACCATGACAGATTCGTACGATCCATTGCATTCGAGAGAGGTCATTTGGCCCAACTGGACTAGTCCATTGCCTGGAGGAATTAAAAGCTCATATCCGGAGCTTAGCAAATAAGGAAAGTGATCTTCTAAAGATATGCTTGGCAAATATGGAAGGTGATCTTTAGAGATATGTGATCCTAGATATTAAATGAAATCTTTAGAAGATATGATTATGTAATCTTAGAGATTTGATATTATGATAGCTTTTAATTGTAGTCATTGATGTATTTTGATTTAGACCGTTGATTTTAGAGAGCCTCAGCTATAAATAGAGGACTCTCTGTTCATTGTAAATGGTTCAGTTATTAATAGAATTCTGAGAGTATTCACTCAAACTTTACTCTTAAGTGTTCTTACTTTCTGTTGCTTTTGTTCATCTTTCAAGTTCGTTCTTACTTCGTTTTTCTGCTGTTCTTCGTATTTGCCTTAAAAGAAATTTTGTTGAATCCATAATTGTTGCGAGTTAGGCTAACTTAGGCGTTTTTGAGCAAAGAAACTGCCTAAGGTCGCATGGATTGCGTGGGAAAACTCTAAGTCCGTGACAGTTGGTATCCGAGCCAGTGCTTTTAGGCACCGCTGAAAGATGTCAAAAGAAGTTGCTGAGAATGTTGAGGGAATGGAGACACGTGGGAGGGCTAGGAAAGCTAGTCATTCGAGAGACATACTGTCAGCTTTGGAGGATCGAGTCATCACTCTCGAAGATTCTGTGGGAGATATCAAGGAGAGGATTGATGATATCGATAATAGGCTCCATGATAGGTTGCAATCCATACAGAAGCAACTTAAAGAGTATGTGTTGGATAATGTTGAAAAGCTGAATGGCAGGGATGATGCCATTGAGGCTATGGTAACGGCCTTGAAAGAGGAAATTGCGGAGCTCAAGGGTAAACTCACAATCTACCAGGCTGCCTTGGGCAATGGAGGGTTAGTTGCTGTCGCAACCAAGCCCAATGTTGATGTTTCCAAGCCCAAGGAGTTTAAGGGAACAAGGTCTGCAAGAGATGTGGACAACTTCCTTTGGGGAATCGAGCAATACTTCCGTGCCAAATGCATTATAGAGGATGCCACTAAGGTAACTACTACTGCTATATATCTCACTGACATTGCTTTGTTGTGGTGGCGTCGTAGGTCCACCGATGTGAGACGTGGTGGGACTGAAATTGGAACTTGGGAGGAGTTTCGATGTGAGTTTAAAGCACAGTTTTACCCAGAGTATGCCAAGGATGAGGCTCAGGCAAAGTTGCGTCGGCTTGCGCAACAAGGAACTGTGAGGGAGTATGTGCAAGAATTTAGTGAACTTATGCTTCAAATCTCAGATATGGGTGAGAAAGATGCGTTCTTTTCGTTCATGGATGGGTTGAAACAGTGGGCGAAGTAAGAGTTGCAACGCCGAGGAGTCCAAGAGCTTACCAAGGCGATGTCGGTGGCAAAATCGCTTATTGAATTTGGTGGGAAGAAAGACAATGCGAATTCTTCTAAGCCCAGATTCAATCAAAAGGGTAATAGTGGGGGAGATAAAGAAAGACCCACTAGGAACGACAACGGTAAGAAACCTTGGGACAAGAGAAAGAGTGGGCCTATAAGTTGCTTTCATTGTGATGGTCTACATATGATCAGAGACTGACCAAAGAAGGCCACTCTCACAGCTATGGAAGCAAAAGGGGAGTCAGATATAGAGGATAACAATCTCAGTTCGACACTAGGGGGTGTCAAAGATAGAACGAGTCATGGGCTAATGTTTGTGGACATCATTGTGGCCGGTAGAAAATTGAATGCACTGGTCGACACTGGTGCGTCTGATTTGATCATGTCCAAAAAGGCAGTTTGAAAACTTGGGCTCAATGTGGAAAATGAGTTCGGTCAGATCAAACCAGTGAACTCAAAAAGTGTCCCAATCAAGGGTGTTGCTAAGAGAGTGGATCTTCAACTGGGTGATTAGGCCGGCAAGGTATCCATTAAGGTAATACACTCGATGACTATGATTGTGTGGTTGGATTAAGTTTTCTTGATCAGGTTAATGCGCTTATTGCCCCTTCGAGTGATTACATGGTGATTTCGGGTTCGAACCATCCATGCATGGTGAGAATGACAAGGAAAAGAAGCTTGGAGGGAAAAGCATTGTCAGCAATTCAATTTGCTAAGGGAGTGCGCAGGGATGAAGTCTCTTATTTAGCCACCTTGAAGATTGAGGATACTGTTAAGTCCGTTAGTGAGATCCCGAAAGAAGTGAGCCAATTGTTGCAGTATTTTTGGGACGTGATGCCTGCTCAGTTGCCAAAAAGTTTGCCACCAAAGAGGGAGGTGAACCACAAAGTTGAGTTTGTGTCCAACGTAGTGCCGCCAGTAAGGCCTCCTTATCGTATGGCTCCGCCAGAGTTAGAAGAGTTACGAAAACAATTGAAGAGCTTTTGGATGCGGGATTCATTAGACCATCCAAATCCCCGTACAGTGCGCCAGTGTTGTTTCAAAAGAAACATGATGGGTTATTGAGAATGTGCATCAATTATCGGGCTCTAAATAAGATCACTGTAAAGAACAGGTACCCTATTCCTCTTATTGCAGATTTGTTCGACCAACTTGGTAGTGCAAGATGGTTTACCAAGTTGGATTTGAGATCGGGGTACCATCAAGTTCGGATAGCCGAGGGGGATGAGCCAAAGATAGCTTGTATGACACGGTATGGTTCGTATGAGTTCCTTGTGATGCCTTTCGGACTCACGAATGCCCCAGCTACATTTTGCACCCTAATCAATAAGGTACTTCAACCTTTTCTTGATCGTTTTGTGGTTGTTTACCTTGATGATATTGTGGTGTATAGCAAGTCTCTCGAGGAGCACGTGGGACACTTAAGGGAGGTGTTCCAAACTTTGAGGGAAAATGAGTTGTTTGTTAAGGAGGAGAAGTGCTCATTTGCCCAACGTGAGGTGTCATTCCTAGGCCACATTGTGGGAGGGGGTAAGATCCTATTGGATAAGAGCAAGGTTCGAGCTATTTCCGAGTGGGAGCCTCCAACCAAGGTGACAGAGTTGAGATCTTTCCTTAGGTTGGCAAATTACTATCGACGCTTTATCAAAGGCTACTCGAGAATTACCACACCCTTGACAGACATGTTGAAAAAAGGGAAGGTATGGGATTGGAATCCGGAATGTGAGAGGGCCTTTAATCAATTGAAGCAAGAAATGATGAGGGAACCCGTGCTTGCCTTGCCAGATTTTTCGAAGCCTTATGAGTTACACACGGATGCATCAGATTATACTATCGGGGGAGTACTGATACAAGATGGACACCCTATTACTTTTGAGAGTCGAAAGCTTAATGAGACGAAGCGAAGATATACGGTCCAAGAGAAGGAGATGATTACGGTGGTGCATTGCTTGCGCACTTGGAGACATTATTTATTGGGTTCCAGGTTCATGGTCCTTACCGATAATGTTGCCAACAATTATTTTCTAACCTAGAAAAAGTTGTCTCCCAAATAGGCTCGTTGGTAGGTTTTCTTAGCTGAGTTTGACTTTACAATGGAGTACAAGCCAGTGAATGCCAACATTATGGCTGACGCACTGAGCCAAAAGATGGAATTTGCTGCAATTAGCCAACCTGATGGTTCCTTATTGGAACGCATTCGAGAAGGATTGTCCTATGATCCCACGGTCAAAAATTTGACGGAGTTAGCCAAGGGGTGAAAACGAGAAGATTTTGGCTTGATAGAGAGCTGCTATACACCCAGGGGCGTCGCCTCTATGTGCCTCATTATGGGAAGCTACGTAAAGAAGTCATGAAAGAGTGCTATGACTCAAGATGGGCGGACCACCCAGGGATGCACCGTACTTTGGCCCTTCTAGAGGAACGTTATTATTGGCCGCACATAGGTGATGATGTGGAAACTTATGTGAAGACTTGTTTAGTTTGCCAATAAGACAAGGTCGAGTTAAAGACCCCAACCGATTTGCTTCAACCCTTGCCCATTCTGGAAAGACCATGGGAGAGTTTATCCATAGATTTTATTGTTGGTTTGCGTAAGTCTGACGGGTTTGCGATTATTCTTGTTGTGGTAGACAGGTTTTTAAAGTACGCGACGTTCATTTCGGCCACCAAGAAATGCCCTGCTGAGGAGGTAGCTCGTTTATTTCTTAGAGATATGGTGAAATATTGGGGAGTGCCACAGTCTATTTTCAATGATCGAGATAGGAGATTTACAGGTCGGTTCTGGACGGAGTTGTTCAAGTCAATGGGCTCATATTTGAACTTTTCCACGAGTATGCATCTGCAAATCGATGGGCAAACTGAACGAGTAAATACATTGTTGGAGACATATCTACGACACTATGTGAGTGCCACACAAAGGGATTGGCCAAAGTTATTGGATGTAGCTTAATTCTCATATAACTTGCAGCGAAGTGGGGCAACGAACCAAAGTCCGTTTGAGATAGTGACGGGCCAACAGCCACTCACACCTAACGCTGTTGTGACCCGTTATACAGGACCAAATCCTGCAGCTTATCAATTTACGAAGGATTGGCAAGAGAAGAATGACTTGGCTAAAGCTTGTTTACACAAGGCAAGCAAGCGCAATAAGAAGTGGGCCGATCAGAACCGAAGAGACGTGCAATTCAAGTGGGTGACTCAGTCCTTGCCAAACTACACTTGATGTTGCGATATATAGGCTTGCACAAAAGGCTCGTGTGAAGGTATGAGGAGCCGTTTAAAGTTGTGAAGAGAGTGGGCAAGATGGCCTACAAGCTTGAGTTGCCTCCAAAACTTAAAGTCCACCCAGTGTTCCATGTAAGTATGCTTAAGCCATTTCATTGGGACCAAGAAGATCTAAATCGGGGCAAGTCTGAATGAGCGCCAATGGGGGTAAAGGTCTTTTACGACCATGACGTTGAAACGATTGAGGTAGATCATGTGATTAGACGAAAGTACCATCGACCGCGTCATGAATACTTAGTTCGATGGAAGGGACTTTCTGACAGCGAAGCAAGTTGGGAACCTGTTGAGGCATTGTGACAGTTTCAAGGAAAAATTAACCTGTTCCATGAGGAGGACACGACAAGGGCGTCACTAGGATAAGTAGGGGAGAATGTCATGGGTTGCGCATGGGATCTCGCAACCATGACGGATTCGTACGATCCATTGCATTCGAGGGAGGTCATTTGCCCAACTGGACTGGTCCATTACCTGAAGGAATTAAAAGCCCATCTTCGGAGCTTGGCAAATAAGGAAAGTGATCTTCTAAAGATATGCTTGGGAAATATGGAAGGTGATCTTTGGAGATATGTGATCCTAGATATTAAATGAAATCTTTAGAAGATACGATTATGTAATCTTAGAGATTTGATATTGTGATAGCTTTTAATTGTAGCCATTGATGTATTTTGATTTAGACCGTTGATTTTGGAGAGCCTCAACTATAAATAGAAGACTCTCTGTTCATTGTAAATGGTTCAGTTGTTAATAGAATTCTGAGAGTATTCACTCAAACTTTTCTCTCAAGTGTTCTTACTTTATGTTGCTTTTGTTCATCTTTCAAGTTCGTTCTTACTTCATTTTTCTGTTGTTCTTCGTGGTTGCCTTAAAGGAAATTCTGTTGAATCCATAATTGTTGCGAGTTAGGCTGACTTAGGCATTTTTGAGCAAAGAAACTGCCTAAGGCTGCACGGATCGCGTGGGAAAACTCTAAGTCCGTGACACTTGCACGTACAAGGATTCAAACTCAAGACCCCTAGCACACTGACACTCCACTTAACCACCAGACCAGCAGGCCCATTCTGACATATTTTACCAACATATATTTATAAGCCTACTGATTAGAGATAGGGGTTTATTCATTTAAAAACAAAAAATTTGCCCAAGCTAATACTTGAACTTGGGACCTCCCAAACACTTCCAGAACACATAACCACTAAAGCTGACAAATATTTCTGTCACAAACACACGAAAAAATATATAAGAGATTTTGGGGCGTTACATTGGGGTTTAGTTTTTATCTCCATCTTTTATACTCTTCGTTCTTCTACCATTATAGTAGAATTATTTTTTGCCCATGAGTTTTTATTCTATTTGGAGGGATTTTTCCACATTAAATTTATGTGTTCAATTTCTCAATTTCTTTTACTATTTTTTACTTGTTCGTTGATTAATCGGGTCGATTCCCAACATTATAAAAAATCGAATTCATTTTAAGAAATGGGTTGAGCCTGGAGATTATCGTCAATGTCCTTTCAGTTGTCATTTGATGAAAATTTGGATATGTTTTGAAGAAATGGATCGAGCCTCGAGATTGACGTTGATGTCTTTTTAGATGTCATTTTATCAAAAATCAAATTTGTTTTCAAGAAATGGGTCAAGCCTCAGGATTGTCATTTAGGTTCTTTCAGCTATCATTTTATCAAAAAGCGATTCTGTTTTCAAGAAATGGGTTGAGCTTCAGGATTGTTGTTGAGGTCCTTTCAATTATCATTTTATCAAAAATTGGTTATGTTTTCAAGAAATGAGTTGAGCCTCGAAATTACCATTGAGGTCTTTTTTTATTTTCTTTGGTTTTTTTATCAAAAGTCAAATCCATTTTTGAAAAATTGTCAAGCCTCGGGATTATCATCGAGGTCCTTTTAGTTATCATTTTATCAAAAATCACATCCATTTTCAAAAAATGCGTCGTGTCTCGAGATTGTTGTTGTGGTCCTTTCAATTATCTTTTTATCAAAATTTAAAATTATTTTCAAAAAATGGGTCAAGTCTCAACATTATCGTTAAGGTCCTTTTAGTTTTTCTTTTATCAAAAGTCAAATTCATCATTTAAGAAAAATGGACCGTGTCTCATACGTTGTCAATTAAAAAAGAAAAAAGAAAAATTACAAATTTCTATCTTATATATGTGGTTGGGAAAGGTAAACCTACATAGATTATATTTTATAAATATATATATTTTTTTGTATATATAGTTGCATTTGGAGCTTGGGAAGTTATCATATATATATTCATATATAAAAGTATAAGTTTGGAAAAACTTTTAAACTGACAATAATACCTTTTATTTTTTACCATATTACTAAATTCACATATAAAAATTTATAATTATTAGTTATAACTCTATTTAAAAATAAATTGTGATAATTTTATTGAATCTAAAATAGAGTTATAACTTAAATAACAGCATACTCCCTATCAAAATAACTAATAATTAAGTTTAAACTATTATTTTTAAAAATTCTGAATTATTTTTATTTTTATACATAAACTTTTTTTTCATATATATATTAATGTAATAAATTAAAGTTATAACTTAAATAGAAATATATAAAATAGAGATTTATTTTATTTTTTAATGATTACTTAATTAGTATTAGAATTATATATTAATTAAAATTTAAGTTTAGATCGATAAATAGCATCCACTTGTAACATCTAAGAAAAATCATCGGTAAAAAGAATGAATATTGTTAGCAAAAAAAAAAAAATATTCGAACAACAATAGCCCTAGAGAACACAGGAGTGATTTAAGATAATTTTATTTGATGATGACTTTATATAATATTATGTTATTTTTAAAAGAAAATTTTATAAGTTATTTATTCTGTGTGAAGCAAGTATTCTTTTATACTTTTCGTTTTACCCTGTTGTTGTTATTATTATTATTATTATTATTATTATTATTATTATTATTATTATTATTAATGAAGTTGTAAACTAATGAGAGAGATTTTTTAAAAAAAAAAAGTAAAAAAGATTATTTACCATATAAGATTTCAATAATTATCTTTAAATGTATTTATTAATTTAATAAAATATATTTCGTAATCATTATTATAATTGAAGCTTGTTATTCTATTTTTTATTTTAATTATAATTTACTTTCTAATATATTTCTAAATTTCTAAATTATTTTTTATTTTTATTTATAGAATGTTATTTATTTTAAATATTATTTTATTATATAGGTTGTATATTATTTATTTTAGTTATAAAAAATAAATGTGACCTAGGAGAAAGATATTTAGTATAGTATAAGTTTAAAAGTTGGTTTTAAATACTGAAAAGAGAGTTTAAAGAGGATTAGTTAGTTCTACATTAATCAGTGGTTGAGGATTCAATCATTATCCTGAGTATGGAGCAGCTTTAAAACTCGTGGTTAGTATTTACTCCCTTGGACGAGCAGTACATTTACCTCCGATTAGTGTAAAAATAATGATGACAGTAAAATTAGATATCATAGTGATATTGTAACATGAGATAACAAGAAAATTAAAAACACCTATCTAAAGGGGCAAACTCACTGAATGAGAAGAGACTTGAGTGAGAGAGGGATTGTTAGTATTAATTTTTTTTTTAAAAGGAAGTTTTTATTTTACAAAAATACTCTAAAAAAGCTCTATAAAGAAAAAAAGAAAACAAGGGTAAACATGAAAAAGAGAAATGGGAAAGAGACAGAAAAAAAAAAAAAAAGTGTACCAATTAGACTATTGACCAGAAAAACAATACTAGCATTCAACTTTTTTTTTATGGGTTTTTTAGATTATAAGCTGTCTTCTATTAAAAAAAATTTGTTTTTATGAGTATGATGCACTTAATGATTTGAAGTTTTTGTCTTTCAAGTCTTATATTATTCTCTATGTTTATTTTTTTTTTCTATATTTTCTATGTTTATTTTTTTATTTCTATATTTGTTTTTATGAGTATGATGCACTTAATGATTTAAATATAGGGTTTTGAGTTTGAGATTTAAAATTTAGTGTTTAGAATTTAATGATTTGAATATAAGATTTAGAATTTAAAATTTAAAATTTAGTGTTTAGGATTTAATGTTTAGGATTTAAAATTTAAATATTCGATCTAAGATTTGATGTTTAGAGTTTAAAGTTTAATTTTCTTGTTATAATCAATATGATGGATGTAACATGAATTCATTCAACGGCTGCAAAAACCTAATTATCCCCTTTTCATTCTAAGCCCTAGATTACAATAGATCCCATTAGAAAAAAAATCCCACTTTAATCCCCACCTTCATGACTTTCTTGAAATTCATCAAGCTTTTTACCAAATTTTGTTCGTTATGTTCATGGTTTATTTCAAGTCTTTCCAGCAATTACTTTAATAGTCCCTTGACTTTTTTTTTTATCATTTTAGGTTATTGAATTACCTTGATAATGTGTGCTTTAAAAAGCTTGCTAAATTGTGTTTTCTTTTTAAGTTATTAATATTATTTTTTTAATATATTTTTATTCATTTATTTTATTTCTCATTATTTCAATTTTTAAAAAAAATAGATTTAAAGTTTTACACGGTTCATTAATTTTTACATGATGCTGTGGATTTATGCAATTTTCTAAAGAAAATTACTGATTTTGAGAGTTTTGAACATAATTAATTTAAGTAAATTATGATAAGTTTTGTTAATCAATTCATTTTTTTAGTGCTTTGGTTTGTTGATATTTTATTTTTGTTTTCTTATACATATTGATGCTTAATATTATTATGTTGTTTGAATGGCTACAAATAAACTTCATGCTTAGAAATGACTTCATTTTATTGTTAGTTTTTTTTTTTAAAATGAGGCAATATTTAAAGGATGATCATTTTTGAGTTGTCTATATAGCAGTAAAAGCAAGACACGTAGGCGGATCGACTCATCAAGTTTCCATTGAAATAGAATCCACACAAGGAAAAGCATTTATCATTCGTTGGTTATTAGGGGCATCCCAAAAATGTCTGGGTTGAAATATGACTTTCAAATTAAGTTCCGAATTAATGGATGCTGCCAAAGGGAGTGGCGATGCCATACGCAAAAAGGAAGAGACTCATAGAATGACAGAGGCAAATAGAACTTTTGCACATTTTCATTAATCCATGAATAGAATTGGTCGGAACATTCAATAATTATTTATTATAAAAAAATATCATTTTTAAGAATCAATAAGAGAATTTTCAAAAAAAAAATTTATTAGTGAGTTTCCACTAGGGGTGACGTTTATTTTAAAAATAAATTCTTTTTCATTCGTAGCAAAATTGATTTTTATGATAAGAAATTTTTTTTAAATATCAAATTTAATTATTTTGAAATTGAAGATAATGCATGAATAAATGGTATCATTTTTTAAATGGGCATTTATTTAATACTTTATTATAACAACTAGCTATTTAACGAAACAAATAATTGAATGTGAATTATAGTAGTGCAAACGACGATAACTATTCGACGTTTTCCTTTTGCTTTTCTTTTGCTTTCGACATTCTAACATCATCTTTAACTACGTTTAATAATACAATTATAAAAATAATATCAGTTTCATAATCGAATTCAAGAATTATTAACAATCAAATAAAAATGCTCTTTATTCAATTAGGTCCTCAAAACCCTAATATTCAAAATTCTCATATTTCACAATTTACTTGATTGAATCTAAATCCGACTTCGTATTTACACTTTAGTCCTCAAGCTATCAATATGTAACATTTTCATCTAAAATTCTCATGCTCTTTTCTCTTTCTAAACTTAGTATTCATCATGGTCTTTAGTAAAACTTCATCAATTCAACATTCTATCAAGTGGGCTTCTAATATCGATCATTACTTATCAAAATTTCAACAAGAATAAAAAAGAAAACCTACCAATTTTCTTTTGTAATAGAAGAAAAAGAAGCCAAGTTCTTGCTTTGGACGGTGGAGAAAGACGAAAAATTAAGATGAAAAGTAAGCTTAAGGCCTTTTCTCTATCAGTCTCTCTTACTATCATCATTTAACTAAAAATAATAATTATACGAATCAATGGCTAATATTTCTTCATGAATGAATTAATGTGATTCAATGGCTTGGATCATTGCTTGCCGCTAATACAATCCCAATCACGGTCAATTTGCTTTATGATCCTTGGTTATATTGCACCTTGAGGCCTTACTCAAAGCTTTAGTCAAATCTCCTCATTTCACTCTCCTTGCAATTTAGTCTGTACTATTTATATAACAACTTAATCAATTTAATTACTAGCTAATTCCCTTTCTTAAACCCGTATTCGACTCGTAACTTTCTTAAACCTAATAAATTCGATCTTGCCACGAACATTTTTGACACTAACTTTTATCTCATGCTTCTTCTCATGTTATTATTTTCTGGGTTTTAGGATAGAATAAGTAGTCAAAGGTTTGTATGTTCCTTTGCACATCACGTGCATATCATTTCAAGAGCTTTATAATCGGGCTCTATCGATTTAAGTGGGAGAAGGTACCTACACTCTTGTCAGCCGTCAGATGTTAATCTCCGGATAGGTTAGGATACATTTATGTTTTTACAATTTTCTACACTTTTATAAGGTGTTACCCTTTGTGTAAGCCTGAAAAACACGCTCTAATCAAACCAAGTCCTCTCTGATCGCGACTTGTTATAGGTAAGGATTGAGGTACCCCACTTATTTACGTGGATGGCGATAGGGATGACTTGAGGGCCTATCAAATCGAACTCAACCACATATAACGAGCCATAGAAACCCACCTGAATAAAGCCATGTTGAACCTCTGTTAGTTACCTAAAATAAGAACACATGAAGAAATGCTTCTTCCCTTTCATTTTTTATTTTTTATAATATAATAATGTTTATGTCAAATGATAGAATTATTGCTGCTAATTTGATTATACTTGATACTAACTTGTTTCACTTTTTTTTCCACCTTGCATTCCATTATATGCATCATGTCCATAAAGGAATGTTTCCTTAAGTCAAGGACCAACAAATAATTTCTTTTTTCTTTTTTTAAATCCATGGGGAATTAGAAATTTACACCTGCATTAGTCATTGAGAAGACCTATCAAGAGGTTAAGATGGAGTCAGAAAAGAATCAACATGATGATGGAGATTGCCTAGGTAATGATTTTGTTCCTAAGAAATACGGGGATATAGCATTACGTCTTATTTAGATTATTTAGTGAACTAAAACCCATTGCATTACTACCCATAATATAATGTTATGCCTAATTTTTATTATTTCAATTTAATATTAGTTTTTATTTTAGTTCCAAAATTTTATATTATTTTTAATAGTATTATGTATAAATTCAATGTTTAATTAATTTTTTTAGTTAACTATTAATAATTAAATTATTTAGGGAACTAAAACTCAAACAATGATTTTAATTATTAAAATGTATTTGTTAATTGATGGGTAATCTATATATTTGTTGAAAATTGAATTAAATAAATGCACAGTTGAAACGGGCACAAATAGTGTAGGTTTGATAAATTTGTTTGTATCAAATATAACTGGAAAATGGGAATATGTCGCACTCAGTCCTTTTCAGATAATGACCTATTTAACATTCATCAATCATTCTCTTTTCCATTAATGTAATGGATTGCTTTGTTGTAGCTCTCAATATTTTTTCATGATTTTACAGATTTGCCTTGCTGGAACAAATTATTGTTACAAATTTAGATCTTTACCAGTTTCAATAAAGAGGTGATATTTAAATTATATATATTTATCAATTAATCCCATGAGAAGCAAGAATAATAATCTGCTAACCTAAATTTACCAAATCATGCAATCTAATATTTTTGGTTTGAATGAATAGATAAACGTTAAAAGCAAGAGAATTTGCCAAATCAAGCAATGCAATATTTTTATTGTTAATCAAATAGATAAACGTCAAAAATATGGTGTGAAAGAGAAATTGAGTTGCGGTGATGAAAAAGGAGAAATTTTAATGCACCCAAAAAGAGAAAAAGAAAGATGTAAAGTTTTGAAGGTTAATATTTAGTATATTACAAGTAGTTTTAAAATATTGATATGTGTTTTTTTTTTAATATTTATTTTTGAAATATTTTGCTATACCCCATACATATTTGTCAACCTCCTGGTCTTGCTTGTAGAGTGTAACAATTTGTTTTTCAGTTGTGTCTGAAACAGTGATTTCGGGATCATAATTTCGATGAGTGAGTCCGCAAATATTATTATTTAATATTTACTAGTTACATATGATGTTATTGTGAATTTCGGTTTTATAGATTTTATTATTTGGTCAGTTAGTTAAGGTACAAGTGGTTCGTACCAAAAGTCAATGGTTTTGGAAAAGAAGGTATCGGGATCTCATTTCCATAAAATGAGCCCCTAAATTATATTATTGAATATTTGCAGAGTTATTATATTGGTGAATTGAAGTTTGGTCTGGTAATTTTTATGCTTGATTGTTTAATTAAGGTATAATGACTAAATCATAAAAATTACAAATTAGTCATATTGATTTCTATTAATTAAATGCCTTAGATGGTAAAAGTGGGAGGACTTATATGCTAATTAAACCATATTAATATCTCATCATGTTTCTTATTTTATATGTTAATATTATATTAAATAAAAATGGTATGTTTCGTAAACATAAAAGAATAAGGTAGCATTAAGTCATTATTTTCTTCTTTCTTCTCCTTCTCCAACCCGATTTCACCATTAAAGAACACCAACGGTTCAATCATCATTTTCTTTTGCATATCGGGAATTGGATCAAATTAGAAGTAATCGAGAAAAAGGGTAAAATTGTTGATTAGTCCTTAAAGAAATAATTGTTATTTGTTTGTCCAGGGAAGTTCATACGGTATGTTTGTGTTAAATTGTTATCCATTTAGAATTATAATTGTAAATATGTTTAATTAAAATTTTGATTGTTTACGATTCGATACATAAAGGTGAGATACAGGATTAAATTGAATACGATGAATTGCAAATTGAAATAATTAAGAAATTGACCTTAAATTGGATCGAAATAGGATATGTTATTTGATAAAATGATGATTTGATGAACTGAGCTGAATTGATTCGTTTTAGACCGGTTGATAATGATAAGGATCGAATTGAATATATGCGAAAATATAATATAATGTTCTAAGAGTGAAATTGAATCAATATTGTTATGTGATATGCTATCATATTTGAGAATTAATGATTGATTGATGAAGTTATATAATGAAATTGAGAAACTGTTGCCCTATTAACTGTTCGGGCAGAGTCAGATATAGTTGACATGTTATAGGATAGGAAGAGTTTAGAGTTATACGACATATGCCCAATTGCTTCTCGTGGATTTTCATACCCCTGCTGCGCAAAAATGGGATATGCATTTGAAATGGAAGCCTCGATTATTATATGGATCACGAGCGATAGGAAAATAGATCAAGTAATCTCCTCCTTTATCCAAGAAAAATTATTTCTAGTTTGCATGGTTCAATCATTGATCCCAAAAATTTCAACAATAAAATTAGGTAGGATTAGGTAGGTCACTAGTATAGTTCCCTTGCCATGATTCTACTATTTACTTTTACTAAAAGCTATAAAAAAAAAAAGACTAAAATAGAGGAGAAATTGTATTCTCTTGATGGGTAGAAATAGTAAAGTAAGTACAACTTTGCATGTTTTGCTTATCTAGAAAGTAAGAAAGATTGCAATTGAATCTGTGAACCATTTTCCAATTATTCTTTGAATGATAAATATTTACAAGTGAAGAAGATACACAATTTAAATAATGAAAGATCCAATATTTAAACCAAATATAATTTTATCATTATGAGCAAATCAAAAATCTTTGTAGATAGAACCAATCATTAGTTCCCAACCATGGAGCTAATGGAATCCGATACATAAATATGTTAATAAAAGAATAGAAAAAGCTTTTATTTGTTGCTTAAATTATATAGGAATTCTTGAACCCAAGAGTGAAGAATAAGAAGTTCTTCCTTCCCCAAAATAGAATAACGACTTAGAATAATGAAACAAAAATTAGATTTGATTAGAAGTGCAAAATTCTATGGGTATGATCCTCAAGGTAGAGCTTGGTCAATTGTATCATTTCTTTATGGATTTCTATACGGAGCTTTTGTAGATGTGTTTTCAGGTATTCTTTCATCATTTCATGCCAACAGGAAGAATTTCTCTACTTCTATGAATTGTTCTAGAATACTCTTTTCTAGAATATCATTCAAAATAGTTTCGGATTGCTAGTATTCCACCAATTAGTAATCTAAGATTTCATACTTTTATTAAATGAGAGAGAGATCCACCAAGGCAAAAATACTATAGATGCAATATATAAAAGGAGAGAGAATGCTTTCTTATTCTTCTTCTTTTTTTCCATTTTTTTCTTTTGTGAGTTGTTATGAACCCACCTCATTCGTTGACTTTATGTGATCTAATCTTTTAATGAAGCATGCCTCTCATTATATTATAAAGCAGGGGCCCATGAATTTTTTTATTTTTTATTTTTGATTGAGTGCTTATCCTTTAAATCTAATTGAATCTAAAAAGAATACAAAAATAGAAAACATGAATCCACTCCAAATATTTACAATATATTTACAATATATGATCTATTTGTATCTAATGTATCAACTCCAAATATTAAAAAAAAAAAGCGAAAGTCTTTATTTCGAAATACTTTGATATATGGTATGAATCATTATTTTATTACTAAATTAAGTTGAGCGGTTTTATATTTACATACGCATAAAAAAATAATTTTTTATCTAATGTATCAACTCCAAATATTAAAAAGAAAAAGCAAAAGTCTTTATTTCAAAATACTTTGATATATGGTATGAATCATTATTTTGTTACTAAATTAAGTTGAGCGGTTTTATATTTACATACACATCAAAAATTATTTTTTTGGAAAAAAATAAATTTTTTATGTCATGACTCTTCCATATATGTCTGCTTTGGTTTGAACAGGCATTTTAAAGAAACTTTAGTTTAGTTTTACTATAGAAAAAAGAGGATTCTTGGATTGAGTTTTTTCCTCCTGTCAAGAAAGCTTTTATTCTGTAATTCATTTCAAAAGACTTCAATTAGTACATGCAAAAAAAGGCCAATTCAGCAAAATTTTGTTCAATTTCGCGTGGAGTCAAATTCTCATTAGTACAAGTCAAGGGAATAGTCCCCTGGCCTCTAATTTCCATATAAAGGTTATGCCAATGTAACGCCTTAAATTTCTTAATTTTGTTTCTGTGAATTTTGTCACAAATATGTATCTGCTTCAATTGTTAAGTGTTTTGGGTGTGTGTATGAGATTTTGGGTTCAAGTCTCACTCTTTGGAAATTTTTGCCTTTTTGGATCCTTTATCTTTGGTGGGTTAGGTTATATTTTATCTTTAGCAAACTCATATCAGAATGAGTTTGCTGGTTCAAGTGGTAAGGTGTTAGCTTACCCTAAGGTTTCGTGTTCTATTTTCTATGGGAGCATAGATAATATTTTTGCTTTGGTTGTCTGATAGAGGTTTGGTGGAGTTGGGAGTCTAAGGTAGTTGGATGTGGTTAGTGTGTCGAATTTGGTGGGATAAGGATGTTAGTGGTTAGTGGTTAGTGGGGGAGTGAGAATTATGTGTAATTTTAATTTTAATTTATTTTTTTCCCTTCTCAAAAAAATTCTGGCATTAGTTCTTCTCTCCTTTTTCTTTTCCTCTTTGTTTCTTCTTTTGGTCTTTTCTCTCTCCTTCGTTTGACAATCGACTGTGCCAATCGTTTCGTTGTGGTTTTCTGGTGCTTCTTCTTTTATTTGGGTAAGTTTTGAAGATTTGTTTTGGGTCGCTTTCCTTTTCTTTTGAATTCATGTAGTGGTGTGGTTAAGGAAGTTATTTTTTCTTTCTAAAAATCTGTGGCATAGGTGAAAGTGGTGAAACAGTGGATTTTGCTCCAACGGCTTGATTCAAAGTTATGGTCGTCTTTGTTAGCGATAAGTTGGTATATGTGTATTTGGTTAAATCATGTTAGATTTGTAAATTGATTGTTAACTCGGTGTTTGAGGTATCGTTTTTAGGTTTCGGAGGTCTTAGGATTGCTTCTGCGTCAAAAACGAACCAGGTGTGTAACAAAAACACGAGAAATTGAGGTTCGGCGAAAATCGAAAAATGGCCTGTCGACGCCACACCAGCATGTGTTCGTGTGGGTCAAGTAGTCAACCCCTATGCCCAAATTGCAAGGTCTTGCTGTTCACATGGATAAATTGTGCACGGCCACCTTTTATTGATTTACATCATGTCTCCATAGCCTACCTATATAGTGAAAAATACACACATTAATAAATTAACATAAATTAATACAAAATATGCATGAAAATCATGTAATTAATCATAATTTCACATACTTTCCAAATTCAAGTCTAAAATTACTAATTAAGTAAAATTCACTTATTTCAATAATAATTACTCGAGATAAACATAATAATTAAGTAAAAAAGGTGGTAAAAACATATAGAAAAACCCTATATAATTTCGAGTTTACAATGCTCTATTGTTTCTGAGATAGAATCACTAGCTTCTGCATAATTGGAACTCAATTCTCTAGATGACCCATTAGAACGTATTCTACCAGTGGATCTGCCTATTGGAAAAAACGGGTTAGAAAAATGCAGCGAAAATAAATTAAGGGATAACAGAACTTTAAATTTTTTTCTAAAATAAGATCTTGGTTGTGATATCTAAAGTAATAAACACTTAATCAAAATTATACCTTTTCGATTCATCTAGGATGAGCACTTCGATCTAGTAGTCTTCTCCGTTATCCTCAATCTCACGTCTGCCGAGTGTGGGCTCTCTTCGAATCAGAAATTTTTTCACAAAAACTACCAGTGGCGTAACTTCACAATTTCTTTAAACTTTTGGGTCAAGTTGTAAATTAGAAAAGTATCTCTAGAAATTTTCTGAAATAATCTCTTTAGAGAATTTTCTCTTTACAACTTTCTCTTAAATTCAAGTGTGTGTAAAATAATGACCCAATGCTCTCTTTATAAAGAGAGAGTTTAGAGAGTTCAACTATGATTAAACTCAATCACTTTAATATTAATTAATCAATATAATATTTATATAATATTTATCAAGATAAATATTAGATTAAATTTAATATTAATTCTTATTAAAATAATAGAATCTTTATCTTATAAACATTAAATTAAATTTAATAGTAAGATCATCACTTTAATATTAAATTAATAAAATACTATTAAGATAAGTATTAAATTTAATTTAATATTAAACTATTAAAATAATATTATTTTTGGAATAGTTAATATGAAATCAAATTCTCTACTAGAGTCCCAGTAGGAGTATAACTCTTCCACTACTCAACCACTGAAGACCAACCGCCATGTCCGGTGATGCAGGTGCGACATCTTTACGGCACCCCGAGCTGGTTCGACTACTGCCGGTTCGGTCCAGGTCAGTGACAACCCAATCGGTCTGGTCTAGTCACTAGTTGGACTGTTGACTCGATTTCACATACCTAGCTTGATTCGACTAGTTTTTGGGTCTTGGTCTCGGTTTTGGGCTTCTGAGCCCAATTTATGATCTTAGATCCAATTTTCAAGTTCAATTACCCATTGGACCAATTGTCTGTCTTGAAAACTAATTTCCAAAAATATCATATTAATTTTAATTAATTTGATTAATTTAATTTTACTTGATCAAAATTAATTTTTCCAAAAATCACTTAGATTTTCCAAATTAATTTTTCAAGAAAATTCTTTAATCAAATTCTCTAGTTGAACAATTCTCACGACCACCTAATTTAATTCCACATCGAATAAATCAAATCAATTTAATTATTTCTAAAGTCGTAAAATTTTCTTCTGATTCAAATGTAGTTTGATAAAGCTTTTGTTGAGCTAGCGGAGGAACCAATCTGACATATACAATTAGGCTTGAGTAATTGCAATTATGTTTAGAAGTATCGTTTCGATAATTCGCAATTACTTAATCATGGAGTCAATCCACAAAAAGTATCATGATTGAAAACTCCTTATTGTATACTCTTTATAAAAATAATCCATCCAACTGTTTTGTCCAATAACTTCGTCATGTGTGTGTTACTCTCATATGATATCCTTGATTCCACTAAGTTAAATCAATTCACTCAAGACAATTCTATTTTATCTCATTGTCATCGTTGTGTCTAATGTCCTCTTCCCTTTAGCTAGCATTTTCTTTGAGAAAAACTCTCTTGGTCGACCACCTTGAGAACAATTTGCGAAGGAGCAATCACGAGAATTGGAGGAAGTCACCACGATTGGTCTTTAGAGAATCGCTGAAATCTTTAAGACTTTTTTCTTTTTTATTCTTTAATTTTGTTCTTAGTTATTCAACATGTTTGCAAATTGTTTTGATATTTTTCCATTAACAATGATGATTTAATTTTGTTTTGGCTAGAATGATTGCATTAATTTGATAAAATTCATTTGATTCATGTTTATGATGTTTTGTGTCTCAATCGTTCATGCTTCCAATTAAAACCATTTCTATATTTCATGTATTAAAATATGTTTGAATGCATTAGAATTAGTTGATCGATCCTAACCAAATGATAATTAATGGATGCAATAATTGGAAGGTGCATGCTTAATTTAGATCCTAACCCGATTAAATTAAAAGTTCGTAATAACTCGAAAGAGCTCTATTACCTTGCATAGCTTTTAAGTTTTGTGATTAAATTGTTTCAAACCTAACTCGTCCCTGTTACTTCACATAAATTTTAATGAATCCTTAGTTAAATATGGACATAGAAATATACATGTTTTTTTTAAGTATAAGATTTCAAAAGAATTTATATTAGATTCCAAGTTAATGAATGATCAAGTTGCCGTGGAATTTTCTGGAACATTGTTAAGCATGATGAAAAATGAATTAAGTCAAATATTGTAATTGTTCTAGATTATTAATGTTATTGTTGTTAAACTTGTTAAATTGCTACTGAACCATCATCTTGCATATTTCATCCCATTTGCATTTAGGTTAATTTGCATTTAGTTAATTAATTTAAACTTAACATTTATCACCCTAAATTATTGTATTTTCTTTACCAACTTGTAAATTCATAATTTTGCAATTATTTGATTAACAAACACAACCACTGTGGAGACGATAACTCTTATACTTACTTTTACTTGATAACAACTATGTACACTTGCACAAACCTACGCGTTATAGTAATCTCCGCTCTAGTAGCTAAAAAGTTAGTCCAAAAAAGATGTGAGGCATTTCTGGCATATGTGCATGACTTGAGTTTTGTGTTGAGGATATCTGGATAGTTAGAGAATTTTTGGATGTTTGGTATTAAGGTTTTGCTTGGAACAGCTCTGGTGTCTATTGATCCCTACCACATGACAGCGAAGGTGCTTATGGAACTGAAAGTGCAACTTTAGGAACTTCTCGATCGAGGGTTCATCAGGCCTAGTGTGTTGTTGTAGGGAGCACTAGTTCTTTTCGTGAAAAAGAAATATGGAACTATGAGGATATGTATGGATTACTGCCAATTCAATAAATTGATGGTAAAGAATAAGTACCCATTTCTGAGGATTGACGACTTGTTCGATCAGTTTATGGGGCATCTATCTTCTCAAAGATTGATTTTCATTCTATGTATCATCTGTTAAAGGTTAAAGAGGTTGATGTGCATAAGACAACTTTTAGGACTCGTTATCGACACTATGAGTTCCTTGTCATGCCATTTGGTTTGACGAATACTCCGACTGCATTCTTGGATATCATGAATTAGGTCTTTTAGCCATATCTGGATCAGTTTGTTGTGGTTTTTATTAACAAAATTTTGGTGTACTCTGAGAATGAGGTTGAACATAATGAACATCTTAGAGTAGTTCTACAAATACTCTGCAACAAAAAGCTCTACGCTAAGTTGAACAAGTGTGAGTTCTGGTTAAAAGAGGTCACTTTTCTAGGTCATGTGGTTTATACTGAGGGTATTCGTATTGACCCTCAAAAGATTGAGGTTGTGCTTAAGTGGAAACAACCTAGGAATGTGTTTGAAATCTGGAGCTTTCTCGATTTAGCGGGATATTATCAGAGGTTTGTTGAAGGGTTCTCGCTTATTATTACTCCCTGAACCAAATTTTTGCGTAAGAATGCACCATTTGTGTGGACTGATGAGTAGCAGTTGAGCTTTGAGAAGCTCAAATCCGTTTTGATACAACCTGAATCCGATAAAGAGTTTGTTGTGTATAGTGATGTTTCTCAAGTCTGTTTGGGTTGTGTTCTGATGCAAGATGGAAAGGTAGTGGCTTATGCATCTCGACAGCTTAAGCCACATGAAGGCAATTATCCTACAAATGATATTGAGTTGGTTGCAGTTGTCTTCGCACTAAAAATCTAGATGCACTATCTATATGGTGAAAGGTGTATCATCTACACTGATCACAAGAGCCTCAAGTACTTCCTTACTTAGATAGAGTTAAATCTTAGGCAACATAGATTGATTGAGTTGCTTAAAGACTACGACTATGCCATTGAGTATCATCCTAATAAGGCCAATGTTGTGGTCGATGCTCTTAGCCGCAGATCCATGTCTGATTTGAGGGCGATGTTTGCTTGCCTAAGTCTGTTTGGTGACAGTAGTTTGTTAGCCGAGTTGTAAGTTAAGCTAACTTGGATTGATCAAATTTGGGATAAGTAGTTAGTGGATGATTCTCTAATTTTGCAGTTTCAATAGGTTGAAAAGGGTAAGACTTCTGATTTTGGGCTGAATAGTAGGGTGCTCTGTGTTTCCGAAGTCAGGTTTGTATGCTTAATGATTTCGAGTTGAGGTAATATATATTACGAGAAGCATATGGTAGCTCTTATGCTGTGCATCTCGGTGGAAAAAAAGGTATTGGGATCTTCAAGAGTTATACTGGTGGCCCGATTTGAAACGGGAGGTAACTGATTTTTTTCCTGTTGTCTGACGTGCCATCAAGTGAAGGCTGAGCACCAATTACTTTTGGGTTTGCTTCAACCCGTTTAGATTCTTATTTGAAAATAGGAGCGTGTGACTATGGACTTCGCTAGTGGGTTACCTTTGACACCTGCTGAGAAGGTGAGTCATCGTAGATCGATTGACCAAGCCTACTCATTTTCTTCCGGTTAAAACTGATTATTCTCTATAGAAATTGGCTAAGTTATACATTTTCAAGATTGTTAGACTTTATGGGGTTCCAATCTCGATTATCTCTGATAGAGACCTTTAATTTACATATCAGTTTTGGAAAGAACTACACAAGGCTTTGGGTACTCGATTGGACTTCAATATTGCGATCCATCCTTAAACTTATGGGCAATCTGCGAGGGTGATTCAAATATTGGATGATATGCTACGGAGTTGTGTTATCGACTTCTGTGGTAGTTGGAAGGAGTTTCTACTATTGGCTAAGTTCACATATAATAATAGCTTTTAGTCCAGTATTCAGATGACACCTTACGAGGCTCTTTATGGTCATAAGTGTCGCACCCCTTTGTGTTGGATTGAGTTAGGTGAAAGGTGAATTATAGGTCCTGATTTGGTTTCTTAGACTGAGGATGAGGTTCGATTGATTCGAGATCATCTTAAGGCAACTTCTGATAGACAGAAGTCTTATGTGGATCTAAAAAGGAGAGATATCGAGTTTTTTGTGAGAGATCAAGTTTTCCTTAAGGTATCTCCATGGAAGAAGGTCTTTCGGTTTGGACGTAAGGGAAAGTTGAGCCCTAGGTTCATTAGGCCTTATCAAATTTTGAAACGTGTTGGGTCGATCGCCTATTAATTAGAATTACCTCTGGAGTTAGATCGTATTCATGATGTGTTCTATGTCTCTATGTTGAGGCAATATTAGTTTAACTCTTCTCATATTGTATCTGTTGAGGAGATTGCGGTAAGACCGAATTTGACTTTTAAGGAGAAGATGGTTCATATTCTAGATCGAGATGTTAATGTATTAAGGAGGAAGACCATTTTATTAGTTAAGGTTCTGTGGCGAAATCATGGTACAGAGGAAGCCAGATGAGAACTTGAGGATTTGATTCAACAACAATACCCACATCTGTTTGAGTTAGGTAAATTTCGAGGCCGAAATTTCTTTTAAGGGGAGAGTTGTAGCACCCCAATTTTTTTAAAAGTTTTTGAATTATTAGAAATTGTCAATGTGAGTAATCTGGTTCAGTAGTTAAGTAAAGTGAGTGTGTATAGGAAGTTTTGGGTTTGAATCATTCCTTTGAATTTATTTTAATTTTGACTCAATCCCTACCTTTGAACATTTGGCTTAAATTTAATTTTTGTTCAGCCTGTGACAAGAATGAGCTTAGTGGTTTAGTGGTAAGGCTTCAGTTTACCTTTTGGTTTTGTGTTCGAATCCTTGTGAGCACAAACGAAAATATTTTTTGTTATTACCCAGTCTGTGTCGCTCACATGGTAGAATTCAATTCGACACCACACATTAATGTGCCAGACCGTGTGGTCAATTGGGTTGTTTGGGCCATACGAGTGTGTGTGAGACCGTGTGTTTGGCCGTGTAGACCACACGAGCGTGTGGACCTAATTTTTGAAATTTTACCCTATGGCAGTATTTGTCGTGTGAATCGAATTTAGCCCTTCCATAGGGTCTGTATGGTATAAATATGTATATGAACCATGATTTTTTATGCTTTGTTTCTGTTAAATATGACTTATGAACGCATGAGATGTACGTTATATGTAATAGCATAATGTGTTTTATGCTAATATAATCTGAATCTGATGTGCATAGAATGTATGTCATACACATATTCAATATCTGTTTAATTTTGCATATGCATTGGGGTGGGATTATGATAATGGAGGAATCATTGGAAGTTTAATTTATCTATCTTATTTGGTGGCTCAGCCATGCATATCTATTTCTGACGGGTTATTGCATATTGCTTTGGCAGCTATACTACAAAATTTCTGAAAAGTGACACACGACCACTTAGCGATGTGTGGGACTGGATGGGTATTTAATACCCTAATTGGTTTGTAGGGACGGCTGGAGATGGTGTGTAGTGAATGGGGGTAGGATCTGAATCTGTATCTATTATGCATTTGCTTCGATATTTGTTTACGAAATATATCTGATTGGTAATCTCTCAAAGCATGAATAACATCCTTTCTCAAATCATCACATTGGTGACACCAAATGTTATGTTATGGGAGAAATGGGTACATTTCACAACTGTGGGAAAATTTTCACGACCCTAACGCTATTCGAACATCTTTATTTTGTGCAGGGTCCTCATTTTCCACAAATATTTCCAAAAGACCTTATGAGGCTCACATCCTAGATCTCATATTAGTAACCTATTATAGCTTGTTCTAATGTTATAAACCCTAGTAGGGGCATGACTCCAAATCAAATTATCCAAACCATTATTTCCACTAGTCAAATGGTCAAGATTCAATTAGCATCATAATCGGAAAAACAACCACTAATGACACCCTCATCCCAACAGGCACTATTTCCTCTCAATAATCTATTTGATAGCATTATGAAGAAGACAATTATTATAATCAAGCTATTTGTTGTCAAGATCTTTAACCCCTAGTATCCATCCAAAACCCAAAATTTGTGATTATTTCCAATCAACCAATGGAAACCTAAAGACAAAGCATGAAAAGATATTACCTGATGTTAATTTTTTTGTTGAGAAAACTTTAAAATAGAAGGTGTCCTTATGATGAATGGGCCTCCAAACTAGCTTCCCTAACAAAGAAATGCTAAAAAGTTCAATGTCTCTAAACCCAAGGCCACTGATCCTTTTTGGCTAAGGAATATGCTCCCATGTAACTCTCACCCAACCTCATCCATGCTAGTCTTAAACCACCAATACCTAATAGATGAATAAAGAAAGGTTGATGTTGAAACCAATAAATACCCCATATGTGCGAAATTATAGAAGATCCTTTTTAAGATCAAACAATTCCATCAAATTAATTATGGTTGTATGTGTGATAGCATCTATTGTACCAGGAATATCATTGAACCTACTTATTGTAATTGCTCAGATACCTTTTTAAGTTTTGCTTCTAGTTAACTTCTAAAATTTATTTCTTATTTCAAAGTCCCTCTTTACTAATTGGAATCAAGGAATTAGTAGATTTGCTCTGCACAAAATGAGAATGGGTCATGATTATTATAGTTTTTTAACTAAAAAAGGGATTATCTAACATAAGTAAAGCAAAATAATAATTAACTAAAAAGGAATTGTAACGTAGATGGGTGTAATTAATCATAATTAATCACTGATATTTTAATTCTATTGCATTTGTAATAAATTATTTTAACAATTTTTTTATATATTTTTATTTTTACAATGTTTTAGAATTTTTTAATAACATTAAAAATTATTATAATTTTTACCATTTTAAATAAAATTTATAATTATCAATATTTTTGAAAATTTTAATATTTTTATAATATTTTGAAATATGTCTACAATGAATCTGGACAAAAAAATGTTTACATTCAAATAAACTTGGATATCAATTTACTAAGATTTATTTTGGGCATGTATTTTTTTTTTTTTTGTATTTTGTTTATAATTTCTAAATGTATGTTGATTGGCATGCCATACTAGCATACTTATCAATGTGGCATGTCACAGGTTAACTTCTCATTACTTTCGTTAGCTACGTCACCATTTGTTAACTGTTAAACCAGTCAAGGGCGAAGTTAAATATTTTTTTAGGGGTGGCCGAAATTAAATTATAATTTTTACGATAGTAAAAATGCAATTTTACGATTTTAATAACCTATATCTTTATAATTTTTAAAATATTAAATCAAATTTTTATCATTTTTAGGGAGACCAAAGTGCAATTTTACATTTACTAATTTAAAATTTTAAAGAGCCCAAATGGAAAATTTTCCATTTTAGGGGGGGGGGACAAGGCCCCTACTAGCCCCCTAGCTACGCCCTTAAAACCAGTCAACGATAGGGGTGAGCGTTCGATCGAATCGAATCGAATGAAAATTTTTTGAGTTAATCGAGTTGATGAATCATATTTTATCATCCTAGCTCAATTTAAAATTTTCTCGAATTGAGTCGAGTGAGATGGGAATCGAATCGAATATATTTGTTCGAGTTAAATTAAAAAAAACGACTTTGGATCCTTGTAACCAGTGTCACCCACCGTAATCAAATTTGCTTACCGTAATTAAATTTGTTATTAACTTTCATCTCTTCATAATTTATTTATTAATATTTTATATACGGGTTAACTTCTTTACTTGCTTAGTTGCTTTAATTATCTTCTGATTTTTGTTGCTATGTATTTTGAAATTAAAAAATATATTAAATATAAAAATGTGATTTTTTAATAAAAGTTATCTTAAAGATAAAATGTGAAATTGATACCAACATAAAATTTTAACATGAATATTTTATAGCATTATCAATAATTCAATTTTAACAGAAATTTATAAAGATTTAATATGATGAAACAATTATTACTATTTAAGTTTAGAGATTTATTTGGATGATTTTTATTTTGGGGTAAAAGATGAAAAGTAAAAGTTTATGGGAAAATAAAAAATTTTTAGGGTTGGGAGTAAAATTTTGGGGAGAAAATAAATGAGGGGAAAATATTTTAAAAAAAATTGGGGGGGGGGGATAGGTTTAGGGTAGATGGGGGTGGGAAGGGAGGGAAGTAAAAGTTTTGTGGAAAAAGTGGGAGGGAGTAAAAGTATTGGGGGAAAGTAAAAAGGTTTGGGATTTTGAGGTAAAAATATAAAATATTATAGTTTGAGATTCGGTTTATTTGAATTATTTGAGTTATTCGAATTCGAAAACTAAACTCGATTCGAACTCGAAATTCGAGTTGATTCGAATAACTCGATTAACTCGATTAGTTTAACTCAAAATTCAATTTTTTTTTCAATTTTTTCAAGTTGAATCGAGTTTTGCTCACCCTTAATTAACAATGATTTTTGTTAACAAAACTACCTAAGTGATTTTTTGTCACTTAGAGCTCAATTGGTAATTTTTTTTCATAAGGTTGAACTCATTTTTTTTTTAATTTCACCAAAAGCTTTTTAGACCATTTTGCCTTTATTCTAATCTTGTTCTTTTTATTTGGTTTATTTGTGAATTTCAACCCTTTATTTTATGAAAATTAAAAAAATTAATAAATTTACTTTAATTTATATTATGAAAACCGAGAACATCATTAAATTTTTGGCAACCACATGGATTGACTAATATTTGTTAATTTGTTGTATACAAATTATTCAGCAGTTAATTTTTACTAAATTTTTTAATACAATTTATTGAATTATTGATTCTCAAATTAGTAATTTAACAATATTATTTTACTACATTAATTTTACAATTTTCATAAAACATAAAATCAACATTTTAAAATGAATATTAATGGATGGAAGTTACCAAATTTACTAATGAATAATGATGAAATTTAAAATAAGAATTTTGGCCTCAAACTTTTTTTTTTAAAATAAGTCTTTATTTTTTTTTGCACTCAATTGGGTACTTGAACTGTCAAAATGTATAAAAAAAACCCCTCAAACTTAAAAAAAGAAGAAGTAATTAAGCCCTTTTTTATTTTTATATTTTATGAAAATTGACTAATATCTTTTTACGATTTATATATATTCTATTTTTAGTAAATTTTATAATTTTTATTGATTTTAATTTTTTATAATTTTTTTGTCATATGTGACGCAATGGTTGTGACACGGAATGACTTTAATTGAAAAAAAGGGGCAATTAACTTTAATGGTCAATTGTTAAAGGGTCATTTTGATGCATTTTGACAATTGAGTACAAAAAAATAGGAGCTTAATTGCTTTTTTTTGAAAAATTTTAAGGGTTTTTTTGATGTATTTTGACAATTTGAATACCCAATTGAGTGCAAAAAGAAAGTAGTGATTTAATTACTTTTTTCTAAAATTTTGAAGTTTCGTTTATACATTTTGATAATTTAAGTACCAATACAAAAAAAAGTAAGAGTTTAATTATTTTTTTGAAAAAAATTAGAATCTTTTTAAAGCATTTTAGAAATTTAATGACCAAATTGAGTGAAAAAAATAAAAGCTTAATTGCTTTTTTGTAAAAAAAATTAATTGTTTTTTACACAAAATTTTTATTTTGTCAAACTTTCTTGCGACCCGCCGCATCAGGTTATGAATTGAAAGACCACAGAGATATAGGCGCGTATAAACCGTCCCATCAATTTGGTCCGTACATTAGCGCCGTGATCAGAGTGACAACCATGTGCTATGCGTTTACGCGGCGAACACTGATTGGGGACTCTGCTGTCATGCAGCCAGCAGGTTTCTGTGGCGCGCGGGTCCCATTTTTTATTTCTATTTTGTGCTTTTGACAGAATTTTTGCCGTTTTGTTTCTTTCACTTTTTTAAATTCTGAGTTGGATACAACGTGTTACGTTGGGTCACCAAATCAATTTTATATACTAAATTGTTAAACTAATTTTTAATATTTTAACTACAAAATTTAAGTGCCAGCAGTATATTTTGACTTAAACCTATTATTCCAGTAAACATCTCACTACAATATTTTTTTACCTCAATTTATTAAAAATAATTTTATAAAAATTAAACATATAATATTAAATTTAACTCCAAACATTCACAATTTTTGTCCTTTTAAAGTTAAATTTAATTTTGAACATTTAAAAATAATAATAAAATCATTTTTAATAGAAATGTTAATTAAAAATAAATATTAATAACATTGTAACATAAATTTGTTTAGCTACAAGCCCACTAAACTTAGCTTTTATATATATATAATTGGCGGAGAGAATACAAGTTTTTAGAATCAAACTCAAACTCTCGTGCCTATAACATAATGCTTTTAAAGTTATTTTTTGTTGTTGAATAAAGTTATTTTTTATATCATCCACCAATACTGTTGTAAAAATTGGAAGCAAATTTTAGAATAAACAAAAGAAATAAGATTTTTCTTAAAAAAAAAAATAGTGTCAGCCAAATATTGATTTTTTATAATACACACGAACAATTGTAAATTGAAATTATAAGAAAAGAAAATAAACTATTTCTACAGACGTGAATGGGTTAATTGGCCATTAAACCCCTCCATGTTTTAGCTTTCCAATAAAAAAATTCCCGCTTTTTAAATTTACAATTATAATCCTCTTTATTTATAAAGAAGCATTAAATACCAATAGGTCCTCTTTTAAAATGGTTCTTTTTAAGTTTTTATTTTGATTAATAAATTAAACCAACCTTTCTTTTAATGTGAATAATATTTAATACAAAAAAATTAAACTTTATTGTTAAATGCAATCTTCAATTATTATTACTATACTTATAAATCTTCCTTTTAATTTTAATAAAATTACTATATACTTTTAAACTGAATCTGCAATGATCTTTAACTTTAATAATAGGACGAAGCCAGAACCATTTTTTAGGGGTTGAATAAAATTTAATTTTTTATAGTCTATATTTTTATAATTTTTGAAGGATTAAATCAAATTTTTATAATTTTAGAGGGGGCTAAATTATAATTTTATCTTTACTAATTTAAAATTTTAAAAAATTTTAAAGAACCTAAATAGTAATTTTCTATTTTAGGGGGCCGGGGCCCCTGCCATCCCCTAGATTCGCCTCTATTAATAATTTTCTGGACGTAACTTTAATAAAATTAAATACTAGTGTGGACTAAAATATAATAAACTACAATACAATTAAAACTTAAATCTATAAAATACTATTTTTATAAAATTCATTTGGCCCGTGTATTGCAGGAGTAAGAAAATTAGAAAATTAGTGTGAACTAAAACCTTGATTTTTTAACAAAGTAATCAAAGCTTAGGTTACAAACTTTGGTTTAAATCTAAAATTTTCACTATTTTAACTTGGGAGAGATCTATTGATACCGATATAAAATTAATATGGTTTCATAAATTTTTTATAATTGATATTTTAATAATTTAACCATCATATTTCATGCAGATCATGCATCTTAAGTTTGGAGTAAATATTTTATAACATTTTATTTTACATAAAAAACTTTCAATTGTTAAATATATATCAATATAGATAATATTTTAGAATGATATGATAAAAATACTAAATTGATTTGAAATTTTAAATGCATGGCGAATACAATTATATTGATAAATTCAACTGCTAAAATTATTAAAATATCAATAATAAAAAATATTATGAGAAAATGTAAAACTTTATTAATTTTGCTACAGGTGTAAGTTAATTCATTCGATTACATCCTAGTTATTAGGAATGATATCGATATTCAGTGGTAAATTTTTAATTTAAGCCCTTTATAATTTATAAAATTTTAAATTAGTAATAGTAAAATTGTACTTTATCTCCTAAAATGGTAAAAAATTGATTTAACTATTTAAAAATTATGAAGATATAAACTATTAAAATGATAAAATTATATTTTTATTATCGTAAAAATATATAATTTAATTCTGTTAAAAAAAATATCAGACTCCACACCACGACGACATTTATGTTGTTTTATTAAAAAATATCATTATATATCTTAAAAAAAAAATCTTACGCAGTCCTTATCAAAATCATTATAATTATTGAAAATACACTTTCTAGTCATACAATATTTCCATTTAATACTCACTCTGTTAACAAATTCTAATAAATGCTGGCTCCCTTGTCATTTAACCTTCAAGGAGAGCGTTGTTGTATATAAGCATGGATTATTTAATGTCCATTTTTTCTTCACTAAATTTGAATACAATTCTTGCATATTCCTTTTCTAAACTTAACTTTCCATATATATATATTTATGTTTTCGTGCTGTGTGCAGCCACATGTTGTGTTTCTTCTTTCTCTGTGTTCATGGTATTTATAAAAAAAAAAATCTTCCATCTTTTCCACTCCTTCACGCTCTGATTAACGACACGCGTCATCGACAAGGAAAAACGAAAGGGGAAAAAGATTAGATTTTCTTGCACTTTCTCAGGAATCAAACAGCACCTTGTACTCTTCTTTTCACCACCCCAACACAAAAGTTCGCATTTTTTAAAACTCAAACTGTCTGAATCATTAAATCTTTCCAACCCCACTTTTTCTATTTTCCTTTTTTTTTTTTCTTCACATTACATGATTGTTTGTCTGGCTTAAGATCAGCAAAACCATGACCGTTAATTCGGGCGACCGGAAAGAAATCATCTTGAAGATTGATGACAGAAGCAATGACGGTGGTACTCCTGTTTCCGGCGGAGCAGTCACCGCCGCCGATGGAGGTAAGATTTGGAGAGAGTCTAGCTATGATTTTTGGAACGACAATGAGAAAATCGAGGGGAACTGGAATGAAGCGAATGTGAATATGAATGGTGCTGGCAGTAGTGGTAATAATAGTAATAGGGAAAGTGAAGGCTTTGATTTCATGCCAAGCAAACAGGCAGCCACCGAAGATCCACCATCGAAGTTGATCGGTCAGTTTTTGCATAAACAAAAAGCTTCAGGTGAGTTCTCATTGGATATGGATTTGGAAATGGAAGAACTTCAACAAGAACCACCTCATCACGGCGGTATACTGCCTACAGTTGCCGAATCACCATCAACGGCACCGTCGCCTTCGGCGGCTGCTTTTCCCAGGGTGTCTTTTGAAAACAACCCTGTAAGAAGAAGACAAAGTAAAGGCTCACCATCTCCAAGAAAAGAAGAGAGTGATGGGGTTGTAAAGTGTAGCTCAAACTCTTCTTCTAAAAGAAGTGAAGGTCGTTCTTTTCAAAGGAAATCAAGCTTGTTAATAACCAAAACAAAGTCCAGGTTGATGGATCCTCCCACACCGGAAAAAGGGGAGCCAAAGTCAGCCAAATCTGGAGCAGGGAAGTCAAGACAGATAATGAGATCTGGGGTTCTAGGGAAAAGCATGGAGGAAGAAGAGGATGATCCATTGCTTGAAGAAGATTTGCCTGATGAGTACAAGAAAAACAAGTTAAGTGTTTTGGTTTTGCTTGAATGGTTAAGTTTGATTTTGATAATTGCTGGTTTAGTTTGTAGTCTTACAATTCCTTATTTAAGGAAGAAAAGTTTATGGAGCCTTATGTTGTGGAAATGGGAAGTTTTGGTATTGGTTTTGATATGTGGTAGGTTGGTTTCAGGGTGGATTATAAGGATAATTGTGTTTTTTATAGAGAGGAATTTTCTTTTGAGGAAAAGGGTATTGTATTTTGTTTATGGAGTGAGGAAACCGGTTAGAAATTGCTTGTGGTTAGGGTTGGTTTTGATTGCTTGGCATTACTTGTTTGATAAGAAAGTTCGAAAGGAAACAAAGAGTAAATTCCTTGGATATGTGACTAAAATTTTGGTTTGTCTATTGGTTGGTGTATTGTTGTGGCTGGTGAAGACCCTTTTGGTCAAGGTATTAGCATCATCTTTCCATGTGAGCACTTTTTTTGATCGAATCCAGGATTCCTTGTTCAATCAGTATGTGATCGAGACACTTTCGGGTCCTCCTTTGATCGAGATTCGAAGGGCGGAGGAGGAAGAAGAGAAGATTGCGAATGAAGTTATGAACTTACAGAAAGCTGGTGCTACCATTCCCCCTGGTCTCAAAACATCCACTGTTTCATCGCCCTATTCCGGGAAACAGACAGGGAGTGGACGAATCCAGAAAACTCCTCGAGGAAAAAGCCCTCTGCTTTCCCCTGCCTTTTCAGCAGGAAAGGGAGAGAAGGATGATAAGGGGATTACAATTGATCACTTGCACAAACTGAATACTAAAAATGTCTCTGCTTGGAACATGAAAAGGTTAGTGCACATAATCCGCCATGGAGCTCTTTCCACTTTAGATGAGCAGATCCAAGGTTCAGCTTTCGAAGACGAGTCTGCGAATCAAATTAGAAACGAATACGAGGCAAAAGCTGCAGCAAGGAAAATCTTCGAGAATGTTGCTAAGCCGGGATCCAGGTAAGTCCATGAACCTCATTTACTATGCAATATATTATGCATATATGTGGAGTGTGGTGTTTATCATTGAACTTTCAAGGGCTGCTAGTTTAGCCATGAAAGCTTATGGTTTGATCGTAAAACATGTTACAATCACTAAATTTGACCGATGAGTTGCAGGTTTTCATGTTATTAATTGTTTGGCTTGTGTTCTTATGAGCACATGCACCAATGAGGCTTTCTTATCGTCTTACTGCTAATAATGATCTTAGATTCATCTACTTGGAGGACATTGAACGTTTTCTGCAAGAAGATGAGGCCTTGAAGACTATGAGCCTCTTTGAAGAAGCATCTGAAAGCAAGAGAATTAGCAAGAAAGCCCTCAAGAATTGGGTGGTAAGAACTGGAGAAACCATGCTTTGCAGTATAATAGAAAGTAGAACTTAATAGAAGTTGCAGGTAGAAGCTTAAGATTTACTTTGTCAAGCTGATGTATTTCAATCTTTTAGGTCAATGCTTTCAGAGAACGAAGGGCACTTGCCTTGACACTGAATGATACCAAAACAGCTGTAAACAAGCTTCATCAGATGGTAAACGTTTTGGTCGGCATCATCATATTGGTTATATCACTCCTCATACTCGAAATCGCCTCCAGCAAAGTCCTTGTTTTCATTAGCTCTCAACTGCTTCTAGTTGCATTCATATTTGGAAACACCTGCAAGACGATATTCGAAGCTATTATATTCTTGTTCGTTATGCACCCGTTTGATGTGGGTGACCGGTGTGAAATCGATGGAATTCAGGTACTTTAACAACCACATGAACCCTTGTTTCTGTTTCTTCTCTTTTATCTTAATGTTCATTCAAATTGTCAGATGATCGTGGAGGAAATGAACATCTTGACTACTGTTTTCCTAAGATATGATAACCAGAAGATCATAATCCCCAACAGCGTCCTGGCTACTAAGGCCATACATAACTACTACCGTAGCCCTGACATGTTAGAGATAGTTGAATTCTGTATCCATGTGAAAACTCCTGCCGAAAAGATCGGTCTCATGAAGCAGAGGATAATGAGGTGAGTAGAAAAAAGAAGTCTCTGTAGTTAAAACATATTGCATTTTGCTGTTGCGCGGTCACCGCAATAGTACATTGTATGAGCATATTGTCTAGTAGAGTATATTGTCCTTTGCGGCGAGCATTAGCACCAGGGAAATGCATTATACATGTCTGATTCGATTTGATTATTTCTTACTGCAGCTACATTGAGCACAAGAGTGACCACTGGTATCAAGATACGATGATTATATTCAAGGAGCTCGAAGAGTTGAATCGAGTAAGGATAGCAATATGGGTGACACATAGAATGAACCACCAAGACATGGGAGAGAGGTATACAAGAAGGGCTCTCTTGATCGAAGAGCTAGTTAAGATTTTCAACGATTTGGATATTAAATACCGTCTGTACCCCATCAACATCAACGTCTGTAGCATGCCCCCCGCCGCATCGGACCGACTTCCTTCGAATTGGAGTGGACCTGCCAGCTGAGCAAAGTCTTTTTGATATTGGATATGGTTTAGGCTACAGGGAGAGGATGTTTTCAATTAGATGATTAGATGCCAAATTAGTTATATATAGATAATTTGGATCCTTTTGGTAGATTGAACAAAGTCTGATTTGCTGGATGAGTCTTAATGCTCATGTTTTCTTTTCTGACCTAAATTGCTGTTGTTGAACCCGGTTTAGTCTTGTTGCATGTCTATATATATAAAGATACATTGGTTTTATTTTTTCTTATGATTGGGAGTCTGGGAGAGAAGAAAGGAAGAAAAAAGAACATTTTGTGCTTATCTTCGTTTATACATTATTATATATTAATAATTTAATTTATATGTATCTTATCATATTTATATTAATTTTTTTGTTTTGTTTTGTGTCGTATTTGTGTTGTATCTCAATTTGTATTATTCTGATTTCTAAGACATCAAATTCTAAAAATTATTTTAGTTTGATTATTGTTTTTAAATTATATATTTAAATTTTTTATTCTACATGTTAACTCATGAATTGATTTATTATTCTGAACTGACCAATTATATAAAAAAGTTAAAAAAAAAGTTAATTTATTTTAAAATTATATATTTAAAATGTTCAATCCCAAATCCATTTGCATGTTGATTTAGGGAGTGTTTGATAAATTATATAAAATTTTTATTTTATTAAAAATGAAAAATTTTCAACATTTAATATTTTAAGAGTGTTTGGACGAAGAATTTCAAAACTTTTTGAGATTTTTAAAATTAGAATTTATCAATTCAAAATGCTAGGACTTGTAATTGCTTTGTTTGGATGAATATTTGATTTAGGAAAATGAAGTTATTTAAATTTTATAAATTAAAAATAAGTAAAAATAAGAATAATTATATTTAAAACAAATAATATAAAAACATGGATGCAATTATATTTGTAGAGTTTTATAAATAGTTTTAATAAAATAAATTTAACATATATAGTTTTTTTTCTACCAAAAAATAAAAATAAATCCCTCTTTCAAATTCCTCACCCAAACAAACTCTAAATATATTGCATAATCATTTTAATTTTTTATTTAATATAAAATTTTCAACCAAAAAAAAAAATGTTGAATATCGCTTAAGGTAAAAATATTAAGTTGATTTTATTTTGTTAAAAAATTGAAATAAATGATCTTTTAAAAAAATTGAGATATTCAAATTGCTATGCTTACCTTTATCTAAACCTATCCAAAATAATATAAAATATTATATTAATAGTATTAAAATTAAAAATAAATAATCTTTTAAAAACAAATATTTATTTTTTATCAAACAATATAACTATATTTAATACTTATATTTACTAATTCACCAAACATTTTGCACTTACAAAATTTATCACTACAAATACAATACTTAATTTTTCATCACTTAGATTTTTAGTTTATCAAACACATCTACTTGTAAGTTTTTATTATTATTATTTAGTTTTAGATGATGTATTTAAAATGAGTATCCAAAAGCGTGAGGAAATGTTCCAACCTAGAGAGAATTCGGCACCAGGAGATATTCAACATCATTCTTCTTCTTCGTTGAATTCTTTGGAGGACAAGGCCACTAAAAAAGTTCGTATGCGTAAAAATGATGTGGGGGAGGAAGATCATCTTATGGCTGTGGATGTAATTGGGATTTCTAATGGTATTGAAAAGCCTGCTAACTCACGAGTATCTTTCGAAGACCTGTTGCTTGGTGCTTCGAGGGTACGAGAAAGAGTATGATCGAACAGGATAATGATGACTTACAACTTCTTGATGGAGATGTTACTACTAGAACAAAGGATCGTTTACCCTCTATTCATTTCTCTGATAGGGTTCATCAAATCTTATATCAAGGTATGTCTCGTGCGGTTGTGGTTAAACTTTTAGGAAGGAAAATAGGTTTCCAAACACTCTCGAATAAAATCTATCACCTCTGGAAACCAACTACCCCTGTTAAAATTATGGACTTGGAAAATGATTATTTCATGGAAGGACCTTGGATTATTTTTGGACAGTATTTAACGGTTCAACCATAGACGAAATCCTTTTCCACTTCCTAGCCATTCTCGTCTAACGTGGTTGCTTGGATTTGACTTTTGAGAATTCCTGGTTTTTTTTGTATTGGCAAAGTATTTTAAAGAGCATTAGGGAGACGATTGGGCAAGTCATAAAACTGGATGTTAACACTGGTAATGCGCAAAGGGGCCGTTTTGTTCGTATGGCGATTTTTCTTGACCTTAACAATGCGTAGGTTTCTAAAATCAAATTTGATGGCTGTATTCAAGACGTTAAGTATGAGTCTCTTTAAAGATTCCTGCTCCTCTGTTCCCAATTGTGTTACAGCGTTAGGGGAAATGAACCAAGAAAATCTGATCTCAGATGAGAACAGGAAAGATTTGGATATGTTTGGGCCATGGATGGTGGTTAATCGACGGAATAGTATACTTAGCCGGAAATCAACAATCGGACGAGAAGAAAAGAAAGCAACGGGATCGATGGGATCTCGCTTTAACATTATCCATGATTTGAGGGATGGGAACTGAGCCATTAACGGGGAATCCAATCCCCTTGATTTAGCAAAGTTGAAAGGAAGAGGGGTTTCCATTTATAACAACCCCTTAAGTGAAGAATGGTCAACTCCCAAGGACAACGATGAACAAATTTGGGAATTTAGGGTTCCACTGTCACTTGTAGAATAAGTTGCTATAGGTCAGGGGTTGGATCAGGAAAAAATAGATAAGGTGTTGGGCCTGGTAGACCCAAACGCTGCTGGTTCCTCCAAAACGGTTAATGGGTCTTCCAAGCAAAGTGCCAAGGTTTCTGCTGGATCTTAAAGACAAGGGGTTTTGGGCATTTTAGGATGGGTTCTAGGCTTGGTGGTTCCAAAAATTCCCAACGGGCTAACACTTTCATTTCTGTCGAATCAAACCCAACTCCTTATTTCTGCATAGAGGGTGACATTAATTCTAAAGAAACCCCCATTCTTATTTCGCGTGATAATTCCAGTAGGGAATTAAATTTGTTAACCCAAGGCGCTTTACGTATTTTAGTAGAAAAATCTATTGTGACAACCTTGAATCTGAAATTTCATCCAGTCATTAAGTTTGTAGGAAATCGGGATCCCAATTCTCATTCTGTTGATATGAATTCGGCTCTATCCTTATCTTCTTTGAAAATTGGAAACCTTAAACGTTTTAAAAATGGGTCTCACAATCTTCGGGGTAAAGGCAACAAATTCAAGGTGAAGACATTCAGTCATGATTTTGTTGCTGAAGCTATGACAAAATTCGTTGACAGGATCAATTTAGTAGGCTTGATTGCGGAGGAAAATAACTTCTAGGGGGTACCTCTAGGTTCTAATTAAACCACTACCTTAGATGTTTAAGGTGGGTCTATTGATGTTGTCTTTCTCTTTATGATTTGTTAGATGTTACCAAGTATTTTTGTATAGAACTGTCAAGGATGTGCATCACCTAAGTTTGCTAGGGTGGTTAGAGATTACTTTGCTGAATTTAATGTTGATGTTGCGGTATTTCTTGAAACTCGAGTCAGTGGTTCGAAGGCAAATAGAACATTTCTAAAGTTGGCTTGGATTATTCTCACAGAATAGAAGCTAGAGGCTATGCTGGGGGTTTATGTATTTGTTGGAGAAATACTATTCAGATCCAAATTATTCTTAATGATTCACAGTTTATTCTTTGTCAACTGGGGAAATAGGGGGATCCAGAAGTATTTTAGTGACCTTTGTTTATGGTTATCCGAACAAACAAAAACGTAAGACTTTATGGGACCGTTTGGATCATATTGCTCATTCCATTTTCGAGCCGTGGGTTTTGTTGGGGGATTTCAGTTCAATGTTGTCTCCGGATGAAAAGAGGGGTGATCGTCCTATATTTTTTGGGTGCAAGTTATTTCAGAACTTTTTCCTTAGTAATGGGTTGATGGATCTTGAGTTTAGAGGTCTACAGTTCACGTGGAAAAGAGGGGATATCTTTGAAAGATTAGACTGAGCAATTGGTAATAGTGAATGGTGTCAACTTTATTCTGGTGCTCGTCTTAAATCTAATCACAGACCTATTTACTTATCTTTTTGTGTCCCCAGTCAAAATGTTTAACCGAGAGATTTTCATTTTCTAGCATCTTGGGTTTCCCATCTGGATTTTAACAAATTCGTCTGTGATATTTGGAGACATGATACTAATATTGCCAGTAATATCACTTCTCTTACTACAAGCCTTAAAAAGTGGAATTTTGATGTTTTCGGCCACATTATTAGAAGGAAACGGACGATTGCCTATCTTATTGGTAAAGTTCAAGCTGCTTTAGATTGTATTTGTTCTAGGTACCTTCTGAATCTTGAATCGAAGTTACATTTAGAATATGAAAAGATTCTTGATGAGGAGGAATTAGTTTGGAAACAGAAATCGAGGATGGATGGAGTCCATTTTGGGGATCGTAATACAAAGCTTTTCCATAATAAAACTCTTATAAGGTAGAATTCTAATAAAAAATTTGCCTTGAAAATTGGGGATAACTGGTGTTATGATAATGAGAGCTTGCATGATGAAACGGTTCATTTTTTCTCTTCTCTCCCTGATGGTTTTCACGCTCTCTTTTACTAGAGTTAGTGGGATACAGTCGAATTGGATGTTTATTCTTGGGTTCGTGATGTTTTTTGAGTAAGATTCCCATCTCTTTTGTTAATAGCACACTCTTGGTTCTCATACTGAAGATTAGGAATCTTTCTTCTTTCTCCTATTTTCGGCCAATAAGTCTTTACAACGTCTTGTATAAGGTTGTAACAAAAATCATTGCCAATTAGTTCAGACATATTTTTCCATCCCTTATTGCTCAAAATCAACTGAGTTTTGTGGCTAGAAGATAGATTACGAACAATATTATCATTGTCTAGGAAATTGTACATTTCATGTAGACAAAGAAAGGTAAGAAATCATGGATGGCTATAAAGGTGGATTTTGAAAAAGCTCATGACAGAATTCGTTGGGAATTTATTGAAGACACTTTCGTTGATGTTTGTTTTGCTTCGGCCTTTGTTAAAGTCATCATGGGCTGTATTTCTTCAATTTCAATGCAAATTATGTGGAATGGTAGTATTTCTTCTGGCTTTATTCCTAAGAGGGGTATTAGGCAAGGATGCCTTTTATCTCCGTACATCTTCATTCTCTGCATAGAGAGATTAGGCCAATTAATTCATAGAGAAGTTGCGGAAAAATCTTGGAAAACTGTCGTACTGGGTAAGGATGGTCCGCCCATTTCACACATTTTCTTTACGGACAGCTTATTTCTATTTGCTGAAGCTGAGGTTGATCAGGCGCATAGAATCAAGAAAGCTCTATTCAGGACATAGAGTTAATGACCAGAAAACTCCTGTTTATTTCTCTAAAAATATTGATGCTGCCAACGCTGCAAGTATATGCAATATCCTTGGATTTCATTTTTCGGATGATGTGGGTACCTACTTGGGTTTGCCTCTATTCCATAAAAGAGTCACAAAGAATACTTTCAGTTTTGTTGTTGATAAAGTTAGACGCAAACCTGAGAGTTGGAATGTGAAATCGCTTTCTATGGTAGGAAGGATTACTCTAGCTCGATGAGTTTTGTTATTGATTCCCAACTATTTCATGCAAGTTGTCAAGATCCCTCTTGGTATCTGTGCAGATATTGAAAAAATTTCAAGGGCTTTTATTTAGGGGAGTACAATTTCTAACAAAAAGGTATCTTTAGTGAATTGGAAGGATTGTTGCCAACTTCTATCTAACAAAGGGATTGGACTTAATTGCCTCAAAGAGCAGAATGAATCATTCATACTCAAGTTGGGTTTTAATCTCATTCCAAACAAGAACAAGTTATGGGTGAAAGACCTTCGTGTCAAATATAACATTTCTAGGATTATCCCAGAGGACATATCCAATAGTAGTTGTTCGTTCATTTGGAGATCGCTTATAAAGGTTTGGCCTCTACTTCATCAAAGTCTTCTTTGATCTGTTGGTGATGGTTTGCTTGTGAAATTCTGGACTGAAAATTGGCTTGTAGATCTAGGTCCTCTTCTTAATTAATGTCGATACCTTTCATTCATTGATAGTTTTATAACCTTAAATGAGGTTGTTTCTTCGGGTGGAGACTAGAATTGGGACTATCTGTGATGTTTTCTTGATGACATTGTTATCTCTCACATTGTCAGAATCCCTAAGCTGAATCTATTGGTTGGTTTGGATTCTCTCATGTCTAGGTGGTCTCCTAATGGTGATTATACGGTTAAGTTTTCTTATAGTATGCTTTTAAAGAATTCACTCGATCTTGAGGATGTTAAATGGAGGTTAGTTTAGAGTCTTGACAGCTCTCAACGAATCTGTTGGTTTGGCAAAGAACTAATTGAAGCAAAGAAAAAAATATGAATGAAAGGGATGATTTAATTCATTAACTAAGCAACCCTTATAGACAAGTATCAAGTAACAACTTCAACAAAAATTCAAATTGCTACTCCTACTAACAAGCTAACAACTCCTACTCCTACTAACAAGCTAACAAATCTCCCTAGGACTTAGTATTGTTTAAAAAAAAAAAATAGTTGCAGCCTTGAGACACTAACATTCTCCTCCTAACTCAAGTGCTACAGACAACAAGTTTATTATTAAGAAACTTAAACATGGAAAATTTAGTAAAAAAATATCTGTCATCTGATCCTTTCTGGTTTGCAATAAACCAGTTTCTTCAATATTTGCCTTCTATGAATTTCTTCTTGACTAATATAACTTCAAGAGTTGCCTCTAATTGTTTCCTAGCATGTAATTCCATCTAAATCAAAATTCTATAATTCAAAATCATCACAAGTTGCTCTAGAAAAGTCATGAGAGTGGCCAGAGTACTGCCCCTTCTTCCAATGTCGTTTGTTGTCACTATACTTGGGATTAATACCATCTATTGTTTGATTAACAAATCTTCTCTTAGCTAATAATTCCTTTTTCAATTTTGCATTTTGCATTTTGCACTGAACACTTGATCACCTTACCAACTAAATTCTTAAACTCAACAACATCTACAGATGTTAATTCTTTGGCATATGAAGCTTCTTCACTCGACTTTTGATTTTGGAAACATAACCCACTATTCTTTTCTGAAAGTTACACATTAATCTCGATCTCCTAAGATAGAATTTCTTTCTGTAGTTCATTAGCATGTTCTTCAGATATTTTATATGCAAAAGATTATAGTTTATCATCAAAGAGAAATGGTAACTGCTGCTCCAAAAGAGTTACCTTTGCATGCAACTACTCATTTTCAAAACTCTTGATTTGCAGTTATTCTTGTTGGATACGATTATCTGCTGATTTTATCTCAAGTTCAAAACTCTTTTCATTACATTGTGTCATCAATTTCATAATTTTTTGTTACATTAATGTCATTTCTTCCTAACACTTGGATGACACTTGCTCCTCCTCAAATGGATTCAATGAGAAACTCTTCTTTTGCACATTGATCCTAAATAATTCATTACCATTAGAGTCAAGGATTAGGCACCTTCCCTATTCGAACATCACCTTGAATCCCTTCTCTACCAATTTCCCAACACTCAAAAAGTTTTGACCAATCTGAGGTACAAACAGAACAACTGAAATCAACTTAGTTCTAGCATAGCTCTCTATTGCTATTGTGCCTCTTCCCTTCACCTCTAGGTATTCTCCATTTCCTACCCTTACTTTCAACTTGAATGACTTGCCAAGGTTTTTAAACAACTTCTCATCACAAGTCATGTGATTGGTAGAACTACTATCAACTAACCAACTATCACATAGAGTGCTTGATGAGAACTAAAAGATGACAAACAAATGGTCCTCTTCTTCTTTAACTGCAACATGTGCTCCACTTTACTGCTGATTTCTCGGTTCCTTGCAGAACCTCTCAATGTGCCCCATCAAGTTGCACATTCTGTATTTCACATCTGGCCTTCTCCAACACTTGAAATGGGGATGATTCTATTTTCCACAATACTTATATGAAGAATACTTATTAGAGTTTTTAGTACTATTACCTTTTGCAATAGTTTTTAAACCACTATTGCAATCACTCTTCTTCCCATTCCACTTCTGTTTCTTTCCTTTTTTCACCTTGTTGCATATTAGCATTCAATGCTTCCTTCGTGCCTCATTAGCCTCCTCTGCTCTTGTGCTTGTAAAGCACTAATCAACTTTACTACTCTCAACTAAGTCAAGTCCTTGGTGTTCTCCAAAGAGGCAATTGTTGCTTCATATTTCTTAGGCACATAGACAAGTATTTTTTACACTAGTCTAGAATCTAAGAGATCAATCCCAAGAACTCTTACCTTCTTGGCAATATCTATCAGCTTGTCTGAGTATACTTTGATTGACTTAGAGTCCTTTATTTGTAGCCTCTTGAATTCTCTGATCAAGTTCAACAACTTTATACTCTTGATCCTATCATCTCCTTGATACTCAGCCTTAAGGTAGCCCTATATCTCCTTCGCTGATCCAAAAGCCATAATTCTATTGAATATGGCTGATGAAATCGAAGTATAAAGGTAAGCTTTTGCCTTAGCCTTCCTGGTGGTTCTCTAATTGTGCATTTTGATCAGGCTCATAGTTAGATTATTGAGAAGTGGAGTCACCTCATAGCCTTCCTCGTGAACTTCCCAATAATTACAACCCTTCATGTATGCTTGCATTCTCACAACTTATGCTTGATAATTCTCTCCATCAAACACAAGTGAGGCTAAGGCAGACAGATTACTTGATCCCGATACCATTTTTTTTCAAAACCTCACAAGTGTATCTCTTAATTTGCTCTCAGAACTCCTACAAAACTTTTCTCATAGGTCCTTTAAGAAAAATAGCTCTGATACTATTATTAGTTTAGCAAAGAACTAATTGAAGCATAGAAAAAATATGAATGAAAGGGATGATTTAATTCATTAACAAAGTAGCCCTTATATATAAGTCTCAAGTAACAACCTAAACAAAAATTCAAATTGCAACTTCTACTAACAAGTTAACAACTCCTACTCCTAGTAACAAGCTGACAAATCTCCCTAGGACTTAGTCAAATCTTGAGACACTAATAGAATTCAACAATTCCTCTAGTTGGTCTTGAAGGATTGCCTAATGACAAATCTAGAACGATGTAGAAGAGATGTTTTTGAGGATCCTTCTTGTGCGATTTGCTGATATGTTGAAGAATCGTGTATTCATATTTTAGAGACTGCCATCAAGCAAAGGAAGTTTGGAAACAAATTCTCCCTTCGAATCTCTTTTACCAATTTTTCTCTTATTCTTTGTAGGATTGGATTTTGGCTAATTTTAGGAATGCTTTCGGATTGGAATTCCATGATGTAGCTTGACCCTCTTTCTTTGGAATTATCTGCTGGAAATTGTGGAAACAAAGGAATATTAAGATTTTTCAGGATGTTCCTTTAAATTCAATCAACGTCATCCAATCTTCATGGTGTTGGGCAAGCTGCATCAAGATGAAAGTAGACACGATCAGGGATTCCACTAGTATTCGTAGCAGGGATTTTAGATGGACACCACCACCTTCTGGCTCTTTTAAATTGAATGTTGATGAAGTGCGCAACCCATCTTTAGGCCTCGCTTCCTCGACAACTATTGCAAGGGATGAGCATGGTGAGTGGTTATGAGGATTCGGGAGGAACATTGGAATGTGTAGTGTTGAGCAACCTAAGCTTTGGGACATATATGATGGATTACAATTCGCTTGGGAGGCCAGATTGAAAGAGGTGATAGTTGAGACTAATTGCGCTATAGCTATTAAAGACTAAAATTTTCCATGTTCCTTTGGCTAATGTTGCTGATAAGATTTGTTTAGATATCCAATCTTTTTGCCCCAATTCAAAAGGCAATTCTGTTAATTTGTAATTAAATTATCTTGCTATTATTACAAAAAAAGTATCCAATCTCAAATCAATAATAAATTTAATTTCATAATTAATAAAATTTAAGTAATTAAAAATATTTATTAATAAAAAAATAAAAAATTTGAAAATCCACGACACAGCGGGTGACAATACTAGTAAATAGAGAAATTGTAAGGCTACATTACACCTACAATCTCTAAATGTTGTTTAAAAATATGTTTCATATATCTAACTTTTAAAAGTTACTTAATAATCACTAACATTATCGAGTTATTACATTTTAACCATTCTCCCATTAACTTTTTTCAAGAGGATGATGTGACACATAAATCTAATTTGACCGTTTCTTTTTGATATTTTAACATTTTTAATAACAATAATTCTAAGAAAGCTCTCAAAAAAATAAAAAAAATAAAGTTTATAAAAAATATTAATTAAAATCCAAAAATATTATGAAATTTATAAACAATTTTCAAAATAATAAAATTATTAAACAATCCATTTAGAGGAATAAGAATTTTCTTTTTCAATTGGACGTAGTGTTATTGGAATTTTGATATCCAACATCTGTAGTTTTGAAACATCTTTACACACCTTCATATATTTCATGGACTAAATCCGAGTTGGGCTACCCAAAAACCTCTTTAGAGCTCACGCTTCCCCGAAGGATGGCAAAGTTATAGGTTTTTTTTTCTTTTTTTTGATAAATAAAGAGCAATACACAATTCTAAATCGTTACAGGCCTTGGCCAAGAAGTTCCATGGTCATCATCACGCACAAACTGTTGCAACTCCAGAGGCGGTTCACGAAAAACCTGTAGGCCCAAAAGGCATCCCATTGCTATTGCTGCCAAACCATCAGCCACTCTGTTGCTCTCCCGGTAAATATAGGCCATCTTAGTTCCCAGTTCAGATTCTTTATATCAGCAATAGATCCCAACTAAGTAGTAACACTACTTGGATTCTTAAGCAAATGAACATCAGATGCATTTTTCTAGCTCCAAAATCACCTTTCGCAGGCCAAGCTTCCTCGCCCAATTTAGACCATCATTCTCCGCCTCCAAAGCTGTACAAGCGCCTATAGTTCCAGCAAACACCATGACCCACTCGCCATTCCAATCCCAGATCACACCGCCTGATGAAGCTAAGTTCTTATCTTGTCTAGCCGCTTCATCCATATTCACCTTGAACCACTTCTTCATCGGTCCTTTTGATAGTAAGCTTAATTTGCATATTTTTATAGTTAAATCTAATGAATTTTCAATATGAGTTCTACTGATTTTGTTACTTTATTTGTTATTTACAATGTTGAAATGGTGGAAAATAAATTAAAATGTTGATTGTATGGAAAAGTTGGCATGCATAAATATTTTTCAGCAGAGCAGAAAGTACGACGAACTCCAATAGTAGCTTCAGAGTATGATGAATATGTTTCAGCGGTCGCAACTTCCGCCGTCATAGTGTATTGCATAAATATTTTTATCATTTTAACTTTTAACATTTTTGTAAAAATAATATGAATTCACTTTTATTTATTGATATTAATATTGTTTTATTCGTTTAATTTGAAATATTATATAAATTTATTGCTTTTGGCTGGTTTAGATCTGGTTGCTTTTGATTTGTCGTTACAGGAGGGCTGAAAAAATAGAAAATTTTATTTTAGAAAAATCCCAAATTAGTGGCGTTTTTCACAAAAGCGCCGCTAAAAGTCATATTCTATAGCGGCGTTTGTGAAGAAAGCGCCGCTAAAGATCATGTTCTTTAGCGGCGTTTGTGAATAAAGCGCCGTTAAAGATCATGGTCTTTAGCGGCGTTTAAAAAAATGCGCCGCTAAAGAACACGATCTTTAGCGGCATTTTTTTCTAAGCGCCGCTAAAGAACATGACCTTTAGCGGCGTTTATTTTTGTAAACGCTGCAAACGTTAGAGACGCTATCGTTAGCGGCATTTTTTGCGGCGCTAGACCTTTTGTGACACTAAAAAGCACTGCTAAAGGCCTAAAAAAAAAGGCCGCTAAAAACCTGTTTTAGTGTAGTGATGGGAGAAAAAATGGTCTACAAGACTATTAGATTTTAGATTATTTTATTTTAATAATTATTTTAATTATTTTTATTTAAAAAATATAATTTGTTTCTAATTGCTAACATTGTTATCATTATTTTGTTTCAAATTTCAAATTTTTATTTTTAATTGTTAATATTGTTAAAATTATTTCGTTGAATTCAGGTTCATCACAACATAATTTTTTTATTTACATTTACTACTAAGTGAGTTTTTTTTTTTTTTTCTAATTTCAAAAAGTCACACTAAAAAATTAACAAATTATTTTAATATTCTTTTAACAGTGTAAACAATTGAACCTAAGTTTTGACATCTGGAAAATAGAGGGATTAAGTTCTTAAAAAAAGTATAGGGGCTAAAATTTAAATTTATGAATATTACAAGGACTTATGTCATATTTTAAGCTTTAAAATATAATTTCTTTACCTGTTATTTAAAATAAATCTAATCCTAATTGGTCTCCTTAAAAATATATCTTTTAACATAAAAATACAAATAGCTATTAAAATTACATCAGTGAGTGAGTTACTAGGGAGACCAATATGTGGCTTACAAGGGAATATATTGAGAATGAAATCATTCAAGCAATCAAGCAGATGGACCCTTGAAAAGCCCCAGGTGTTGATGGTCTCTCCGGGAGTTTCTTCAAGCATCATTGGGATGTTGTGGGAAATGACATCATTCGCTTTTGCTTGGATGTTCTTAATGGAAACAATAATATATCTTCTCTTAACGAAACCATGATCATTTTAATTCGTAAAATTAGGAACCCTTGTGTTATTACTGACTTTCGACCTATTAGTTTATGTAGGTTTATCTACAAGATTATCGCCAAGGTGTTGGCGAACTGGTTAAAAGTTACTCTATCCGATTGCATTAGCCAAAATCAAAGCGCATTTGTCTCGGGAAGAATGATACACGATAACATTCTGATTGCGCACGAGTTACTTCACTACCTTCAAAGCTATAAAAAGGGTCCCAACAAAGGATGTGTCATAAAGCTCGATATGAGCAAAGCTTACGATCGAGTGGAATGGAACTTCATTGAAAAGTTCATGTTGAAAATGGGGTTTTCCAATCAGTGGACCGACAAAATTATGGGTTGTGTTCGTTCTGTTAAATACTTGATTAAATGCAATAATATATTATCGGATGTTATTATACCTGAGAGGGGTCTTCGTCAAGGGGATGCCCTTTCTCCGTACTTGTTTTTATTTTGCATAGAAGCATTCTCGAGGATGCTTGTCCATGCTCAGAGAAATAATTTCTTAAAAGGTATTCAAGCTAGTAGGAACGACCCGAGGATAAATAGTTTGTTCTTCGCCAATGATGCTCTTCTCTTTGTGAGAAACAAAAAAAGTGATGTTGAATGCATTATTAATATTCTTAAGAATTTTGCTACTGTTTTAGGACAAGAGATAAATTACGAAAAATCAATGGTCCTTTTTAGTCCAAAAACTCCGAGTGCTCAAAGAAGAATTATGGCGATCTCATTGGCATAAAGGTCGTGGAGAAGTTGGATAAATACCTTGGTCTCCCTCTCCCTATTGGTAAAAATTAAAAAAATAGCTTTCGTTGAAGTTACTAATAGAATATCTTGTAGGATCAATAGCTGGACCGAAAGATTACTTTCATATGGTGGCAAAGAAGTTTTCATTAAGGCAGTGCTTCAATCAATCCCAACATATGCTTTGTTTATCTTCCTGGCCCCGAAGGGTGTGATCGAGGGTTTACAAACCAATCTTAGCAAAACGTGGTGGGCGGGCAAGGACAAACGCAAATTCTGGTTGATGCTACCTTGGAAGACATTGTGCCATCCTAAAGGAATGTGGCTATTCAATCTTGCTCTAATTGGTTGTCAAGTTTGGAGACTCATCAATAATAAAGATACTCTCTGTTTTAAAGTGCTATCATCTAAGTATTTCCCCGATGGTAATATTTTTTAATGCCAAAAAGATTGATAAAGCCTCTTTTACTTGGTCGAGTATTGCTGCTGCTGCGGTGGCTCTCAAGAATGGTTTCGGTTGGCAAGTTGGAAATGGACGACTTAAGTAGAGGAGCCCTTATTTCAAATATGCTCAACCCTCATGAAAGTAGTGTTAGAGATCTTTGGCTTGGGGATGAAAGACGCTGGGACATTGATAAAGTTTACAAGTTGTATGGGAAAGATTTGGGTTAATAGGATTTGTAGGTTACCTATCGAGAATGAGAGCCAAAGGGATAGAATTGTGTGGTGTCATAATCCCCATTGTTGCTTCACATTAAAATCTGCCTACTCTTGGCTTCTTTTCTTGGCGTGTGGGGCATGAGCTCCTCCCTAGAAATGTCAAAATTGCGTCTATCAGAAATGGCTTTGATCAGGGATGTCCTAGATGTGGAGTTGTAGCTGAGGCTCTTATTCATGCTCTAAAAGACTACCCTATTTCACGTGAGGTTCTTTTTATTGGCGGGTGGGACACAAGCATCATGTCGAGGCAGTATGATCATTGTATTGATTGGCTTGTAAACATGATGAGAGCCCTTGACAAGAGAGCCATGGCTGACTTGATGACAACGTTATGGAATTACTGGAACAATAGGAATAATTTTATGTTCAAAGGTAGAGAAGAGAAGGCGTAGATCATTTGGGAAAGGGCTAGTAACCTTAGCAAAGACTTTCGCATCTATAATATTTTGAACGAACCTCTACTTTCCCAGAATGAAGCAATCAAGAAATGGGAAAAGCCTCCAAAGGGCGTTGTTAAAATTAATTTTGATGCCTCTATTAATGTCAACAAAATGGGTTATGGCATGATCATTCGGGACGATGATGGTTTTGTGTTAGGAGGAGGTGGGGGTTTTATTGACAAAAGGGTGTTGGTGCATGAGGTAGAGTGTAATGCGTTTGAGAGAAGCATTGAGCTGGCGTGTCAGCTCAACATTAATGGTGACGTGCTCTTCGAAACCGACCATGCTGGTCTTGTGAACAAAATGCGCAACTATGGTATGGACGTCAGTATCATCGGCGCGGTGCAAGGATTAAGGAATGTAAAGATGCTTTCAACAACTTCAAGTCTGCCGACTTAATTTGGACAAATCGGTCATGTAATAATGTTGCTGATTTAATCTGTACTAAAATGTGTAGTGAAGCAAAAACTTGGTTCTTCGATATGGATTATCCTAAGGAAATCCATAATGCTGTCATTAATGATGTTACTTAATAAAAGTGTTGACCCTTGTGGTCGTTTTATGTTAAAAAAATATTAAAATAAAATAATATTAAATTCTAAAAGTCTTGTACGCCACTTTTGGATTCCATAATAAATTCACGTTTTTAGCTTGTATTCTAACATTTTTTTACATGTGTTGCACCTACATAGAAAATAATCAATAAAGTACCAAAATTTAGAGCATTCATATATAAAATTAATTAGAATAAATCACAAAAATATGTAAATTAAACACATTATCATTAAGGCTCCTCTCTCAAAATATCTAGTATTGAATATTAACTTATTTTTCTTAATCTAGAGTTTCTAACATAGTCCTTAGCAAAATACTTTGGATATCTAATATTAACAAGCACTCAATCACATAAGTTTATCATCGTGAACTCATCAATTTTGTCACCCTTTATAAGAGCAATCCAAATTGACCTTATCATAAAACAACTATATACACATGTCACGAGCCATGGACTGAAGCCTGTGATAAATGCACACAGAACATCCATAGAGATCAACTAATTAAATGGGGCTCATTTGACCCATTTGAACTAGCCTAATTTGTGGAACTTATGGAAGAGCCCATCTACTTGAAGCCTTGGTGGCCTAGTGGAACATACTAGTAAAACTAGAGTCACCATGGTTAATATGTGTAATCTTGAGGGATAAGATTGTATAGAGTTTAAATCCCTTAGGACTCTCATCTTGTAGATAGACTTTAATCTTGATTGTCGATGTAATTTAAACTATACCGTTGGATTTGAGAGCTCAACTATAAATAGAGCCATCCCCCATCATTTATAATCATTCAATTGTAATTCTTCAAAATATTAGAAACACTTTGAGAACATTTACTCAAACACTTGGCATGCTTAGTTTTCTTGTGGCTTTTTAGTTCATTTTTTTGCTTCTTTACTTGAGAGTTTGCTTCCGCTTTATTTTAGTGTCTTAGAAAATTTCCATTGAGAATTCTAATCTTTTGAGAGTTAGGCTGAATTAGGAGAATTTGAAGCTAAGTTTCTGCCTAAGGTCACACGATTTGTGAGACTTAAGTTCCAGTCCCATAATAGTTGGTAGCAGAGCCAATGTTTAGTAAGGTGACGGTTGAGATGATGAAAGGAGTAGATGAGCAAATTGAGTCTAGAGAGACCCGTGGGGGCAAGAAAGTTAGCAGATCAAGGGATATGCCGTCGATTTTGAAAAGTTGAGTGGTCAATTGTCGTGAAATTCTCGAATGGTGTGCAAGTGTACACAATTGTCAATAAGTAATAAAATAGTGAGTAAAAAGTATCGTCTTCATAAGGACTATTTATGCGAATCAATAGTTGCAAACTTAACATTTAGCAAGTTGGTTATGTGAGGAAATAATAAAGAGTGTGATGAGTGAACTAATTAATCTACCTAAAATTAATCTAACTATACAAGATAGAATGTAACACAAAATATTAAGCAAGCAAGTTTGTACAAGTTAATCACAATGACATGCATGAGATAGAATAATTACTTTCCCTTAACTTAAAATTAATCTAGTATATCATCAAAGCACTACTCTTACTACTCCTTATCTCTTCTATCATTGCCGTAACTATTAAGCTCGAAGCTCTCAAAATGCTAAAAATTTGCAGCTCTTAAAACCTCTCAAATACTCTCTTAATTCTGTGAGAGTGAAGAAATCTTGGGAGAAATGAAAGAGAAGAATGGAATGTGAGTGAATGAAGAATGAATGATGAGTGATTAATTGAAATGTAGCTAGAAACCCTATTTATACTTGTGAGAGCCCAATGTCCCTTGGCTATTTTTAGCTTCAACTCCTTTGATTTTCTCTTTATAGATGGCTGGCCCTTGAAGTGAGGAGGAGGAAATTCTGGACTGAAAATTGGCTTGTAGATATAGGTCCTCTTCTTAATTAATGTCGATACCTTTCATTCATTGATAGTTTTATAACCTTAAATGAGGTTGTTTCTTCGGGTGGAGACTAGAATTGGGACTATCTGTGATGTTTTCTTGATGATATTGTTATCTCTCACATTGTCAGAATCCCTAAGCTGAAGCTATTGGTTGGTTTGGATTCTCTCATATTAGGTGGTCTCCTAATGGTGATTATACGGTTAAGTTTTCTTATAGTATGCTTTTAAAGAATTCACTCGATCTTGAGGATGTTAAATGGAGGTTAGTTTAGAGTCTTGACAGCTCTCAACGAATCTGTTGGTTTGGCAAAGAACTAATTGAAGAAAAGAAAAAAAATATGAATGAAACGGATGATTTAATTCATTAACTAAGCAACCCTTATAGACAAGTATCAAGTAACAACTTCAACAAAAATTCAAATTGCTACTCCTACTAACAAGCTAACAACTCCTACTCCTACTAACAAGCTAACAAATCTCCCTAGGACTTAGTATTGTTTAAAAAAAAACAGTTGCAGCCTTGAGACACTAACATTCTCCTCCTAACTCAAGTGCTACAGACACCAAGTTTATTATTAAGAAACTTAAATCGACTAACATGGAAAATTTAGTAAAAAAATATCTGTCATCTGATCCTCTGGTTTGCAATAAACCAGTTTCTTCAATATTTGCCTTCTATGAATTTCTTCTCGACTAATATAACTTCAAGAGTTGCCTCTAATTGTTTCCTAGCATGTAATTCCATCTAAATCAAAATTCTATAATTCAAAATCATCACAAGTTGCTCTAGAAAAGTCATAAGAGTGGCCAGAGTACTGCCCCTTCTTCCAATGTCGTTTGTTGTCACTATACTTGGGATTAATACCATCTATTGTTTGATTAACAAATCTTCTCACTACACCAAAACAGGCTTTTAGTGGCGTTTTTAGCGGCGTTTGGATAAAAAATGCCGCAAAAAATTGATCATTAGCGGCGCTTAACGGAAAATGCCGCTGAAAATAAGCATTAGCGGCGTTTTCCAGAAAGCGCCGCAAAAAACCTAAGCCCAACGACGCGTTCTCTGAGCTTTTCGGTGATTTAGCGGCGTTTTTAGGGAAGCGCCGCTAATGCTTAGGTCTTTAGCGGCGTTTTTGGGGAAGCACCGTAAAAAAACCTAAGCCCAACGACGCCATTTTCTGAGCTTTCGGGGATTTAGCGGCATTTTTAGGGAAGCGCCGCTAATGCTCAGGTCTTTAGCGGCGTTTTTGGGGAAGCGCCGCAAAAAAAACCTAAGCCCAACGACGCCGTTTTCTGAGCTTTCGGGGATTTAGCGGCATTTATAAGAAAGCGCCGCTAATGCTCCAGTCTTTAGCGGCGTTTTTAAAGAAGCGCCGCAAAAAAACCTAAACCCAACGACGCCGTTTTTTTAGCTTTCGGTGATTTAGCGGCGTTTTTAAGAAAGCGCCGCTAATGCTCGTCTTTAGCAGCGTTTTTGGGGAAGCACCGCAAAAAAAAAAAACCTAAGCCCAACGACGCCGTTTTCTGAACTTTCGGGGATTTAGCGGCGTTTTTAAGAAAGCGCCGCTAATGCTCCGGTCTTTAGCGGCGTTTTTAAAGAAGTGCCGCAAAAAAACCTAAGCCCAACGACGCCGTTTTTGAGCTTTCGGGGATTTAGCGGCATTTTTAAGAAAGCGCCGCTAAAGCCATGAGCATTAGCGGCGTTTTTGGGAAAGAGCCGCAAAAATACTTAAGCCCAACGACGCCGTTTTCTGAGCTTTCGGGGATTTAGTGGCGTTTTTAATTAAGCGCCGCTAATACTTAGGGATTTAAAATAATTTAAAATATTTGTTAAAAATAGATAAATTAAAATACTATTATTTAAAATAATTTTAAAGTTTTTTTGAATACATTACTGATTTTTTTAGTTTATATATTAAATAATTTCTTATATAATCGTAAAAGAGATAGTATTAATTTTAAAATATTGAATTAATTACTATTTAATTTGTTTATTTTTATTAATTAAAATTCAATTTAATTTTAAATGAATATTTGTTAAAAATGGATTAATTTGGAATAATGACACGTAGAAATAAATTGAAATAAAAAACATAGAAAAATATTTGTTAAAAATAGAAAAATTAAAATACTATTATTAAGCCATAATTTTAAAATTTTTTGGGTACATGACTGATTGATTTTTAATTTATATACTAAATTATTTCAAATATAATTGTAAGAGATAATATAGTATTAATTTTAAAATATTTAATTTAATTATCATTATAGTTTAGGGTTTAATAAATATGGTTTAGGGTATATATATGGTTAATTTAGGATTTAAGACCGGTTTAGGAGTTACAATTTTAAGTTTTATAGATTATGGAATTAGAGATTATGGATTAGGGATTCTGGTTTAAGGGTTAATGTGATTTAAGGTTTATGAGTTAAGGGTTAGGGGTTAGGTTAGGGATTAGATGTTAAGAGTTAGGGATTTAGGGTTTATAAAATCGGTGTTAGGTTAGAGTTTAGGGTTTAGATTAATTAGTGTGTTTTAATTATATATTAAATAAGGTTTAGGGATTAGGGGTTAAGGGTTAGGGATCGAGTTATGGTTTAGGGTTTAGATTAATTAGTGTTTTTTAAATTATATATTAAATAAAATTTAGGGGTTAGGGATTTGGGGTCGAGTTTAAGGTTTAGGGTTTAGATTAATTAGTATTTTTTAATTTTTATATTAAATAAAGTTTAGGGGTTAGGGGTTAGGGATTTAGGGTCGGGTTAGGGTTTAAGATTTGGATTAATTAGTATTTTTTAATTTATATATTAAATAAGTTCTTTATATAATTGTAAAAGAGATAATAATAAATTGTAAAGATTATTAATTTAAAATTGATATGCAATATATAATAATTTGAATATAATAATTTAAAATTGTAAAAATTGTAAAATTGTAAAAAATTGTAAAAATTATAAAAAATAAAATTAAAATAAAATAAAAAAGAAATAAAAACACTAAAATTTTTATTTTTACCTAATTTTTATAAATATTACTTAAAAAACTAAAATTGATAATTTTATCTAATTTTTATAAATATTACCTAAATTAACAAAACTATGCATTAAAATTTGCCAAAACGGCGCCGTTTCAATAGAAAATTTAATGTACTAGTGGCGTTTTTATGAAAAACGCAGCTATAAACTAGACATTAGCGGCGTTTTGAACAAAAACGCCGCAAAATATTCTTAATAATGAAGACAGAACGGTGCAGTTTTTGGCTGCGAATTTAATGGGTTTTGCGGCGCTAAGGGAAAAATGCCGCTAAAGGTGGTCATTAGCGGCGCTAAGGGAAAAACGCCGCAAGGCTCTGTTCTCAGTTTTCGTAAAACGATGTCGTTTTGCCTGGGCATTAGTGGCGCTACTAAAAAACGCCGCAATTTCCCTTCTTTTTTAAAAATGGCGCGGTTTTTATAAAATCCCTTCTTTTTTTCCCCCTTCTTTTTCCCAAAATTTCAAATGAAATCCCACCTGAAATCTTTCTTCTTCTTTCCCCATTTTATTTTTCCCAAACCATTTCTCCTTTATTTTTTGCCCCCAATTTCCCTAAATCGACAGCCCTCTGCATCTCCGTTGGTCCCGCCCATTTTCGCAACCTCGACTTCGGTGAATGAAACGACTACCTCAAAGGCGTCATCACCGATGTTATCCATGACCCAGGCCGCGGTGTGCCCTTAGCTCGCGTCGTGTTCCGTCACCCATTCCGTTACAAGAAGCAGAAGGAACTGTTCGTCGCCGCTGAGGGTATATACACCGGACAGTTCGTGTACTGTGGTAAGAAGGCCACCCTTATGGTCGGAAACGTGTTGCCTCTTAGATCTATCCCCGAAGGAGCTGTCGTTTGCAACGTCGAACACCACGTTGGTGATCGTCGAACAACCCTGATAACGACACTACCAGGTCTCTAATTTCATACTCTTGTTTTAATTTTAATTTTGATTTCGATTTATTTGCTTTAATTATATGCCTTGTTTATACAAAGTTTGGGTTCAAGTATAAATTATTGAGGCTTAAGAGGAAAAATCTGACATAATTTTTGTCATGAATGAATGAATTAATGCATTGTTTATTTATTTCTGCATCACTGCATCATTTTCACATGATTTTGTTCCTCTTTACCTTTTCGACAAACATTAAAACAGTTGGTTTTAATAATCTTCAAACTGAATTATTTCCATGTTTTGATGGGAGCTTGTTCGAGTATTGTGCAAGAATGAACAGGGGTAGGCATGGGAAAGTGGCTTAGAGTTGGTGTTTATGCTCCAACTTCTCTATGTATAGCCTAGTCTGCATTTGCATGATGTGGTGTTTATCTTGTATTTGGTAGCTTTATTCCGGTGGTTTATGTTTAGATTTGGATTTGGCATCTAATATGTGTGTAATTGTGTGCCAATGAGCTTATGTTATTTGTTGATTATGATTTGGGTTCTTGAATCTGGTTTTTCTGGTCATCGGTTCGTTTCTTTTTTCTTTTTGAATCTCTTTTAAGGGATAATTGGAGTTCAAAATAAAAGTTTATGTATTTTTTAAAATTTTGAAATTTGGTCGTCTGTTTTTAATTTCAGTAATTCAGCTCCTCTATAATTGATTTAAAAATTAAAATTCAATTAATAACACACACCCACTTTTATTAGACTTTTGTTGATTTTTGAATATGCAGCATTTTAATATTTAAAGCTTTGATTTCAAAATTGAAGTTTAAATTGGTAACTCATTTTTAAATTTATAAAATTCAATTTAAATTTTATTGATTAAATTTTTAAATCAATAAGAAGAGAGATTAAAATTTAAAATTAAAAGCAAGTAGAATGGCTAAATTCTAATGTTTAAAAAGCACAAGGGCTGACAAATAATTGAACTTTTTTTTGCCCTTGCTTTCCCATCCACCCAAACGAGAAGAAAAAAAAACAATAAGATGCAAACGTGTTTGCATTTAGATGTCTAATTTCAACGTAGTCTATATGTATTGTTTTAATATATAGATATGTTGAAGCTTTTTATTGTTGTCATGGTTACGGATTTTGGGTTAGGATTAATTTCTCTTGGGTGTTAATTTGATTTGTGTTTTTAGCTTATTTCCATGGCAATTTTAACTTTTTATGCCTAGATTCTCTGGGATTTTCTATGCTTAGTTTCATATTTAATGGTTGTGATTTGCTGAATCAGTGTCCAGAGCAGAATTTAAAAGCAATAGTGTGCTTTATGCCCCGTATGATTTTTTTTCACTATTGCGTAATCTGTAAGCAAATAAAAATATCAACGTTTATGATTGGTGTGCGAATTGATGTTTCCAAACGATTAGAGCTTGAGATTCCTAGTTGGAAGAGTTTAATTCGAACCTTGCGATGTTAACTAGAGCTTATGGGATTGAAAACAGTCTCTTCTTGTTGTGTAGCTCGTGACTTGGCGGGTCTTTGCATGCACCTCAAAGTAAATATTGAGATTTGAATGTCAATCAACATGTGAAGCTATAGAACTGATGTTCTAAACTCGATTTAGTTGTAGAAGTCTGGTTTTCATCTAATTTGTTTGCTGTTTATGCTAAAGAACTGGGGCCTTTTTTATCATTTATTTTGTGCAGGAATTAGTGGTGCACCTCAAGATAACAACATTATGCTTTGGAATGCTGTTATATTTGGGTATATTATGAAATAAGACTAGAGAATCTTTATGTACTTTCTTTTTAGATTAAAGTTCTATTAAATTGTGCTAATGTCTTTACTTGATGGATTTGCAGACTTGATGACACCCCATGGGATGGAGGTAAAGTAAATTCTGGTGTTTTGGTTTGAAGCATCAATTTTTCTATGTTCGTTTAGTTGATTTGTTTGATTTTCTCTTTAGAAGGTTGCTATGCTCAATATATGTTGATGTAATCTATTTAAAATTTTTGAGCGGTTTTAAAATTTATTTTGATTATTATGTGAGGTTAGGCAACAAGGTGAATAATATCGATGATTATTACTTTGATTATTTATGGTGCGAAGATTATAAGTATATCAAGGTGATCTTTTCTGATTGTCGTGAAACTTCTGCATCTCAGCCGAGGTTAATCTCAATTGATCTCAATTGTCTCCTTGTTCCACTATTAGCTAAAACAATAAGGTCGTTGATTTTCTGACTTGCTTAATAGATTAGTTGTTTCATGTTTGGAAACTTTTGATGCTCTTGGTCTTATGTCCTGTAGTCATTGAAAAAAATTTGGTTCTCATTCTTCACTTAACAAGTCCAGTGGCACATACATATGTAAACTAGGAATTCATTGGTTTCATTGCTGTAATCTCTCTTATTCAATATCTAATTCATTTCCATGGTTGAGATAGCTAAGTTGTCAATTTCCTCGAGTATTAATTTTTGCATTCATGTTGTTTCCCATTCATATTTAACTTGTCAATATCAATTTTTGTTTTAATGCACTATAATTATTTTCCCAATTCTGCAGGGTACATGAAGATTGGATAACCAGGAATGTAGCAGATGTCGTTTGCATTGTATTTTTTATTACCAAGATTTACTTGATTAAGAAAATGCATTGTATTTTTTATTACCTTGCAATGTGTAAATATTACTTTAATATTTACGATAACTTGAATTCTAACTTTTGGATTTTAATTGTGTTATTGATTTATTATTTTAAATTCTAAAACTAAATTCATTAATTTTTATATTTAGTTTTAAAGTTAAAATTTTCTATTAAATAAAACTTTTTATCCTTAAAAGTATATTTAAAGCTCAAATTTAAAAAATAAAACATAATATAATATTTATCATAAAAATAAATATTATTTGATTAAAATAATTTTTTTAAATGTATGTTTTTAGTGGCATTTTTGCGAGAAGCGTCGCTAAAGGTTTGTTCTATAGCGGCATTTGTGGGAAAAGCGCCACTAAAGGTCTTGAACTATAGCGGCGTTTGTGGTAAAAAGGCCGCTAAAGGTCGTAATCTATAGTGGAGTTTTTTGGAAAAGCGCCGCTAAAGGTCTTGAGCTATAGCGGCGTTTGTGGTATAAGCGCCGCTAAAGGTCTTGATCTATAGCGGCGTTTGTGAAAAAGCACTGCTAAAGATCCTGATCTATAGCGGCGTTTGTTGAAAAAGCGCCGCTAAAGGTCTTGATCTATAGTGGCGTTTATTTATAAAAACGCCACAAATGTTTGCGGCGTTGAGAACCGCGGCATTTTTTGCGGCGCTTCCAAAAACGCCGCAAATACTTTTAGCGGCGATAAAAAAACGCCGCTAAAAACCTGTTTTGGTGTAGTGTCTCTTAGCTAATAATTCCTTTTTCAATTTTGCATTTTGCATTTTGCACTGAACGCTTGATCACCTTACCAACTAAATTCTTAAACTCAGCAACATCTACAGATGTTAATTCTTTGGCATATGAAGCTTCTTCACTCGACTTTTGATTTTGGAAACATAACCCACTATTCTTTTCTGAAAGTTACACATTAATCTCAATCTCCTAATATAGAATTTCTTTCTGTAGTTCATTAGCATGTTCTTCAGATATTTTATATGCAAAAGATTATAGTTTATCATCAAAGAGAAATGGCAACTGCTGCTCCAAAAGAGTTACCTTTGGATGCAACTACTCATTTTCAAAACTCTTGATTTGCAGTTATTCTTGTTGGATACGATTATCTGCTGATTTTATCTCAAGTTCAAATCTCTTTTCATTACATTGTGGCATCAATTTCATAATTTTTTATTACATTAATGTCATTTCTTCTTAACACTTGGATGACACTTGCTCCTCCTCAAATGGATTCAATGAGAAACTCTTCTTTTGCATATTGATCATAAATAATTCATTACCATTAGAGTCAAGGATTAGGCACCTTCCCTCTTCGAACATCACCTTGAATCCCTTCTCTACCAATTTCGCAACACTCAAAAAGTTTTGACCAATCTGAGGTACAAACAGAACATCTGAAATCAACTTAGTTCTAGCATAGCTCTCTACTGCTATTGTGCCTCTTCCCTTCACCTCTAGGTATTCTCCATTTCCTACCCTTACTTTCGACTTCAATGACCTGTCAAGGTTTTTAAACAACTTCTCATCACAAGTCATGTGATTGGTACAACTACTATCAACTAACCAACTATCACATAGAGTGCTTGATGAGAACTAAAAGATGACAAACAAATGGTCCTCTTCTTCTTTAACTGTAACATGTGCTCCACTTTACTGCTAATTTCTCGGTTCCTTGCAGAACCTCTCAATGTGCCCCATCAAGTTGCACATTCTGTATTTCACATCTGGCCTTCTCCAACACTTGAAATGGGGATAATTCTATTTTCCACAATACTTATATGAAGAATACTTATTATAATTTTTAGTACTATTACCTTTTGCAATAGTTTTTAAACCATTATTGCAATCACTCTTGTTCCCATTCCACTTCTGTTTCTTTTCTTTTTTCACCTTGTTGCATATTAGCATTCAATGCTTCCTTCGTGCCTCATTAGCCTCCTCTGCTCTTGTGCTTGTAAAGCACTAATCAACTTTACTACTCTCAACTAAGTCAAGTCCTTGGTGTTCTCCAAAGAGGCAATTGTTGCTTCATATTTCTTAGGCACATAGACAAGTATTTTTTACACTAGTCTAGAATCAAAGAGATCAATCCCAAGAACTCTTACCTTCTTGGCAATATCTATCAGCTTGTCTGAGTATACTTTGATTGACTTAGAGTCCTTCATTTGTAGCCTCTTGAATTCTCTGATCAAGTTCAACACCTTCATACTCTTGATCCTCTCATCTCCTTGATACTCAGCCTTAAGGTAGCCCTATATCTCCTTCGCCGATCCAAAAGCCATAATTCTATTGAATATGGCTGATGAAATCGAAGTATAAAGGTAGGCTTTTGCCTTAGCCTTCCTGGTGGTTCTCTCATTGTGCATTTTGATCAGGCTCATAGTTGGATTATTGAGAAGTGGAGTCACCTCATAGCCTTCCTCGTGAACTTCCCAATAATTACAACCCTTCACGTATGCTTGCATTCTTACAGCTTATGCTTGGTAATTCTCTCCATCAAACACAAGTGAGGCTAAGGCAGACAGATTACTTGACCCCAATTCCATTTTTTTTCAAAACCTCACAAGTGTATCTCTTAATTTGCTCTCAGAACTCTGACAAAACTTTTCTCATAGGTCCTTTAAGAAAAATAGCTCTGATACTACTATTGGTTTAGCAAAGAACTAATTGAAGCATAGAAAAAATATGAATGAAAGGGATGATTTAATTCATTAACAAAGTAGCCCTTATATATAAGTCTCAAGTAACAACCTAAACAAAAATTCAAATTGCAAATTCTACTAACAGGTTAACAACTCCTACTCCTACTAACAAGCTAACAAATCTCCCTTGGACTTAGTCAAATCTTGAGACACTAACAGAATTCAACAATTCCTCTAGTTGGTCTTGAAGGATTGCCTAATGACAAATCTAGAGCGATGTAGAAGAGATGTTTTTGAGGATCCTTCTTGTGCGATTTGCTGATATGTTGAAGAATCGTGTATTCATGTTTTAGAGATTGCCATCAAGCAAAGGAAGTTTGGAAACAAATTCTCCCTTCGAATCTCTTTTACCAATTTTTCTCTTATTCTTTGTAGGATTGGATTTTGGCTAATTTTAGGAATGCTTTCGGATTGGAATTCCATGATGTAGCTTGACCCTCTTTCTTTGGAATTATCTGCTGGAAATTGTGGAAACAAAGGAATATTAAGATTTTTCAGGATGTTCCTTTAAATTCAGTCAACGTCATCCAATCTTCATGGTGTTGGGCAAGCTGCATCAAGATGAAAGTAGACACGATCAGGGATTCCACTAGTATTCGTAGCAGGGATTTTAGATGGACACCACCACCTTCTGGCTCTTTTAAATTGAATGTTGATGAAGTGCGCAACCCATCTTCAGGCCTCGCTTCCTCGGCAACTATTGCAAGGGATGAGCATGGTGAGTGGTTATGAGGATTCGGGAGGAACATTGGAATGTGTAGTGTTGAGCAACCTGAGCTTTGGGACATATATGATGGATTACAATTTGCTTGGGAGGCCAGATTGAAAGAGGTGATAGTTGAGACTAATTGCGCTATAGCTATTAAAGACTACAATTTTCCATGTTCCTTTGGCTAATGTTGCTGATAAGATTTGTTTAGATATCCAATCTTTTTGCCCCAATTCAAAAGGCAATTCTGTTAATTTGTAATTAAATTATCTTGCTATTATTACAAAAAAAGTATCCAATCTTAAATCAATAATAAATTTAATTTCATAATTAATAAAATTTAAGTAATTAAAAATATTTATTAATAAAGAAATAAAAAATTTGAAAATCCACGACACAGCGGGTGACAATACTAGTAAATAGAGAAATTGTAAGGCTACATTACACCTACAATCTCTAAATGTTGTTTAAAAATATGTTTCATATATCTAACTTTTAAAAGTTACTTAATAATCACTAACATTATCGAGTTATTACATTTTAACCATTCTCCCATTAACTTTTTTCAAGAGGATGATGTGACACATAAATCTAATTTGACCGTTTCTTTTTGATATTTTAACATTTTTAATAACAATAATTCTAAGAAAGCTCTCAAAAAATAAAAAAAATAAAGTTTATAAAAAATATTAATTAAAATCCAAAAATATTATGAAATTTATAAACAATTTTCAAAATAATAAAATTATTAAACAATCCATTTAGAGGAATAAGAATTTTCTTTTTCAATTGGACGTAGAGTTATTGGAATTTTGATATCCAACATCTGTAGTTTTGAAACATCTTTACACACCTTCATATATTTCATGGACTAAATCCGAGTTGGGCTACCCAAAAACCTCTTTAGAGCTCACGCTTCCCCGAAGGATGGCAAAGTTATAGTTTTTTTTCTTTTTTTTGATAAATAAAGAGCAATACACAATTCTAAATCATTACAGGCCTTGGCCAAGAAGTTCCATGGTCATCATCACGCACAAACTGTTGCAACTCCAGAGGCGGTTCACAAAAAACTTGTAGGCCAAAAAGGCATCCCATTGCTATTGCTGCCAAACCATCAGCCACTCTGTTGCTGACCCGGTAAATATAGGCCATCTTAGTTCCCAATTCAGATTCTTTATATCAGCAATAGATCCCAACTAAGTAGTATTCAATGTAGCACTACTTGGATTCTTAAGCAAATGAACATCAGATGCATTTTCTAGCTCCAAAATCACCTTTCGCAGGCCAAGCTTCCTCGCCAATTTAGACCATCATTCTCCGCCTCCAAAGCTATACAAGCGCCTATAGTTCCAGCAAACACCATGACCCACTGGCCATTCCAATCCCAGATCACACCGCCTGATGAAGCTAAGTTCTTATCTTGTCTAGCCGCTTCATCCGTATTCACCTTGAACCACTTCTTCATCAGTCCTTTTGATAGTAAGCTTAATTTGCATACTATTATAGTTAAATCTAATGAATTTTCAATATGAGTGCTATTGATTTTGTTACTTTATTTGTTATTTACAATGTTGAAATGGTGGAAAATAAATTAAAATGTTGATTGTATGGAAAAGTTGGCATGCATAAATATTTTTCAGCAGAGCGGAAAGTACGACGAACTCCAACAGCAGTTTCAGAGTATGATGAATATGTTTCAGCGGTCGCAACTTCCGCCGTCATAGTGTATTGCATAAATATTTTTATCATTTTAACTTTTAACATTTTTGTAAAAATAATATGAATTCACTTTTATTTATTGATATTAATATTGTTTTATTCGTTTAATTTGAAATATTATATAAATTTATTACTTTTGGCTGGTTTAGATCTGGTTGCTTTTGATTTGTCGTTACAGGAGGGCTGAAAAAATAGAAAATTTTATTTTAGAAAAATCCCAAATTAGTGGCGTTTTTCACAAAAGCGCCGCTAAAAGTTATATTCTATAGCGGCATTTGTGAAGAAAGTGCCGCTAAAGATCATGTTCTTTAGCGGCGTTTGTGAATAAAGCGCCGTTAAAGATCATGTTCTTTAGCGGCGTTTAGAAAAATGCGCCGCTAAAGAACATAATCTTTAGCGGCGTTTTTTTCTAAGCGCCGCTAAAGAACATGACCTTCAGCGGCGTTTATTTTTGTAAATGCTGCAAACGTTAGCGACGCTGTCGTTAGCGGCATTTTTTGCGGCGCTAGACCTTTTGTGGCACTAAAAAGCACCGCTAAAGGCCTAAAAAAATGCCGCTAAAAACCTGTTTTAGTGTAGTGATGGGAGAAAAAATGGTCTACAAGACTATTAGATTTTAGATTATTTTATTTTAATAATTATTTTAATTATTTTTATTTAAAAAATATAATTTGTTTCTAATTGCTAACATTGTTATCATTATTTTGTTTCAAATTTCAAATTTTTATTTTTAATTGTTAATATTGTTAAAATTATTTCGTTGAATTCAGGTTCATCACAACATAATTTTTTTATTTACATTTACTACTAAGTGAGTTTTTTTTTCTAATTTCAAAAAGTCACACTAAAAAATTAACAAATTATTTTAATATTCTTTTAACAGTGTAAACAATTGAACCTAAGTTTTGACATCTGGAAAATAGAGGGATTAAGTTCTTAAAAAAAGTATAGGGGCTAAAATTTAAATTTATGAATATTACAAGGACTTATGTCATATTTTAAGCTTTAAAATATAATTTCTTTACTTGTTATTTAAAATAAATCTAATCCTAATTGGTCTCCTTAAAAATATATCTTTTAACATAAAAATACAAATAGCTATTAAAATTACATCAGTGAGTGAGTTACTAGGGAGACCAATATGTGGCTTACAAGGGAATATATTGAGAATGAAATCACTCAAGCTATCAAGCAGATGGACCCTTGAAAAGCCCCAGGTGTTGATGGTCTCTCGGGGAGTTTCTTCAAGCATCATTGGGATGTTGTGGGGAATGACACCATCCGCTTTTGCTTGGATGTTCTTAATGGAAACGATAATATATCTTCTCTTAATGAAACCATGATCATTTTAATTCGTAAAATTAGGGACCCTTGTGTTATTACTGACTTTCGACCTATTAGTTTATGTAGGTTTATCTACAAGATTATTGCCAAGGTGTTGGCGAACTGGTTAAAAGTTACTCTATCCGATTGCATTAGCCAAAATCAAAGCGCATTTGTCTCGGGAAGAATGATACACGATAACATTCTGATTGCGCATGAGTTACTTCACTACCTTCAAAGCTCCAAAAAGGGTCCCAACAAAGGATGTGTCATAAAGCTCGATATGAGCAAAGCTTACGATCGAGTGGAATGGAACTTCATTGAAAAGTTCATGTTGAAAATGGGGTTTTCCAATCAGTGGACCGACAAAATTATGGGTTGTGTTCGTTCTGTTAAATACTTGATTAAATGCAATAATATATTATCGGATGTTATTATACCTAAGAGGGGTCTTCGTCAAGGGGATGCCCTTTCTCCGTACTTGTTTTTATTTTGCATAGAAGCATTCTCGAGAATGCTTATCCATGCTCAGAGAAATAATTTCTTAAAAGGTATTCAAGCTAGTAGGAACGACCCGAGGATAAATAGTTTGTTCTTCGCCAATGATGCTCTTCTCTTTGTGAGAAACAAAAAAAGTGATGTTGAATGCATTATTAATATTCTTAAGAATTTTGCTACTGTTTTAGGACAAGAGACAAATTTCGAAAAATCAATGGTCCTTTTTAGTCCAAAAACTCCGAGTGCTCAAAGAAGAATTATGGCGATCTAATTGGCATAAAGGTCGTGGAGAAGTTGGATAAATACCTTGGTCTCCCTCTCCCTATTGGTAAAAATTAAAAAAAACAGCTTTCGTTGAAGTTACTAATAGAGTATCTTGTAGGATCAATAGCTGGACCGAAAGATTACTTTCATATGGTGGCAAAGAAGTTTTCATTAAGGCGGTGCTTCAATCAATCCCAACATATGCTTTGTTTATCTTCCTGGCCCCGAAGGGTGTGATCGAGGGTTTACAAACCAATCTTAGCAAAACGTGGTGGGCAGGCAAGGACAAGCGCAAATTCTGGTTGATGCTACCTTGGAAGACATTGTGCCATCCTAAAGGAATGTGGCTATTCAATCTTGCTCTAATTGGTTGTCAAGTTTGGAGACTCATCAATAATAAATATACTCTCTGTTTTAAAGTGCTATCATCTAAGTATTTCCCCGATGGTAATATTTTTAATGCCAAAAAGATTGATAAAGCCTCTTTTACTTGGTCGAGTATTGCTGCTGCTGCGGTGGCTCTCAAGAATGGTTTCGGTTGGCAAGTTGGAAATGGACGACTTAAGTGGAGGAGCCCTTATTTCAAATATGCTCAACCCTCATGAAAGCAGTGTTAGAGATCTTTGGCTTGGGGATGAAAGACGCTGAGACATTGATAAAGTTTACAAGTTGTATGGGAAAGATTTGGGTTAACAGGATTTGTAGGTTACCCATCGAGAATGAGAGCCAAAGGGATAGAATTGTGTGGTGTCATAATCCCCATTGTTGCTTCACATTGAAATCTGCCTACTCTTGGCTTCTTTTCTTGGCGTGTGGGGCATGAGCTCCTCCCTAGAAACGTCAAAATTGCGTCTATCAGAAATGGCTTTGATCAGGGATGTCCTAGATGTGGAGTTGTAGCTGAGGCTCTTATTCATACTCTAAAAGACTACCCTATTTCGCGTGAGGTTTTTTTTATTGGCGGGTGGGACACAAGCATCATGTCGAGGCAGTATGATCATTGTATTGATTGGCTTGTAAACATGATGAGATCCCTTGACAAGAGAGCCATGGCTGACTTGATGACAACGTTATGGAATTACTGGAACAATAGAAATAATTTTATGTTCAAAGGTAAAGAAGACAAGGCGTAGATCATTTGGGAAAGGGCTAGTAACCTTAGCAAAGACTTTCGCATCTATAATATTTTGAACGAACCTCTACTTTCCCAGAATGAAGCAATCAAGAAATGGGAAAAGCCTCCAAAGGGCGTTGTTAAAATTAATTTTGATGCCTCTATTAATGTCAACAAAATGGGTTATGGCATGATCATTCGGGACGATGATGGTTTTGTGTTAGGAGGAGGTGGGGGTTTTATTGACAAAAGGGTGTTGGTGCATGAGGTAGAGTGTAATGCGTTTGAGAGAAGCACTGAGCTGGCGTGTCAGCTCAACATTAATGGTGACGTGCTCTTCGAAACCGACCATGCTGGTCTTGTGAACAAAATGCGCAACTATGGTATGGACGTCACTATCATCGGCGCGGTGCGAGGATTAAGGAATGTAAAGATGCTTTCAACAACTTCAAGTCTGCCGACTTAATTTGGACAAATCGGTCATGTAATAATGTTGCTGATTTAATCTGTACTAAAATGTGTAGTGAAGCAAAAACTTGGTTCTTCGATATGGATTATCCTAAGGAAATCCATAATGCTGTCATTAATGATGTTACTTAATAAAAGTGTTGACCCTTGTGGTCGTTTTATGTTAAAAAAATATTAAAATAAAATAATATTAAATTCTAAAAGTCTTGTACGCCACTTTTGGATTCCATAATAAATTCACGTTTTAGCTTGTATTCTAACATTTTTTTACATGTGTTGCACCTACATAGAAAATAATCAATAAAGTACCAAAATTTAGAGCATTCATATATAAAATTAATTAGAATAAATCACAAAAATATGTAAATTAAACACATTATCATTAAGGCTCCTCTCTCAAAATATCTAGTATTGAATATTAACTTATTTTTCTTAATCTAGAGTTTCTAACATAGTCCTTAGCAAAATACTTTGGATATCTAATATTAACAAGCACTCAATCACATATGTTTATCATCGTGAACTCATCAATTTTGTCACCCTTTATAAGAGCAATCCAAATTGACCTTATCATAAAACAACTATATACACATGTCACGAGCCACGGACTGAAGCCTGTGATAAATGCACACAGAACATCCATAGAGATCAACTAATTAAATGGGGCTCATTTGACCCATTTGAACTAGCCTAATTTGTGGAACTTATGGAAGAGCCCATCTACTTGAAGCCTTGGTGGCCTAGTGGAACATACTAGTAAAACTAGAGTCACCATGGTTAATATGTGTAATCTTGAGGGATAAGATTGTATAGAGTTTAAATCCCTTAGGACTCTCATCTTTTAGATAGACTTTAATCTTGATTGTCGATGTAATTTAAACTATACCGTTGGATTTGAGAGCTCAACTATAAAAAAAGCCATCCCCCATCATTTATAATCATTCAATTGTAATTCTTCAAAATATTAGAAACACTTTGAGAACATTTACTCAAACACTTGGCATGCTTAGTTTTCTTGTAGCTTTTTAGTTCATTTTTTTGCTTCTTTACTTGAGAGTTTGCTTCCGCTTTATTTTAGTGTCTTAGAAAATTTCCATTTGAGAATTCTAATCTTTTGAGAGTTAGGCTGAATTAGGAGAATTTGAAGCTAAGTTTCTGCCTAAGGTCACACGATTTGTGAGACTTAAGTTCCAGTCCCATAATAGTTGGTAGCAGAGCCAATGTTTAGTAAGGTGACGGTTGAGATGATGAAAGGAGTAGATGAGCAAATTGAGTCTAGAGATACCCATGGGGGCAAGAAAGTTAGCAGATCAAGGGATATGCTGTCGATTTTGAAAAGTTGAGTGGTCAATTGTTGTGAAATTATCAAATGGTGTGCAAGTGTACACAATTGTCAATAAGTAATAAAATAGTGAGTAAAAAGTATCGTCTTCATAAGGACTGTTTATGCGAATCAATAGTTGCAAACTTAACATTTAGCAAGTTGGTTATGTGAGGAAATAATAAAGAGTGTGATGAGTGAACTAATTAATCTACCTAAAATTAATCTAACTATACAAGATACAATGTAACACAAAATATTAAGCAAGCAAGTTTGTACAAGTTAATCACAATGACATGCATGAGATAGAATAATTACTTTCCCTTAACTTAAAATTAATCTAGTATATCATCAAAGCACTACTCTTGCTGCTCCTTATCTCTTCTATCATTGCCGTAATTATTAAGCTTGAAGCTCTCAAAATGCTAAAAATTTGCAGCTCTCAAAACCTCTCAAATACTCTCTTAATTCTGTGAGAGTGAAGAAATCTTGGGAGAAATGAAAGAGAAGAATGGAATGTGAGTGAATGAAGAATGAATGATGAGTGAGTATTAATTGAAATGTAGCTAGAAACCCTATTTATACTTGTGAGAGCCCAATGTCCCTTGGCTATTTTTAGCCTCAACTCCTTTGATTTTCTCTTTATAGATGGCTGGCCCTTGAAGTGAGAAGGAGGAGTGGACGATATGCCTTGTATGTAACACCCTATACTCGACCCGATTGTCAAGTTCGGGTACAGGATGATACAATAATCGAAATAACTTAACTATATTTTTGATTCTGCTTTTATTACATGTTTAAACAACTTAAATTTCAAAATCTAATTGTTATTAAAACTCACACAGAACCAATAATAAATTTAAAATTCTAAATTAAGACTCAAATAGAGATATAATCAACTTAAACCCTAAGGCGTGGCCTCTAGAGATGCCCCTTTATATACTTGACCAACTACCCTGCCCATCATTAGTTTCTGGTAGTGTCTGGCTTGGTCCCTCTACTCAATTCCTCGAGTCAACTTCTACCCTAAATACAAGTAGTAAAATTTTATAAGTTTAGGAGAACCTAGTGAGATCTTGACCTATGGTATTCATAGAGAATGTCTTAAAATTATGAGGAGTGAGAATTTATATTCAAATTTAAAACTCACTGAATTTTGTAAGAAAATTTCAAAAATCTCGTTGGTGTAGCCAGTGCCTTGTTTTTTTAAGCCAACTGGCGACAGACATAACCATCGATCTGATTGTAACAATGGTCCACCTAGAATTATTATCTTATGGTCTTGACCCGATTTATTGTTGTCCAAGACCTTCCTTATATTATTCATGATATGCCTTAACACTAATACCCATTTTATCCATTTCAAACTGGCGATGACTATGGGCAAATGTCCAAGTACTCGCAATAATTGCGGATCCCTTCCTTGATCCCTTTAAACCAAATTGAACTCCATATGTATTTGTTATACTAATTCGATGGTAACCTGCTCATGTTAGATCTCTTTTCCTAAATAAGGTCTCGTCCTAAATTCTCATTCGTGAACTCAAATGTGATTCTTGGCTGACTGAACCAACACCCTTTTTTTTTGTCATGGATGACTCACACTCGTCGTGAAACGCTCAAAAACTTATAGTTAAATCTTTAAGTTAATCCAATTTAATAGATGGTTCCCAGTGGACCAGGTAGTCCTTAGCGATCTCCGCCTTTGGTGGTCTTTTCTAGTCTTCTCTGAATTATAAGGCCCTGATACATTACCATTTCATCCACTATTTTCCAGTAGGCTTCCACCCAAAGTAGTCCCTCGTGGACTTCCCTATTTAATGGTCCCCACGAACTCTCGCGTGCTATAAGGTCTTACCCTATCATTCTCTTTTTTAGTAGATCACTGGTGGACTTACCGCTAAGACCATTTGGCTAGGAATCTGCTTTATTGACCCACTTATTTTACCCAATGTTATCTTACCCGCCAACCATTAGAGAACTAATATTGACGGATACTGCATACCTCAAATAGGGTATCTTTTCTATTACATTTGCCTTGTTAAGACCACATATACCAATTTATCTTTTTCCTCCATACTTTGGCGGATTCCCTTATTAACATGCTTACTTGCATCTCAGACACTTTTAATAGCTTTTTCTCCTTTTCCTAGTTTGGAGGATTATCTTACTAGCTCGTTTACCCACATTCTTAAGTGCACCGAATCATCTTATTATGCTACTCACCGCGCGAGTCATACAGTAATTTCCCTTTTCTTTCCTTACCATTTTCTTATTTCGCCATTATGGCAGACTTCATTTGCTACCATAACCCACGGCTATGGTCTTACACAATAAGAACTCATGTTTACTGTCTTGGTGAACTCTATATGTTTCCACATCCTAGCTATGGTCTTACACATTATGATCCCATGTTTACCGCCTTGGCGGACTCTTGATTCTAAGGAATCAATAAACTTTTTTCGAGGTGTCGCCCTATAGGACCTATTAATCATTGTTGCGGTGTCTCTCCATAGAGTCAGTAGATCATTGTGACGGTGTCACTCTAGTGAGCTAGTCGATAACTGCCATCACAATGTCACTCGATAGAGTCAATAGACCATCATCACGGTGTCACTCTAGCACTAGTTGATAACCACCGTCACAGTGTCGCTCCATAGAGTCGATAGACCATCGTCACAGTGTGCATTAGCGAGCCAGAGAATACCATTCTACATTGTCGCCCAAACTCCTTTGAATCCCCGTTTTAGTCTACCCATTCCTCTAGCACACCAATTATTCCTATCTTCATCTACCCCTTCATGGTAAATACCTCCGTGCTCAACATACAAAATACTCATACATTTCATTCAATCAAGGTACTTGATACATAACACAAGGTACGCCACATATTCAACACTATGTGATAACCATTTGACATTCAATGATCATACTTAAAAATATTCATATACTTGTACAAGGTTATGCATTCACAGCATGCTCAGTCACCATTTTTACGCATAACAACAGATTCATACAACCTAGAATAGTCACAACACAAATCATTCAATAACTCAATTTCATCCTCATCGGAAACTCACTTAAACTCCTTTATCCTTGTCAGATTAGCTTCTTCAAATGTTAGAGCCTCTATCATCCTGGCAGCTAAGCACGACAACCATCATCGGTTAAATCAAAGTCATTCAAACCTTAAAACCCAAAACTCACTTTTTTCCAAACTCTTTAGAAAATACTTACTCCCACTCTTCCTCTAAACTATGAGTACTTAAAGATAAGAAAGCGTACTAGTTTCTCAATTTATATAATTCCTGACTTCAATTCTTACTACTACTACTCTATACAGGGATCTCCTAAATCTTCCTTTTATTCAGAATAACTAAAGAAGACAATGTAAGGAAGAATAAGGTTTTAAACTGATTGAGGGTAATTCCTTTCTCCCTCAAACACACACACACACACACATATATATATATCCTAATTTAGCATTGTCTCCATATTCTACCCTAGCCAACCATCACAAATTATTTCGTCCCCTACTAAGGAACCAGTTGGTTCCAATCTAACCAAACCATAATTGAAATCTAATTATTTACTCGGTAGTCACAAAAATTTCTAAAAATTCCTAGTAGAGTTCACCAAATCACCCTTTTGTTCAACTAAATCCCAAAGTTCCTTTAAGTTCGAGTCCTTAAAGAAATTCAGGTGTGACATTGTATGGTTGAGGAGGTTGCATGAAATATGGAGGAAGGTGGATGACTTGCTTGAATTGTGGAAGAGGACTCCTTGATTCTCTCATGTTGATTTTGGTGGTTGAGTTAAGTGCTTTACCAAGTCACATGGATGGCTTGGCTCACTGCTTCCTTAGTGGATGGTTTGGGCATCTTTCTCCCTTAGTGGGTTGTCCCAATTTGTTTACCTAATTCAGAGTTGGGTCAAGTGGAGTTCCTAGGTCCATTAGGCTTCTTTGTGGCATCCAAAAGATAACAACATATAAACTCAATCTTTAAGTCCTTTCCTTCTTCTAAGTCCACTAGACACTTTCATGGCCCTTCCATCTTCTGAGTTAGGCATCAAAATATGCATTTCAATCCTTTCCCTCTTCTAAGTCCACTAGACATTTTATGGCTAAAATTTACCTGTTTTAGCACACAAGTTGACTAAAGTGAATTATTCTAAATAAATTTGAAAATAAACAAAATTAGAACAATTACAGTAGAATTTATCATTAAACACCTCAGACTTGCATGAAGTTGTAACTAAAAAGGCCTTAAAATAACTATATATTTTAGAGTTATCACACCCCAAATTTAATTTATTACTCATCTCAAGTAATGACCCTTAGAAAAATTCCAAAACATATAAATTCAACACATTCAGTATAATTAATCTTCCAATTTGGCCATGTTTTAGAAAAATTACACTAAAAAAAATAAACTTTGCAAACATGTAACTTAACTACATATATCATCTAATTTCTCTCAAGTATTAAAGTGCCTACAAAGATCGTGAATTGAATGCCTTCTCCTCATGATTGTGCATTAAGTTCTTTCGAATGAAATTTTATTTCCCTTGATTAAGCTAAGTAGCAATCCTAAGGTTTAAATCATGTCTTCATATGTTGAACTTAGTGTTTCCTCTCCACTAATGTAATAGGCATAATAATCTAAATCAACATGTCTTTAACAAGGTTGTAACGAGGCTTGGTTCAATGTTTGGAAAAAGATGGTTATTTTTAGGCTAGACAACCCTAAAATCAACTTAATTCGAGCCTCTAGAATACAATTTCCCTTAAAGTACCTAATTCTTCTTTTTTTCTCACTTTGGAAGTATGTGCTCACTAGTACCCTTTTCTCTGCAGTAATTGATTTTTTTTTTAACATAGGATACTTTACTAAGCCTATAACTATAAAAACACTTTAAGCATTAAAGTAGGCACCAAAAACCTCTTTCTAACTCCCCCAAACTTAAACACAAAAATGCCCTAAAACAAGCAGAGTTTAAGATTTGGTGAGAAAAATAAATATGAGTAATTTCAAACAATGGATGGTTCGTTAATGCAGGGTTTAGAAGGAATAGGGCATTCAAATCAAAAGTGGGTTTCAAGGGATAATTTTAACAAGGGAGGCTCGAAAGGCTGAAATGATCGAGACAAAAATATGCCTAAATCATTTTTAAAATACTATGTCTCCTAGGATTTTGCCTCAAGAAAATTACCAAGCCAATTCTAAAGATTTAAACCTTCATGCATGCTTTTTTTTTTTCTAAGAATTAAAAATTTTTATGGTTGACCTTATACATAATAACTAAGATTTGTATTTTTATCATAACTTAGTCAACACATAAATAATTAAAACAAGATCTACATTTTTATCACTAAGATCAAGTTTCATAAGCTCATTCAGCAAAAGTAGTGCAGAAAATATTACCCTAGAAACTCAACTCATGCAACTTTCACTATAGCAAGTATCTCCTAACTTACCCAGTTCATCTTTTAACTAAACTCAATTTCACTTTTTTTTTCCTTTTTTCTGGCTACATACATATATTATATATTTTTATTACGGGATTCGACTTGTTACATAATTCATTGACATGACAACCACAGTAGAGCAGTCACTGAATTGTTGGATACTTAGTCATGCCACAATTTGAATACTCACTCATGAAGCTAAGACTTTTAACTAAAATGATGGATGGAGCAAACAACTACCTCCTTAGCTACTCAGCCTACTACTATAGTGGAGTGCCCCTAAACTACTACTTATTATTATTTTTTTCACTCTTACTCAAACTCACTTTTCTAATCAACAACACAATGGAGCAAACAAAATGTTGCTGACCTACTTGGCAATTCTGAGCATTGGAGTATTTGAAAAAGTTTAAAAATTATTTTAACTCTATTTTTTTGAAAATTTTGTAGACATCACCGGTTTGTTCCTTATTGAGTATTGCCATTGCACTGAGGTTAGCTTTAAGAGTCTTTAAGTTTATAAAAAGAAACTTACTATAGATCAATCGTAATTGGAAGTAGGACAACCTGGTTTTAGGGGTCAATTTACAAGCAAACTATCCTAAGCTAAAATCACTTAATCTACTGTCACAAATTTCTAAATTTATTGAAGAATTAAGCTCCTCATCGGACATCGCAGACAAAAATACACTCATCACCGCCTCAACAATTATTTGTAGTTATGTGTATCATGGCAAAATGAATGACAAATGAACAAAAATATTAAAACATCATGCTCAACGAGATATCTAATGCAGTTTAGATGCGTAACACCCAGCCCCATTTCCCTCTTTGCCAACCCACGACTCCTTCTATTACCACGATTACCCTCGAGATAATTGTTCTTAATTCTAACCATTTTGGGGGTAAGTGAAAGAGAAAGATATGACATAAGGAATTACTTGAAAAATGTAGAGTAGTGGTCAAAGGAAGACAGGAAGCAATGATGTGATCTCAGTCACAATATGTGATGTGACAAGAAGGACTTGAGATTGGCCCAAGCTCGAAGGGCCCAAATGCAAGATAAAATCGTTCAAAACCTATGCAACATTTTGCATAAGGGCTTTTAAGGCCAACCGTCCATTTTTAGCTTTTTAAATTCCATAGCATTTAAATTTAAGTTATTTGATTTATTTGCTGGTTATAGCTTTTAAAAGTGTCTTAAATATGTTTAGTTTACTTATGTTTTTAGTATGTCTTTAATATGTCACAATATGTGCTTTTAATATGTTTTAATGTGTGTTATTATGTTTTAGGAATACTAATGGTTGGCCACCTTTAAAGGATGCTAAGGGAAATTTTTTTTTTTTTGGCATGATAAATGAATTTTGGTTTAACCAAATGCACATTAAGTGCCACTGTCCAGAAAGGGAAAAGTGTGTCTTTTGGAGAGATTCTTAATCACTAAGCAAGCATGTTTGAGAAGATGAAGAGTCATCTGACTATTCGAATGAAGAAATCTCATAATGCTAATTTATATCAACTTTAAACGTTAAATATCTTTCATGTACATTATTAATGGTCGAAAGAGTTATGTATAAATGCACTAAATTATGTATTGATGATGACGTTTAGACTTGTGCCAATGTTGTGGTTTGAATTACATTATGCTTATACTTATTGTTATGTAAAAGAAATGGTAAGTTATGTTTCATTTTCTACGAACTTACTAAGCATTATGTGCTTACGTAGTTTCTTTCCTATGTTTTATAGATTATCAGAAGCTTGATCGACTTAGAAGCTCGTCGGGGATCTATCACACTATCCAGCATAAATATCGGTAGTTTTTTATATTTTGGCCATAGTTATAATGACATGTATAGGTGGACTTGTAATGGTGTTTAGTTCAATGTTAGTTAATGATTTGGTATGTATAAGTTGTCTTGGTTGATACCATTTTGATGCTTTCCAAATTATGTTGTTATAGCTATCTTGTGATGCATGTTTAGTTCAATGTTAGTTAATGTTTTGAAATAGCTTGAATATGGTCAAGTTGAGATATGTTTGGTAAGTTTTAGAACTAGTAGTTGATGAATGAAAAGTGGTAAAATATGCATGTTTAGGTAAGTTTTAATGTTTGCATATGAGGTGCCTTGAGTGGCATATTGGTTGATTGATTTAGGACCATTTAATTGTTCTTAAAATGCCTAAAGGATTATGCATGAATTGGTGTTGGAAATGGCTTGTTTTTGGTGAAATTTTAGGTCCACACGGCCTGAGACACAGACGTGTGACTTAGCCGTGTGTGACATACGGCTTAGTGACACGGCCGTGTGTCTCCTATAGGTTTTTTTGCATGCAAGTCAGTGAGTTACACGGCCTAACACGCAGCCTAGTACATGAGCTATGAGGCTATTTCAAGAGTTACACGGCCTAGCACATGGGTGTGTGACATAGCCGTATGGCCCTACTCAGAGAGTTACATAGGTAAGGATAGGATCGTGTGTCCCTAGTTCAAAGGTTACACGGCCTGAGACACGGGCATGTGTCTTAGCTGTGTGACCCCTACAGTCAAAATTTTGTAACTTTTTTATAAACTTTCCAAATGATTTCAAATTGGTCCCAAATCAATTCTAAGGTATTTTTAGGGCCTCGAGGGCTCGATTTAGGGACCATATGTATGTGAATGGTTGTTTTATATTATGTTTATAATAATGTATAAAATGTATGTTTAAATGTTCTGTTTGTTTGGTAATGCTTCGTAACCTGAATCAAACGACGAATACGGGTTAGGGGTGTTACACTTTGCACATGCAAGGACCTTCAAATTAATTATCCCAAAACTGATTTGGGTTTCTTTCATGTATTTGTTGAATTTGGGCCGTTCTCCCCCTTATTGGATGGTTTTGACAACCCAACTGAGAGCAAACTTCATTCTTTTCAGTAACCATCTTCCAAGTTAGATTGTATTGAATTTATGAATCCAATTGGTGAGCTTGTCATCCACATGTACTAGAAATTAACTTGTGTTCATGTGTGATATTATTGACTCCACATGAATTAATTTAGTGGTCCAACTACAACGAATTGAGTAAAAATTAACATGTAGCATAAAATAAGAAAATTATATAAAATTAATAATCAATTGTATAAAATTACAAACATCACACAAACTATGTCTGATATCTTAATATGAATTAAAATGACTCGATTGGCTACCTACATGCTCAAAATTTGCATAAATTATGAGTAAAAAGGTGATAATAAAACCTATATAATTTAAACGTATCATATAACAAGGCCAATCATTACGGCTAATAACTTCGAGATGAAACTAGCGATGATCTAGAACAATTTTCAATTTAGAGGCACAATAATGGAAAACCCAAATTAGCATCTAAAATGGTTCCTTCAACTCTGTGATTCTTTCAAATATAATGGAGTCACCGAAGATGCTATTCGTCTTAGGTTATTCCCCTTCTCCTTAATAGTTAACGCTTGCTCTTGGTTAAACACAAAATCCTTACCGAGTTTGACAAAAATTCCAGAATCTGATTTCTCTACAAAAGTAAATAACTAGAACAGAAATCTAAAACCTAAGAAAAGGGAAAACTAAAGACTAAATCTAAAGAATAAATTATACAATATGAAATATGTGTGTAACATGTGCTAAATGAGCCTATTTATAGACTTTAGCGTGGCTGCCGTCCTGAAACTTAGGTCAGCGCCTCTGGCTCGTAATTATTTCCCATATTCTCTAACAAGGTGGAAAATTTTGTTTAAGTTTTATGGACGATTTCTCTTTGTTTGGGAATGATTTTGAAGATTGTTTGAAAAATCTAGAATTGGTTCTGTGCCGTTGTGAAGAAACTAATTTTGTTTTCAATTGGGAAAAATGCCACTTCATGGTTCGTGAAGGAATTATCCTAGGGCATGGGATATCAATGATAGGAATTGAAGTGGACAAAGCAAAAATTGTAATGATAGAAAAATTTCCACCTCACACTAGTGTCAAGGGTATTAGAAGTTTTTTAGGTCATGCAGGTTTTTATAGAAGATTCATTAAGGATTTTTCGAGGATATCTAAACCATTGTGCAGTTTGTATGTGTAAAATAAGCCTTTCAATTTTGATGAATAGTGTTTGGTAGCCTTTGAAGATTTAAAGAAAAAACTGATAGCAACACCTGTAAGCACTAAATTTTGTTCGGCTCGATTTCGTGTTTAATTTTCAAAATTAGAGAAAAATTTAAAAAAACAAAAAATAAAAATTACATTTTAGCTCCTAAATTTTTCATAATTATATTTTAACCCTCTAAACTTTTCAAAATTACATTTAGGCCCTTAAACTTTTAAAAAATTACATTTTCACCCCATATTTTCTAAAATTATGCTTTTACCTCAGAAGTTTTGCATCCTCTACTGTTTAGTCCTCTGGACATGTCAAATCACCCTAATCAGTAGCCGAGCGTGCACTGCCACCTCCAGCTACTCCGGCAGCCTCCCTAGGCCATGATTGCTCCACTGTCACCTGAAGACAAAGAAAAAAAGACAAAATATGTGAGATTAAAGGGAAAAAATGAGAGGGAGTGGAGGAGGATTCGGGTAGCCAAGAAAAGGGGAAAAAAGTAAAAAAAAATTAAGCAGCAAAAAGTTTCAAATCAGTCGATCCCACACTCGCCACCATCGCAGCTACAGCCACATCAACCGTCGCACTACCACCTAAAAGCCACAATCAATCAAAAAAGAAAAGCAAAACAAAAAAAATGCAGTAGCAGAAAAAAAGAGCTCATAAAAAATTCGATCGTTTCTTTACCACCATCGTGCCCACCGCCGCGCCTTTGCTTTCCTTCCACCGCTAGCACCTACAACACAATCAAGAAAAGCAACAAGTAAAAAGAAAATAAAAAAATAGGAAGTAAAAAAATAGCAACCAAAAAGAAAAAGAAGGGAGAAAAGAAAAGAGAAAGGAAAAAAAGAGCGAGGAGAAGAAGGGAGGCGCGCCGACCACCGCACCACTGAACGAAGGAAGCGAGCGGTGGCGTGAGGCTAGGGTCCAGAAAAAAGAAGCAGAAAAAAATACGCCAGTCCAGTAGCCCAGAACAACAGGCCCAACAGTGCCAGCAGGCTCCAGGCCCAGCGCCCAGAAGATCCAACTGCATGAAAAAAAGAGAAAAAGGAAGAAAAGGAAAAAAGAAAAAAGAAAAAAGAAAAAAGAGAAAAGAAAAAAAACAAAAAAAGGCCCGAATTGTGTAGGCTGTTGGATCAAGCCCATAACTTTGGGCTTTTGCTAATTTTTTAATCCATTTTAATTTAGTACATGTATTTAAATGTTGTCTCATTTCAATTAAATTAACATTTTTAAAATAGTTTTTTTAGAAATATTATTACATGTATTTTATTTGCATTTTTAAAATTAAAAAAATCATTTTAATGCATAAGGCAACGAGCCGATTTAACATTAAATCATTGATTTCATCGCTATGTTGGGTGAATATCATTGATTTTTATTAAATACGAAACGCCCTTCTTAAAATAGAAAATTTCAAAAAAAATCGTGTTTAAAAAAATAAAATTTTTATTTTTTTGTGATTATTCGTAAATTATCGAAATTTCATGTTTAAAATGTATATAATACGATAATATGTAATTTATCAAAATTCTCGTTTTTAAAATAATAATAATTGGATCACAATTAAATATTAAATTGAACTTGTATTTTTTAAAAATTAAGACAACACACGCTTAACCAGATACCAATTTTGGGCATCACGAGGGTGCTAATACCTTCCTCGTGCGTAATTGACTCCCGAACCCTAATTTTCTCTGGAATTTTGTCATAGACCTAAACTCGACCTTTTTTTTCAAAGAAAATTTACAAAATAATTTTTCTATTAAAAAGAGGATTTATTAGGTGTCCGATCACACCTGGGAAAAAGGATCGGTGGCGGCTCCCTTTTTTTAAATAAAATCGAAACTCTATTTTCAAATTTTCAATAATCACATTGACTAGGGCCCGTGCAATAAAATTTTAGGTCGCTACAGCTGGCGACTCCACTGGGGATTTTTTTTGAGAGTCGAGTCTGATGTTAAACGTGTGTTGTCAAAATTTTTAAAATTCTTTGTTCAAATTAATTTTTAATCGTGATCCTTGAATTTTATTTTTGAAAAGTCATGCATTTGCATTCGATTTTTTAAATTAATATTTTTCTAACTTGTTTTATCTTTCTATTTTTTTCAGCTCTAAATTTTACGATTTTTTTTTAGTTTTTAGTAAAAATAAAAATTAAAAGGTTTGTGAGTTTCTGCCCACACACCATGCACTTGCATTCTTACATAACATGAGCTCTCTACCCGGGCTCCGTCTATTTAAGTGGAAGTAAATGCTACGCCTTCATGAGTTAACTTGTCCCTCTACACAGGCTAGTGAAATACTTCCGGGTTACATATGACTTATGCTTTCGTGAGTTAACTCGTCCCTCCGTATAGGCATAAGTAAATGTAATCCCTCGAATTGCGCTCGTGAGCTTGTGATGGGTGATGACCGAGGCTCCATACTAACCTTAGTAGGTGACAGTATGGACAATTCGAGTACCTTTCTAGAACCAAAAGCACATATAGTGAACCGTACGAGCCACCCGATTAGAGCTACGCTGAACCTCCATCGGTTGAATAGTTACCAAATAAGTACATGGGAGAAACGCCTCTTACCTTTTATTTCTTTTACATTTTCACTTGTTTGTAAGGGAAGCGGGTCTATTTAATAAATTGGATCGGGTGGATTTTCTGATGAGCATGTGGGGTAAACTTATTTTGTAAAGCATGATTGGGTAAAATGTGGGTTAGTCTCTCCAAAAAAAAAAGAGCATGATTAAATGGCTTAATTTTTTAGATTTATCGTGGTTTTTCCTCTGTTCATATTTGTTGTGATTACTAACCAAGGTTATTTGTCTTCATTTTATTTTTCATCATGCATCATAGGCATCTTATTAGGAAGGTGTTGATTAGAGATTGGTTGCAGAAACGAGTTTCTAATGGAGGAATCAATTGCACAAGTAACTGAGAAAAATGCTGTAGTCCGAGACTAGTCTTTGAGGACTCAAAAAGCGAAAAGAGATAGTTTAAAGGAAGGATATACCTCCAATATTCACGAGCATGTGACTTCGAATGCTCATCAGAATGATCTCAAAGATTTGACTAGGATTTGGAAATTGTGGGACTCAGATACTAGAGGCATCTTCATTGAAAAGTACGGGGATATAGCTCACTTGATAACAATCAATGTGAACAAGCAATTGATCCAAGCCATGGTTCGATTCTTGGACCCAGCCTATAAGTGTTTCACTTTCAATCAGGAAGATATGGCTCTGACCATAGAAGAGTATGCTACCCTACTTCGCATTAACAATGTACAACTCAACAAGATATATGTGAAGGAACCTAAACCAATGACTTAAAGAAAAAGTTAATGAAGTTGACAGTGATGACTGATACATGGGCTGAAAAATGGATAAAGAAAAAGAATGAAGTCAGTTGTGTTCTGTGGTTCTTTCTTCGGGAGCTAGTTCAGAGTCATCCAGATATTTTGAAGAGAGTGGATTTGTTTACCTTGGCCATTTACGGACTGATCGTCTTTCCGAAGGTTCTAGGGCATAATGAAGTTATGGTTGTAGATTTTTTTGAAAAGTTGGGGTAAGGAATCAATCCCGTCCCAACCATCTTGGCCGAGACTTTTAGATCTCTAAATAATTATAGGAAGAAAGGGGAAGGGCATTTTATCAAATGCGCTCAGTTACTTAATGTCTGGATTTTTAGCCACTTTTGGAAAGTAGAGCGCACACCTTTCCATATGTTTTCAAAAACATTCGCTCTGTCAGAAGCACACCTTGAAAAAGATTGGCCAAAAGATGTCACTAAACAACACTGGGTCTCAATTTTTTAGAACCTTCGTGCTAAAGATATAACTTGGAGAGCACCTTGGATTCGTCTTTCTGTTTTATTATACAAGTGTGGAAACCAGGACTGGGTGCCTTCCCTAGGATTATAGGGAGGAGTTGGATATGCTCCGTTGATGGTACAAAGATAGTTCACTTTGCGACAGTTCGTTCCAATTACTGATGGATTAGCACAATCGGAATTTGCCTTTACGGGAAAGGGTTATATGAAAAAGGTTCGAGATACTGTGAATTCTTGGAGAAAAATCTACCTAATGGAATTGGCTCTCTATGCTGATACTATCACTGTAGATTATGACTATGGAGGCAACGACGAGTGAAGAATCAACTAACCCCGCCGATTGATGTCACTCACTGGAATCCGTTCTCAGAGGAAATGCTGTCCGAGCTGGAATTGGCAAGACATGAATTCAAACGTGAAAAAGCTAAACTATTACGAGATATTAGTTTTCTTCAGGAGGAAAACTACAGCTAAAGATTGATGTTCAAATTGAAAAATCCAGAATCGAGAAAGTCCAAAAAGAAGTTAAGGTAACGAGAAAGGATTTAAGGGACCTTAATTTGAAAAACAAGAAATTAAGAGGTACTATAAGGAATAGTGGATTGGGCAAATATTCGGCAGAATGGAAGGAAGAACTAAATAATATCAAAGGTGGGATGGAATTTTGGTAAGCCAAAGTGAAGAAGAAGGAGGAAAGAGCTACACGTGCGATGATAGAGTTGAGAAAGAAGAATGTTGAATACGAAACTATATTTGTAGAATTAACGGCTAGTCAGTCTGAGCTTCAAGAGCTAAAAAGAAAAATTTGAAGTCTAGAAAGTACACTGCAAGCTCATTAGCAACATTTGGATGACGTCCAGAGAGCTTTGGAAGAGAAGAATGGTCAGCATGACAGAGACATTCACGCCTACAAAAGAGCCTCCAAGAAAAGGACATGCATCTTGGCAGTTTGATCAATGAAATTCACAAGGCGGCTGTGCAAATATTGCAATTATTTGATGAAGCTGAAATTCTCAGTTGCCAATACCCTCCAAGCCAAAGGTCAAGCATATCGAAGTTCCTAGAACGTATAAAGAAACAAGGCGATGTGGCTAGGAAATTTGTGTTATTGTTAAACCAAGATGGCAAAACTTTTTGCATAATGAAACAAGTATAGGGCTATCTTGAATCAACACCTATTTTTGCATATTTTCACATAACTAACATTCATTATTCATTAGTCATCCATTCATTCATATCATCCTAATCACTCCCTAAGGCTAAAACTGTCTAATTTATAGTTATTACACTACGAGTCTGGAATCATGTCACTCTTTTAGGACGCGCCTAAAAGCTAGAGCTATGGATGCTGAACTCAATGAAAGAATGGAAAGAATGGAAAGGACCCAGATAGAGTTGCAAGAGCAACTGGCCAAGTCACAGCAAGAGGCGAGAGATTTGATGGTAAGATCCTATAAAGAATCACTAGAGCAAAGGGATCAAATTGCTAAAATGATGGAGATGATGACAGCCTTGGTAAAAGGAAATGGACCTATGCAGAGCCCTGATACCATAAAGCCCCAGTCAAGAGCTAATAATAATCAAGATCCACTCTATCCCTCAGGATTCACTCTACCTCATGCCCATATAACACAAAGAAGATATCTCTAAGGGGAATCTACAGTCTTGGGGCAACATCCTGTGCAACCTACTCACTTAGGGTAAGGAATGTTTGTACCAAACCCTGGGGCTAACCCTTCAGATCCAATTGTTCCAGACCTAGATGATCCTGTAGAAGTAGCAAGGCTGAAGATTAATGATAATAATGCTCAGGATAAGTATAAGATCCTAGAAGATAGGATCAGGGCAGTAGAAGGTACTGAACTTTTCTCTGCCTTGAGTGCTAAAGAGCTTAGTTTGGCTCCCAATCTGGTTGTACCCCTAAAATTCAAGGCGCCAGATTTTGAGAAGTACAATGGAACAAAATGTCCAAAGGTGTATCTTATCATGTTTTTTCGGAAGATGACTGGCTACATGAATAATGATTAATTGTTGGTACACTGCTTTCAAGATAGTTTGGTTAGCTCGACTCTTTGATGGTATAATCAGCTCAGCAGAGAGAGGATCCAATCATGGAAGGACCTAGCATCAGTATTTTGTGAGTAATACAAGCATGTATCGGATATAGTGCCTGATCGACTAACTTTGCAAATGTTGAAAAAGAAGCTGACAAAGACTTTTAGGCAATATGCACAAAGGTGGAGGGATATTTTAGGTCAGGTGGAATGTCCATTAACTAAAAAGGAGATAACAGTCCTCTTCATTAACACTCTGAAAGTGCCGTTTTATGATAAGTTGGTAGGAAGCTCCATAAAAGACTTTGTAGACATTGTAATATCCAGAGAGCTTATAGAAAACGCCATCAAGAGTAGGAGAATAGAAGGCCCCGAGAGTTCAAAGAGGGCAGTACCCGTAAAGAAAAAGAAGGTAAAAACCCATATGGTTAGCCACAGTACCTCTAATTCGTACCTAGCCCAATCATGACCTCGTTATCTCCCACCTACAAACTTCTATTTTCCTCCCCAAAGTCCATACTATCAAGCATCTCCCTCTTATCCCATTTAATGCAATGAATAACCAAAGACCATTTAGCATGTTCCCACCAAATACCATGCCTACACAAAGCCAACCCAAAAATGAACAAAAGCCAACAAGAACCAATTCTGAAAGACCTCAGTTCACACAAATTCCTGTGTCATATGGAGAGTTATACCCAAAGTTATTGGAAAATCAATTAATATCCCCACATTATATAGCACCACTGAAGCCCCCATACCCAAAATGGTATGATCCTAATGCTTGTTGCATGTATCACACTGGAAATCAAGGGCATTCTATAGAAAATTGCCTTGCCTTTAAAAGAAGGGTTCAAGGACTTATTGATGCTGGCATTTTACGATTCGATGGTGTTAGCAATGTGGCTGGAAATCCTCTTCCTAATCATACTGGTGGGAATGTAAATGCGGTGACAAATGAAGATGATTGGCGAGCCAAAGGTTATGTTGCCGAAGTAAGGACACCTTTACGAAAAGTATGAGAGATGATGGTTGAAAAGGGCTTGCGCTGCTTGTCTAATAGAATTTTCAAAGAAGAAAGTACAAAAGACCAAGGTTTCTATGATTTTCATGGCGTCGAAGGGCATGACATCCAATCTTATAAGGAATTTAGAAAACTACTTCAAGACATCATGGATAACAAGGAGGTTGAGGTCTTCGATAGAATAGAGATGAACGAGGAACGAGAAATATGTGCCTCTGATAATCAATCAATGGCTTTCTCTTATAGCACCGATAGACCTTTGGTGATTTACTATAAGGCATAGAAGGAAGAAGTTAGTCAAGAAGTTAAACCAGAGGTGATAATTGAAGTGCCATCACCTTTCCCTTACAAGGACAACAAGGCAGTACCGTGGAAATATGATGTTAATATCGTTGGTGAAAAGTCAAAAGTTATGAGTGAAAGTGTCAGTATGGTAGGACACTTTACTCGCAGCGAAAGGTGTTATTCTCTCGAGATAGTTGAACCACAGAAGAAAGTTGCTGACTTGAACCAGAAGGGAAAAGCACTAATGCATGAGGTTGAAGTTGGTGTTGAAATGCCATCTGAGCAAGAAGTTAAAAAACCTGTGAATGAGGATAAGGCACGTGAATTCTTGAAGTTCATTAAGCACAGTGAATATAGCGTCATGGAGCAAGTAAACAAGCACCCGGTGTGAATTTCAGTATTATCTCTATTGTTAAACTCGTAGCCACATCAAAAAGCTTTGCTAAAAGTATTAAATCAAGCTTATGTGGCAAAAAATGTATCTATGGAAAAGCTTGATAGGTGGATAAATAATTTGAATGCGGATAATTTCATCTCTTTTAGTGATGACAAAATACCGCTTAATGGTAAAGGATCTGTAAAAGTGTTGCACATTACAACCAGTTGCAAGGGTTACATAGTACCAAATGTGCTCATCGACAACGAGTCTGCACTTAATGTCATGCCTTTGGCCACGCTTTCTAAGATGCTAATTGATAAGTACTATTTAAGCCATTGTCATTCTATGGTAAGGGCATTTGATGGGATAATACGAGAGGTCATGGGAAAGATCCAAATTTCTCTAGAGGTAGGCCTATGTGCATATGATATCGAGTTCCAAGTCATGGACATCACACCTTTATACAATTGCCCATTAGGGAGGCCTTGGATCCATTCTGTTGGGGTAGTTCCTTCATCTCTCCATCAGAAAGTGAAGTTTATCATGGATAGCTGCTTGATTACCGTCACTGGTGAGAAAGATATCGTCACATCTATCTCCGCTGATGCACCCTACATCGAAGTCAGCGAAGATGCTGTGTAATGTTCTTTTCGTTCCTTTGAATTTATTAATGCTACATTTGTTGCCGAAGGGAATAAGATCCCTACACCCAAGCTGTCGAGGAATACCAAGATGGGAATTAAGCTGACTGTAGGAAAAGGAGCACGAGCGAAGAAAGGTTGGGGAAATATCAGCAAGAGATGGTTAGAGCTTTAAAAATAATGCACCACAAGGGTCGATACAATTTGGGTTTCAAGCCAGATATATGTCAAAGAAGAAAATAATTGCAGAAAAATCAAGAAAGAAGAATCGTAAAAATCTCAGGTCGAGAACTAGAATGGGAGCCGATGGCGTATCCTCTTTTCTTAGAGACATTTACATCGGTAGGGGTGATGTACCTAGGGCAAGACAATCCGTAAATCACATTATTGATTGAAAAGGGTCTTCAGAATATCAGCCTAAATGCTATTGACAATGAGGATGATGCAATTGAGAGTGCTTCTGTATTACGCCCTTGTCCTCCTGGATTTGCTTTGAACAACTGGACTGCTGTGGATCGTCTTGTAGTTTTTAAGTCTCCTTCAAAGTAATGTCCAATGTTAACCCTTCATTTTGTGTGTCCCTAAGTAGTAGGGTTCCTTTTGTAAGAGCTTATGTTCGCTTTTTGTCATTTAAATGAACATTAATGAAGATGCATTTTGTTTTATATTGTCATGTTCTTTTCATTTCCATTAACTTCGTAACTTTTCCCTCTTTTCATATCATTTTCCTGCATCATATTGTGTGTGTTGATTCTAATACTTTGGTGCTCCTCTATAGTTTTCTTTCCCATTCACCTTTCAGGTGCTCAGATATCCATGGCATGAACAATCTCGTTACAAGTCCTGAAATCAATTTCGAGAAGGCTATCTGTTCAAGAGAATTTGAAGCTGACGAGATTGCTTAAGATTGTATCTCATCTCCTAACTTACTGAGAATGGTAGAATAAGAAGAGAAACAAATGCTACCCCATCAAAAATCTGTTAAGGTGGTGAACTTGGGGAGTGAAAGAAAGGAACAAGAAGTGAAGATTGGGACTTCTATTTCAGAAGACACCAAGCGGGATTTGATCACCCTGCTCCGTGAGTACAAGGATGTATTTGCCTGGTCTTATCAGGATATGCCAGGGTTGAACACATATATTGTGGTCCATAAACTCCCACTGTAACCAAAATGCAAACCTGTTCAATAGAAGCTAAGAAGAATGAGACCCGAAATGCTGCTCAAGATAAAAGAAGAAGTTAAGAAACAATTTGACGTTGCCTTCCTACAAGTCTCTAAATATCCAGAGTAGGTAGCTAACATAGTTCTGGTACCGAAGAAAGACGGCAAGGTGCGAATGTGCATAGATTATCGTGATCTAAATCATGCAAGCCCCAAGGATAACTTTCCTTTACCACACATCGATACTTTGATGGATAATACGGTAAAGCATTCTTTGTTTTCTTTCATGGATAGTTTCTCAGGTTATAATCAAATAAAGATGGCTCCCGAAGATATGGAGAAAACCATGTTTGCGATAATGTAGGGAACGTTCTACTATAAGGTGATGCCATTCAGATTGAAGAATGCTGGGGCAACATATCAGAGGGCCATAGTGCCGTTATTCCATGATATGATGCACAAAGAAATAGAAGTTTATGTAGATGTTATGATTGCCAAATCTCGGGAAGAAAAAGAGCATGTTGGAAATCTTAAGAAGCTGTTTGAAAGATTAAGAAAGTTCCAATTGAAGCTTAACCTAGCAAAATGCACGTTTGGGGCTACCTAGGGAAAACTGCTTGGTTTCATTATCAGTGAGAAAGGTATCGAGGTTGATCCAGACAAGATAAAAGCCATACAAGAACTGCCATCCCCACGCAGACAAAAAGAAGTCAGAGGATTTTTAGGAAGTCGGAATTACATTGCTCGATTCATTCCTTAACTTACCAATTAGTGTGATCCAATGTTTTGACTCCTTCGAAAACATAATCCGGGAGAATAGAACAATAAGTGCCAAGTGGCCTTTGACAAGATAAAACAGTATTTATCTAATCCTTCGGTGCTAGTACCACCAACCCTTGAAAAACCTTGAATATTGTATCTGACCGTATTCGAAAACTCAATGGGATGCGTATTGGGGCAACATGATGAGTCAAGGAAAAGAGAACAGGCGATTTACTACCTCAACAAAAAGTTCACAGAATATGAAGCAAAGTACCCTTCAATTGAAAAAATTTGTTGTGCATTGATTTGGACTGTTCAAAGGCTCAGACAATACATGTTGTATCATACGACATGGTTAATTTCAAAACTGGACCCAATAAAGTACATGATGGAGTCACCTGTACTCTCAGGGAAAATGGCACGATGGCAAATCCTACTGACTGTGTATGACATTGCATATGTGAGCCAAAAGTCGTTAAATGGAAGAGCATAAGCTAACTTCTTGGTAAGCCAAACAACAGAGGAATACGATCCTTTGAGATTTGATTTCCTAGATGAAGACTTGAAGTTCATTTCAGAAAAAGAAGGTGAGTCATCAAAAGAAAAATCATGGAAGATAAGCTTTGATGGTGCATCAAATGCATTGGGGCATGGGATCGAAGCAGTCTTAGTGTCGTGGGAAGGGGACCATTACCCACTCACTGCTAGATTGAATTTCTTTTGTACCAATAATATAGCTTGCATCATGGGACTTCGTGCTACTATCAAGAGGAAAATTGAAATTTTAGAGGTACACGGGGACTCAGCATTAGCCATTTATCAAATCCGTGGAGATTAGGAACTGAGGGATCTAAAATTAGTCAAGTATCACGATCTCATTACAAAATTGGTCAAAGAATTCAAAGAAGTGACTTTTAAGTACTTTCCATGAGAAGAGAACCAATTGGCTGATGCCCTGGCCACCCTAGCTTCAATGTTCAAAGCAAACAGAGAAACTGAAATAATGCCTATCTAAATGAGCATATATGAGACTCCTGTACACTGTTTTAGCATTAAGGAAGAGTCAGATGGACGACCATGGTTCCATGATATCCTAGAGTACATCAAGAATCAAAGTTAACCCGAGCAAATAAACAAGAATGACAAAAGAACAATCAGGAGAATGGCGATTGGATTTGTTCTTGACGGGGATATTCTATACAAAAGAGAAAAATGCGTGGACGCCATTGAAGCCAGAAAGATACTTGAAGAGGTTCATGAAGGAATTTTTGGAACACATACCAGTGGTTTCACTATGGCCAGATAGATTATGAGGCTTGGTTATTACTGGCTGACGATGGAAAGGGATTGTATTAGCTACGCATAAAAGTGCCACAAATGTCAAATTTACGGCGATAAAATTCATGCAGCTCCTTCGCCCCTTCATATAATGACTTCTCCGTGGCCTTTTTCTATGTGGGGCATGGATGTTATAGGGCCAATTTCCCTGAAAGCTTCTAATGGACATCGATTCATCTTTGTGGTTATAAATTACTTTACAAAATGGGTAGAAGCCACTTCGTTTGCTAATATGACGAAGACTGTAGTCTGTAGATTCCTAATAAAAGGTCATATATCGATATGGCTTACCTGAAAGAATCAATTTGAACAACAAGATGATGAAAGAAGTATGTGAGCAATTTTAGATAAAGCATCATAATTCTTAACCCTATCGCCCAAAGATGAAAGGAGCAATAGAAGCGGCTAATAAGAACATTAAGAGGATTAGCGGGAAGATGACTGGGACATATAAAGACTGCACTAGAAGCTACCATTCGCTTTATATGCATACCGCACCTTTATGCAGACATCTACGGGAGCAACTCCTTTCTCGTTGGTCTATGGGATGAAAGCCGTTCTACCTGTCGAAGTGGAGATCGCATCCTTACGCGTCTTGATGGAATCAAAATTAGAAGAATCAGAGCGGGTTCAGGCTCGATATGATCAGCTAAACCTTATTGAAGGGAAATGTTTGAAGGCAATTTATCATGGACAAATGTACCAAAAGTGAATAATCATGGCCCATGATAAAAAGGTGCGGCCAAGAGAGTTTCGTGAAGGCATTCTTAGGAGGGGCTCTGATTCTCACTGAGATAGACGGGAAAAATTACCTAATCCAGTAAACTCAGATGCTGTGAAGAAATATTATGCCTAAAAACAAAAAAACAAAACAAAAAAAGAAAAAAATCAAGGTGAAAACCCGAAAAGAGCATCTTAATAAACAAAAGGATTAGAATGAAAACCCGAAAGGGTGTCCTAATGAAATGGGCTCGAACTTAAAGGAGCAAAACGACTTGAATAGGGAGTTGAATGGCGAAGTCACAATATTTGAAGCATTCTCAGAAGCTCAAAATCTTCTATACAGGAAGCCATACTTGAAGAGATCCTTGACGAAGAAACATAGAGAAGTTTATGCGGTGGATATATCTAAAGCATTTGTAGTTATTGAATTCACTTTCCATTCTTTATGATACTTTGTTTATTTGAACTATTCCTTGTCAATTTCCTTTGTTTGTTGCTTTTGAAAAAATATGAATGTGAGGCATTTCTTTCATGCCTACTTTGTCCTTTTTTTATTCATCTCGCGTTTGATTCATTTAAATGATAAATAGTAAGATGACATACTCTAAACAAAAGGAATGTTGAGTATTACTTGGATGAGAATTTAATAAGTACGAGGGCCCCAAAGCAAGAACAAAGTTCAACAGGGGGCAAGAGGGTGATATATGATGAAATGTGGATTATTCACAAACCTTAAAGATGAATACAAAACCTAAGAGAAAGTCGAGAATGGAGGCAATGAATGAAGGCCCTCACGAAAATAAAAAAGGGTCATGTGACAAACAACCCAGGGTACATAGCATGATTATGTAGACATAAAAGCATTTAGGACAAACATGTGCATATCATAATAACATTATACATGACATATACAGGTATACCAATAGAGCAAGGAATTTTGGGAGAAAACTGCACAGAATCAATGAAGAAGAAAGCTTTTAGTTTCACCTGATGTTATTTGAAACCCTACTCTTTTTTTCAAGAATTATATTTTTCAATTTTTATTTTTCAAAAAATCAACTCATATTGCGAGAGGTGAGTTGAGCCTCGGGTCACATACCAAGGTATCTTTAATTTCTATTTTTCAACAATCAACTCATATTGCGAGATGTGAGTTGAGCCTCGGCTCACATACCGAGGTATCTTTAATTTCTATTTTTTTGAAAATCAACTCATATTGCGAGAGGTGAGTTGAGCCTCGGGTCACATACCGAGGTATCTTTAATTTCTGCTATTCAAAAAAATCAACTCATACTGCGAGAGGTGAGTTGAGCCTCAGGTCACATATCGGGGTATCTTTAATATCTGTTTTTCAAAAATCAACTCATATTGCGAGAGGTGAGTTGAGCCTCGGGTCACATACCGAGGTATCTTTAATTTTTGCTTTTCAAAAAAATCAACTCATATTGCGAGAGGTGAGTTGAGCCTTAGGTCACATACTGGGGTATCTTTAATTTCTGTTTTTCAAAAATCAACTCATATTGCGAGAGGTGAGTTGAGCCTCGGGTCACATACCGAGGTATCTTTAATTACTGTCTTTCAAAAATCAACTCATATTGCAAGAGGTGAGTTGAGCCTTGGGTCACATACCGATGTATCTTTAATTACTGTTTTTCAAAAATCAACTCATATTGCGAGAGGTGAGTTGAGCCTCGGGTCACATACCGAGGTATCTTTAATTTCTCTTTTTCAAAAATCAACTCATATTGCGAGAGGTGAGTTGAGCCTCGGGTCACATATCGAGGTATCTTTAATTTCTATTTTTCAAAAAAAACTCATATTGCGAGAGGTGAGTTGAGCCTCGGGTCACATTCCGAGGTATATTTAATTTCTGTTTTTCAAAAAATCAACTCATATTACAAGAGGTGTGTTGAGCCTCGGGTCACATGCCGAGGTATTTTGAATTTCTGTTTTTCAAAAATCAACTCATAATGCGAGAGGTGAGTTGAGCCTTGGGCCGCACGCCGAGGTATGTCTTTTAATTTACGTTTTTCAAAAATCAACTTGTAATCCAAGAGGTGAGTTGAGCCTCGAGCTGCACAATGAGGTATTTTCAATTTCTGTTTCTCAAAGATCAACTCATAACCCCAGAGGTGAGGTGAGTTTTGGGTCACATAGTCCACTATTTTTGATTTCTGTTTTTAACAAAAAAAGAATAAAGATTGGATAATTGAACAAAATTCAGTGCTTTTAAGTCTTTGCTCTATCCCTTTTTCATAGCAGTGAGCAAACAGGGGCAGCTGTAACCACTAATTTTGTCCGGCTTAATTTCGTGTTCAATTTTCAAAATTAGAGAAATTTTTTTAAAAAAATACAAAAAATAAAAATTACATTTTAGCTCTTAAATTTTTCATAATTATATTTTAACCCTCTAAACTTTCCAAAATTAAATTTGGGCCCCAAACTTTCAAGAAATTACATTTTGGCCTCATATTTTTCTAAAATTATGCTTTTGCCCCAAAATTTTTGCATCCTCTATAGTTTAGTCCTCTAGACATGTCAAATCACCCCAATCAGCAACCGAGCGTGCATTGCCACCTCCAGCTACTCCGGCAGCCTCCTTAGGCCATGATTGCTCTGCTGTCACCTTAAGACAAAGAAAAAAAGAGAAAATATGTGAGATTAAAGGAAGAAAATAAGAGGTAGTGGAGGAGGATTCGGGCAGCCAAGAAAAGAGAAAAAATAGCAAAAAAATTCAAGCAGTAAAAACTCTCAAGTCAGTCGATCCCACACTTGCCACCACCGCACCTACAGCCACCGCAACCGCCGCACTACCACCTAAAAGCCACAATCAATCAAAAAAGAAAAGCAAAATAGAAAAAAATGCAGCAGCAGAAAAAAAGAAAGAGCTCATAAAAAAATCTGATTGTTCCTTTACCACCA